>CAMZMU010000036.1:17716316-18306527 GCA_947311845.1 Poa pratensis | reverse complement strand
GAATTGATGGCCTCGTCATACTTTAAAGAACTGTATACAAGAGACCCGATTCTGGACCCAAATGGGATATTGGAATTGCTGGCTGGGAAGGTCACGGATGATATGAATGAAAAGCTCACAAAGCCCTTTAGTGAGGAGGAGATTAGTGATGCTGTATTTCAAATCGGTCCGCTAAAAGCTCCAAGGGGATGGACTACCAGCCCGTTTTACCAGCGGAATTGGGGGACGCTGAAGCATGAAATAATAGAGGCGATACAATGCTTCTTCAGGACTGGAATTATGCCACAAGGAGTAAATAAAACGGTGATTGTTCTAATTCCAAAAAACAATCAACCGGAAAGTATGAAGGATTTCAGACCAATATCGTTCTGTAATGTTTTGTACAAAATAGCATCCAAGTGCATGGTTAATCGACTGCGGCCGATTTTGGATGATTTGATATCGGAATGTCAAAGCGCGTTTGTCCCAGGGAGGCTCCTCTCTGACAATGCTATTGTGGCGTTTGAAGTGTTGCATCATATACAACAAGAAAAGGACCCTGAGACAGCAAGTTGTGCATACAAACTTGATCTATCAAAGGCTTATGATCGCGTCGATTGGACATTTCTGGAGCAGGCAATGTTAAAAATTGGGTTTTCAGCTACATGGGTCAAGTGGATAATGCAATGCGTGTCAACAGTACGTTTTGCTGTGAAATTCAATGGAAAAATCTTGGATTGGTTTTCTCCGTCACGAGGGCTACGGCAAGGTGATCCTTTATCACCGTTTATGTTCTTATTTGTTGCTGACTCGTTGACGAGTTTGATCCAGGAGGCAGTACAAGCGCGGGGCTTGGCACCGGTGAGGATATGTCGGACGGCGCGGCTATCTCACACCTATTATTCGCTGATGACACGCTTCTGTTCTTCAAGGCGGATGGTGACCAAGCAAATTTGGTGAAGGATTTACTACTGAGATATGCGCAAGGAACCGGGCAAGCTAATAAACCCCGGAGCTCATGCAAACTCTAGTGAAAGATATTTTGCAGATGCAAGCTGAGGAATTTGAGGATAGTATTTGGGCCTTCCTGTACCAGAAGGTCGGATTCATCGTGGAAGGTTACAGACGTTGACTGAACGTTTGTTTAAAAAGCTGGTGGATTGGGGTGAAAAGATGATGTCGGTAGCTGCGAGGGAAACGCTGATTAAAGCTATAGCACAAGCTATTCCGACTTTCATCATGGGAGTGTTCAAACTGCCCATGTCTATATGTGATGAGCTGACAAAGATGATAAGAAGCTACTGGTGGGGAGTTGAAGAAGGGAAACATAAAACCCATTGGGTTGCATGGGAAAAAATGATACGCCCAAAGAACCGTGGGGGTTTAGGTTTCCGAGATATGAGAGTCTTCAATCAAGCCTTGCTTGCTAGGCAAGCTTGGAGACTTCTGGAAAAACCACATAGCTTGTGTGCTCGTTTGTTGAAAGCAAAGTACTACAGAAGAGGGAGCTTGTTGGATATGGTGTTTCCAATGAACACGTCCCCGGCATGGAAAGGTATTGAATATGGTCTGGAGCTTCTAAAGAAAGGTGTCGTGTGGAGAATTGGTAATGGTTTGAAGGTGAAAGCATGGAGGGATCCTTGGATTCACGGGAATTTGGACAGCGAACACCACTCTCAGCTCGTGGAAACTGTCGGTTCACTAAGGTGGCGCAATTTTTGTCACCACAAGGAGGGTGGAATGAGGACAGATTGCGCCAGTTTATGATGCCAATGGACGTGGAGGAAATACTGAAGATTCGGTTGTCTCCTCGACAATCGGATGACTTTCTTGCTTGGAGCATGGAGAACACCGGTGTCTTTTCAGTTCAGAGTGCCTACCACCTAGGGGTTGAAGAGAAATTGAAACCGCAGGGAGGAATAGCGACAAGCACAAGACCAATGGGGGAGAGGCCGGTCTGGAAAATGTTCTGGAAAATTAAAGTTCCACAAAAAGTAAAGATCTGTGCATGGAAAATTCTTGTAGGGGGTTTACCTACTAGAGAAGCAAAGAAGAAGAGACACATGGAGGTTGACAGCACATGTCAACGCTGCGGGTGTTCGGAGGAAGATAGCTTCCACGCCGTAGTTGCATGTCCAAGGGCTGCAGCGCTGTGGCAGGCCATGCAAGAGGAGTGGACGTTGCCAGAGAAGAAAGATATAGTGTATACAGGTCCTGAATGGCTTTTTGACCTGCTGGTAACGCTATCAGACGAGGATCGCGTGCGAGTGCTTATGATCATCTGGAGAAATTGGCGTAACAGAAACGAGACTATCCACGGGAAGAAGGAGGCACCGATTGAGGCATCTAGACTGTTCCTTCAAAGTTATGTCAACTCGCTGTTGCGGATTAATGCAAATGATGGCAGGGACATCCTAAAAGGGAAAGCAGTGGTCGGAATTGAGTCAGCTAAAGACCGACCTGACAAGGTACAAGATGTGGGAGTTGCTAGCTGGCCTAAACCACCAGTTGGGTGGATTGCGGTCTCTGCCGATGGTTCTTTCAACAGTACAGACGGAGACGCAGGAGTTGCTTCGGTGGTGAGAGATGCTAATGGAGACTATATTATTGCATCATGCAAATACTATGATCGCTGTGGGGACGCACTTGAAGCTGAAGCTCTTGCCTTTAGGGAGGGACTCAACACAGCGTTGGCATATACAGCGCAACCGCTTGTTTTCCAAACGGATTGTGCAAATCTGGTAAAGGCCCTGAAGGAGGATGGCATGAACAAGTCACACATTGGACACCTAGTGAATGAGATTAAAGAGAGTTTAGAAGGAGAGAGGGAGCTTATCATAAATGTAATCAAGAGACAAACCAATAGGGTTGCAGATCGTCTAGCCTATTTATCGAGAGCGGAACACCGGACCGACTTGTGGTTGCAGGATGCTCCTGATGCTCTGGCAGACCTTCTGGCTGCTGATTGTAATCCTATTCCTAATTAATAAAGCTCCTTTTATAGCGCAAAAAAAAAAAATTGGACATACTTTAAATTTGGTTTGCAATTAGTTTTTAACCGGCCTGAAATTTCGAGGTTGGATACCGAATTTACCAAAATTTCAAAATTTTCGTTGAAAGTTTGAATCTCGGAAGCAACACACTCGTCTTGCTCAGCGAAAGATACACATTAACGGATGATGACCGTAATCCTCATGTAGCCATTGGAACAGCACAGCAGCTCGTTGCAGTAAAGTGAAAACATCAGCTGCCAATATGACATTCAGACACATGTAACTATGGAAAAACATATCGGATAACAAATTCTCATGTAGATTATACTACCATCAGTATTAGATAGGAGTATATCAAAAGCAAACGCGAACACACTGAAAATGGAACTCTATTTGCAAACACATATATGTGAAAACTCTATACTCATTTGCCAAAAATCAGTCACAAACAACATTCTCTCTCGACGCTTCACATTGGTACAAATCAGTAGGAGTATAAATCAAATCGAAAGCACAAGACGGAACACTTCGAACAGAGCTCCGTTTCTATTTCTAGACAGCATTCAGATATCAAATACTATCATTTTCAGGCACCTTCCTGTCGAGACATTCTCACCAGCTAGATGCACAGAACAGTGCAAAATCACAAGGCGACTTGCCGCCCGTTTGGTAAGTATCTTCAGGAACTGATATGAGTTTCAAAATTAACCATGCAATGCAGATCACCTGTGTTCTACAAGCATTCTCACCAACTACTCTGGTATTTCTGATGTACACTAGCAGGTTAAGCTACACTTGAGCAGAACGAAATGGAAGGAACCGATCGCCAGATAATCCTCGGTACCGATCCAGGTAGCGGTGAAAGAATCGAGCAAGAATCCTAAATGATGTCAATTCGCTTCTGCAGGATGTTCACTCCAGACTCCAGAGCATCAACATTTGGGTATATCAGCGCGCTGTCCGCTGAAATCCCATCGACATGAGAGTAGTCAGTGACAATGGTTAGAGCAGTAGACAATGTGATCGACGACATGTGAGTGTAAATGCAAAAAATGCACAGTAAATTATCGTAGGCAACAATGTCAGTGGAGTGACGATGAAGGTCCGAACACAATTGAAGTGAGTGGTCTCCTCACCTGGTGTGCCGTGCGTGATGATGACGATGTCGACGCGTTCGTTGCTGATGGGCAGGTCGATGAGGAGTGGCGAGAGCTCGGCGTGCGCCCCCGCGCGGACGCAGAGCGTGGTGTGCAGCGCCGACCGGTTCTGGCCCAGGAGGTTCGCCAGCGTGAGCCGCAGCTGCATGAGGCTATTGGTGTTGATCCGCACCGTCCGCCACCCCTGCTCGTCCACCTCACCCTCGGCGCCCGCGCGCACGTACCGGATCTGCCGCGACACCTCCTGCTCCGTCGGCGGCCCGCGCCGCCGTCGCATCAGCTGTTAAAGAAGGGATCCATCCGTCGATCAGAAACAATGACACACAGAGATCATCAAGAATTGATTCGGGAATGGCAGATAATGTATACATACCTGTGGCGGGGGATCGATGAGGGTGGGGCGCTCGAGCCGGAGGGGCACGGCCTCGACGGCCCACTGGAGCATGCTGCTGCCGTCGTCCCCGGCGACGGTGACCGCGACGCGCCACCGGAGGTACTTGCCATTCGCACGGAGGTACCGCCCCCCGGCGCTGCGCATGACGAAGGAGGCGCGCCGGCGGATGGCCTGCCAGAGCATCCCGCGCGGCGTGTTGGGGTGCGGCCGCCCGTGCTGCACGGCGGTGACGCCGTGGGTAGGGCCCATTGCGGCCTGGACGTCGGTGGCGAAGAGGTAGCGGCCGTAGGCGCCGCGGAGGAGGACGAAGGGCCCGCCCTCGGCTCCCGCAACCGCGCCCTCCATGTGTTGCACGGCCCACACCGTGTTGTGCGCGCCCCGCTGGCTGGAGAGGCACACGCCCCACCCGTCGTCGTCGGCGGCCAGGTACTTGGTCCGCCGCACCCGGCAACGGAGACGCACGAAATGCACGTCGTCGAACACCTCCATCGGCCGGATCGGTCGAGCGACGGATGCGGGGAGACTGGGTCGATCGGGCTGGGTTTTTTCTTGGTTTTCTCGAGGAGGAAGAAGCGATCAAGAGTTAGTTAAGGTGGTTACGGCCGGGCTGCGTGCGCGCCACAGCGGGAGTGTTTGATGGTGGCGTGCCTGACTAGAGCCCAACTTGTCAGGTTTCTTTTAATTTCCCCGGCAAATTAAAGATATTTATTTATGGATAGGGAAGTTAGGGACATGCATTGGGAGTGAAGTGATGACATGGCAAAGAAAGGTGAAGTAGCATTTCCGTTTTGCTAATTCTCAATATAATAGAATGAAGTTAGATCTCATCCAACTTCCTCGAAACAGGCTTTCGCCCCGCTTTATAAATAAAGCAACATGCTAAACAAGTCCATACAAAGTCGCAAACAGCCGAGAGAAGCTAGAAGAGTTTGCTGAGGCAACAGCACAATTAAGCCCAACGACAGAATAAGAGAGCTAGAAAAGCAAGGGGGTAGGTCAAGGTGGGAAGAACAAAAGAACGCGGCCCTCCGGCGCTAGCTGCTAGATGAGGAGGAGAGGCGACGTGCGCTCACCAAGTCTGTCAACCATGTCATCTAGTCGCCCCCTGTCTCGCTGTCTAGAAAACGGGTGCCACTGCTGCAAGAAAGCCAGAAATTTAAACATGGAGTCAGAAGCACGTCGAAGAAACACCCGCTCTATCACCATCTTATTACGAATCGTCCAAAGAGTCCACGCCATTGCCGCGAACACCAACCAGAAGAGGCGTCGCCTCCCCCGGTACGGTTTGCTTGGGTCTCCAGGAACTCGCCGAGGTCTGAGGCCTGCCAAGCAGGCCCAAGCGCCTCGTGGACGAAGTTCCATAGAAACCTGGCCGCATGACAAGTGAACAGGATGTGGGTTCCCGTCTTGAGGACCCCACACATGGGGCAAAGACCATCCCCCGGTCCATGTCTCTTGCAAATACCATTTTGATTTTTAGGGGAAGGGGGGCCTTCCACAACGGGGAAGCCCAAGCTCTAATTGGACCACTGAAGAGACTCCGATAGGCCGTCTTTACGGAGAAGGTCCCAGAAGGCTCCAAGTGCCATGACACAAGGTCTTGGCCCCCCGGCAGTGCCTCCGGGAGCGAACCCCATAGCTCCGTCCAAGCTGTAGCCTCGGCACGTCCAAATGTACGTCGGAACGAGATTTTCCAAACCCCATTATGTACTGCCGAGGCCACCAACAGCATCAGGTCCGAACATATAGCAAAGAGAGATGGGAACCTATGTTGTAACGGGCTTTCACCAAGCCACGGGTCCAGCCAAAAAAGGGTGCCCTCTCCGTTACCGACGGAGAAGCGGGCACCCTTTCTAATCTCATGCTTAAGAGTTTGAATGGATCGCCAAAATTGGGATCCATCCCGGCGGTCACAAGCAAGGAGGGGGCGACCCTGCAGGTATTTTGCTTTGATCAGCTGCAGCCAAAGCCCCCCTCCTCTCTAAGTATCCGCCACACCCACCGAAGCATGAGCGCGGTATTCATCTTACGAGACGCTAAAATGGCTATGCCCCCCATGTCCTTGGGGGCGCAGACATCCTCCCATTTGACCATATGGTACTTCTCGCGCCCATTGGCTGCCTGCCAGAAGAAGCGCGAGAGTTCCTTGTCAAATGCGCCATGCACACCTTCTGGGAATTCGTAAACTCGCATCATGTACATAGGCAAGCTAGACATGCAGGAATCAATGAGGACCGATTTACTCCCCTTAGAGGTAAACCGTCCCTGCCAAGGTTTGGCCTTGGCTTTGACACGCCCAATAACCGGCTCTAGGTCCTTAATTAGGATCCTAGAGTCACTAAGCGGCATCCCTAGATAAGTAACCGGGAAGGAGGACAACTTGCAATTAAGATTGTCCGCTATCCTCTGTTGCTCCTCTAAGGGGTACCCCATGATCATGACTTCGCTTTTGTCGAAGTTAATCTTGAGGCCATTCTGGCCTCAAAGCAGAGGAACAGGAACTTGAGATTAATGATGTCAAGTTCCGAGCCCTCCACCATGATCATGGTGTCATCCGCATACTGTAGGTGGGTGATCACACCACCAGGAATAAGGTGTCCGACCACACCAGAAATGTGGCCGGCCGCCTTGGCTTTTCCAAGACAGTCGCCAGGACGTCAACGGCAAGGTCAAAGAGAAGGGGGAGATAGGGTCCCCTTGTCTCACCCCACACGAGGATCTAAAATAGGGACCAATGTCCCCATTAATATTGATCGCCATGTTGCCGCTCATGACTACCTGCATAACCCAACATATGAAGCGATCATCGAACCCTCGGCGCTCGAGGACCAGGCGAAGGAATGCCCAGTCCAAACGATCATAAGCCTTCTGAAAATCTAGCTTAAGGAAGATACCCTTAAGGTGTCTAACCTTAACTTCATGGACCACCTCATGAAGTGCTAGAATTCCGTCATGGATAAATCGTCCCTTAAGAAAGGCGAACTGATATGGGTGTGCGAGTCGCTCCACAACTGGGGCCAAGCATGCATCACACACTTTCGTAAGCAGTCTCTGGATGACGTTGAGCACCGTGATCGGTCTAAACTGGCGTATCTCCGTGGCCCCTACTACTTTAGGGATCAAGGTAATTACGCCAAAATTGAGGCGAGACATAACCAATGTTCCAATGTAGAACTCCTGGAACTTCGGCATAATCACCGCCTCAATAGTCCCCCAGAATTTTTGGAAGAAGGAGACAGGAAGGCCATCTGGGCCCGGGGCCGAGTTGACCTTCATCCCCATAATAGCCCGACTAACCTCCTCAGGGCTGAATGGGAGTGTAAGCTCCACATTCTCATCAACTGATACTAAGGCCCCTAAGGGCCAAAAGCCATCGGCTAACGATACCCCCGTGCGAGGTTCCTCCGTGAATAACTCCTTATAAAAAGAGTAAATGTGAGCGGATAGGTCTTGGGCCTCCTCTAATAGGATGCCATCCGCTAACAAGCACAGTATAGAGCACCTTCGACGACGACCATTAGCAATGGCGTGGAAGTACGCTGTATTAGCATCACCGCGAAGAATCCAATTCTGGCGACTACGCTGTCACCAGAAGATCTCCTCGCCTTTGTAGATCTCCATAAGGGAGGTCTCCAAGGCATACCGCTGAAGCCAACCATCAGCGGTAAGGCCCACCGTATCGGACGCCACATCAAGCGTCTGAATTTGGGCAAGGCTCATCCAACTTCAGAACCGTCAAATTTGACTCTACCATTTGTGTACCATATGAGTTGCAAGTATGATCGTAATAAATATTTTTGAGTTATAAGTGAATTTTTAATTTCAAATGGATACAATTGAGAAAATATGGTCCATGTCGTAAACAAATTTCAAAAGTAAAAAAAATGTTCACCTAATACAAAGCCGTGCTTTTGTTCGTAGTTTGTTAGATCGAGCAAGGAGATAGTTGTTGACTTGTTGTGATGTGAAGGGGAAGCCGTCTGTTGTTTGCTGTGATATGCTCATTTTATCGTCGATTGTATCACAGATAGTGTGGAGAAGTTGCCCATGTCAAAACAAGCGTCGATATTATTGCGGTCAACTCATCTCACTACAATATGTGGGGTTAGAGCTTACCCTAAGTTCATGTGTTTCTCAAAAATTGTAAGAATAAAGGCGGATTGATTATGAATTATCAAGAAAATATGGGTTCTTATGAAATAATTATCTTCAATCATACGGATGATACAATTATTTTAAAACGTGACTTGGAAAAACTGTCAACTTGAAACTCATCCATCGTATTTTTGAACAGTTTCAAGATAAAATTTCACAAGAAAACTTATTTTAGAAAGGCACATGAGCATGAGAGGCAATATAAGAAAATATTTTGTTGTGAAACTAGTTATCTACCTTTAGTGGACCGGTTTGAGAGGAAGCTAGGCTGTTGGTAGGGAAACACAGAGATCCGTTTTTCATAAATTACGTTCTTACTAGTTTGCCCATGTTTATAGATTTTCTCCAAGTACCTATATGGGTTAGGAAAAGACCCGGCTTCTACAAATCTACATTTTCTCTAGGAGAGTGATGAACATAAATGGAACTATCGATTGACTAAGTGGAGTATCATTTTTGGCCAAAAGACCACAATGGATGTGGAGGTTTTGGATATGAAGAACAAGTGTTTAGTTAGCAAGTGACACTTTAAACTCTTGAAGGAGGAGTGTGTGTGTGGCAAGAATTGTTAGAGGATAAATATCTTCACTCTAATAGGTTGTCTCAAATAAAAACCTAACTTGTCTATTCTTCCTCTTGGAAATGTCTCATAAGAGCCAAAAAGTTTTTTAGCACAAGGTCATTTCTGGTCGGGAATGGATCAGATAATCGGTTTTGGAGGGTACATCGCTAGGTGGACGTGACTATGTCCCATCAATATCCATATTTCTATTGCTAGTGTTATGTTTGAACTCCTGCTAAACATTTCTTTTAAACGGGTCTTAACTGCTGACAATTGGACATATTGGTTTCATTTAGTCTAGCGGTTGAGGACATTTAACTTATCTTAGGAGTTTAATGTTTTCAGCTGGAGTTTGAGTACTTCAGGTTCCTTTACGGTTAAATCCATGTATAGGGACCTCATGGATGATAAGTTGATAGGACTAGATTCCTTCTGAAATAAAATTTAGATCTTTACGTGGTTTCTATATACAAATGTTATGCTAACAAATGATAACCTTGCCAAACGAGACTGAAATCCTAAAAAGTATTGTTTTGTGACTTCGGCGAAAATATTCAGCATTCTTTCGTTTTCATGTCCTTTCCTCATCTTGGTATATGGACATGGATCCTCTAACGTTGGGATCCATGCCGTGCCCCGACTTTCGGTCGCTAACATGTGGGCCCATCGAAGGTAGGCTCACGTGTCAGGGACACAAAGGTACATAGGGAAGGAAACGTCAAGGGATCCGCGTCCCTATAAATATGGCGGACAATTAATGTTACTTTTAACCTATCCCTCCAACTATCATAATTAATATGTTCGAAAATTGGTTTAACGAGGTAAGTAAAAAGCAGATGCTCAAATTCGTGTGGGAGTTTGTGTTTTGTGTTGGGATATATGAAATTATCGCACAGATCTATTTTAGGAGTCCTTATTTTTGTGTGGGTGTTCTTGTGAAAATCGTGTATCCTCAAATCTACTCATTAGATCCATTTTGGCCCTATCCCCGCCTTGTGGAGAAGCGGCATCCATGAACATTCAGTGCAACCGTTCGCTATGGATTTGTTTAACCAATATGGATAATCAATTCACGATACATATGTGCTATATGTATATTTTTTTATTACTTTGCTTGAGCTTTATATCCAATCTTTGCAATATATAGCACTATGGATGGCAACTTTACAGTAAATATGGTTCTGCGCATGGATTGATTCAGATGCCAGGTTATCCCTTTTTTCAGAGTAAGAGCATCTCTAGCAGACCCGTATATTCTTGTATCGATAAATCATATCGGGTGATCCTGAATTTTTTTATCCGGTACGAAGAGAGACCGCGCAGATCAGATCCACGAAATGGTACTTCATATTCAAACTGAAGTTAAAACTAAAGTTTACGCGATTTTTTACATAGTACGATGCTAGAACTAAAACTGAAATTAAAACTAGATTATCTTCTTCTTCTTTGGCCGATCTGAACTAAAAGCCGAGCTCCTCCTTCTAAACTATCCTGCGCAACACCAACTCGAGGTCGTGCTCGTCCACCGCGGCTTGGAGGCGTTATGCAGCACCGGGAGTGCCATCCTCCACCACGGGCGTGGCGGCCGTGAGCTCGTCGTCGGCCCGCTTGAAGGCAGGCATCACTTCTTCCATCAGCACGTTCATGCTGCAGCCACCGGAACCTTTGCCTCCACAAGTGACGACAACCTCCCCCTCCGACAATGGAGACAGCTCGTACATGTCCTCGTTCTCCTCCGGCGTCTTCCTCCTCCGACCACGAGAGCTACCCAGTTCCTCGTCGTGTGAGGAGGGGGCGGATGCGTGCTGCTCCCACCGGTGGCCTCGGTACAAGACGCGCTTGCGCGAGGCCTCCGAGCGGTGGCGGCGGGCCTCCTCATCCTCGCCCGGAGGCCCACGACCTCCACCGTGCTCGCGAGTGCTATGCGTGGAGGAGCCGACCATGGATCTGAAGTCGAGGGGGCGAGCGGAGGAGCTCGAGTAATTGCTCGTCGGAGAACATATAAGCTAGCGGCGGCGGGAGAGGAAAAGCCGATCTGGGGACAGAACCACCCTCCAGTACCGACTATATAGCGACAGGGCCGTCGCTTATCCGGAAGACCGGATATATTCTTTCGGGCCGGCCCGATATGTGGTATCTGTTCGGATCAGAGAAACAGTATCGACCGGAATTTTCCGTGTCGGGGGCTTATCCGCGATCTTCTAGAGATACTCTAACCTATGCTTCATTTGGGTCCAGGTATGCAGGGCTACACTATGGGATGATGCTCACGATGGTAGAAGATCCGACAACAAGGTTCGCCTAAATACAAAATCTCTACTATATTAAAGCGGAGCCGGTGGTGATGGTCGTACGTCGCTCCCATCCTCCTCGCTCTTCCGCACGGCCGCACGGGAAAAAATTATCCTTCCCGCACGAAAAATAACCGTCCTCCTATGGCGCCCAGCCCACGTCCCGAGTTCCCCCCGCATGTCCGCCCGTTCCCTCACAGAAAAGGAAAACCACAGATCGACTCCTCACAGTCACAATGGCACCAATGCGCCGCCATCTTCCTCCCCCCTCCGGCCTCCGCGCCGCCATCCCATCTACCGCGCCGCCTTCTTCATTCCCTGTGCCGCCTCTCCCATCCACCATGGTTTCCTAAAATTCTTGAGAACGGGAGAGAACTAGAGTTGTGGCCTTGTGGGGTGTGATGATTGTGGATGAGGAGGGTCCCAAAGGAGTAGTCCCCTTGTTCGACGATGAGCTTTGGAGATTCTTCTTGATGCGACGAGGCCGCACGAATGTGCTCGGTGTCGGTCCGCCCGTGTGGACTGATATGGATTTGATGTCTTTTGTTTGCAGTTACACGATGGATGTGAACTTGGAGAGGGCGGCCGGAGGACGTGCTCACGTAGAAGCGTCTCTTGGAGATTGCCAAGGAGGCGGCGCACATCATGAAGGTGTGGTGTTCTTTACGATGTAAGAACGTGATGGTTTAGGAATGCAAGTCACTCTCAAAATTTGTGCGTCCTTAGTTATTTAATAGTAAAGATATGGTCTGAGTGTGTTCTGAATTCTGATCACATCACACATTATCACATCTCGTTGCTCTGGAAGTGTCACTTCAGGTGTTCTGCCTTTCAATTGTCCTAATCTTTATTCTTCCTTGAAAATTCAGAATAGCAGGATCCATTGGAAGCCAAATTACTACTCAAATCAGCATTTTATAGCGAGCACTAGTGCTTGCTTCTGTTGGGAGCTATGGTTGCAGACACATAGTAAAAGATCATGTTTCAGAGGTTAGTTTTGCTGAGATGTACAGTCAGTTCGATTCACATATATTCCTACAGTATTGGTAATTCTGCTCTAGCATTTTAACCCTCTTTTCTGTTCATTTGGTAACGTTAGCTCTCTCACTCTGAGCCTCTCATATTGGTTTGCTGTTATAACAGAGGTATTCCTCTAGACATGTTAAGTTACCATCATGGTCGCCGCCGCATGCATCCTATGGAAAGGTAGCTGGGCGTCTCATTTTACATTTTTTTTTTCACTCATAGGATATCTGATTTTCTGATTGATGATTGTTACTTCAAAGTTATTTTGGAAGATCTGTTTGGTGATTCTTTCACAAGGCTCGGAGATGATTGTTTGTTAATAGCAGAAATGCTGATGGTTGCATGATTTTTATTGCATTGACTAAATATTTCAGTGTTCTGATTGATCGATGTTGGTGCCACACAGACACACACTCACTGAATTTGAATAGGTTTCAAGATGCCACTAGCTTTAGTGCATGATGATCAATCTAGATAATCTATCTCTTCTGCACAAACACCGGTAAAGAAACTCATAGGGAGAGGGCTGGTTCTTGGTGCTGGCATGAAGGAACAAGCATGCGGCGGCCTCGAGCTTCTCGCACGTGGTCTGAACTAATTCTAGATTTTGATCTCTCCAGTTCTACTACTCGATCTCGCGCTGTACTAAAGATCATACATGATACACATGCTTATGCATATTAGAAGTTTGGTGAGATGATTTTGTAGTACCAACTGTCCTCTGTTTGAAAGATGAAACATGTAATTCCTCCTTTTATTTTGATGCCGATGCTTGGCTTGTGGTTGCAGATCAACTTGCGATATGCTCAGCTGATCACCATGTCCACAGATAAGCAATTAGAGAAGCGTGTTTTGCCAATAGTAATGTGACATTTATTTTATTTACGTTCATCTTGGTTGGATTTAAAATAAGATCTACATACAGGTAATCATTAATCCACTAATGTATTCTGTGTGAGAGATATCAGTCAATGATCTGTTCTATTTCAGTACAGTAAGACGTGCATGCAGATCTACTCAGAAGCAGAAAAGCAGGAGTTTGAATCAGCAATAGGAATGCACCAAGTCGTTGATCTCACTGCATGAAAAGACAACTGATTATATAATACAGATGTGTATTTTTCTTGTATGGGCACCTTGCTATACCGATAACTGTCGAATATCATTCCTTGTAAAATATATGTTGAGTTGCTCCTGACTAAATCATATGCAAGCTATTTGTGTCCACTTTGAATGTATTATCATTTGTCCTCTTTGAACTCCACACTCAGTTTGAACGATCGTTGTCTTTGTCCGCTTTTCACAAAATCAAATAGTGCAGCAGCTGCAACCTTGTTTCTTATGCAGTTTGTTGATAATTAAAATCTACAGGTTGGAGATGAGGTCTATAAAAACAATGGCAGGACAATGGTACTCCTTTACTATTCAGTTTAGCTGAGTTAAAACAAAAAAAAAATTCATATGATTCTCTGATGCGCTATGATCATGTTCACCCTAACGATCGCGTCAACTAAATGAGATTGGACGATTAATTATGTCAACTAAATGAGACCGGTCGTTCCTGTTCATAATGTTTAAGAATAATCTTTTGTTTGCCGTGGCAATGCACAGACATTTAACTAATCATACAACCTCCGATCCATATTAATGGCCTCAAATTTATCTAGATACGGATGTATCTAGTTAAGTGTTTAGACTAGATGCATACGTATCTAGACAATGTTGAGACCATTAATATAGATCGGAGGGAGTACTAAAAAGTCATCGCACGGCCCCGGGACTGACTGTTACCCCACACGCCGCACCGCGGCACGCCGGAAAGCGGAGGCGAGCCACCTCCACCTCCGGCTCCGCGTTCCCTCGCTGCCACGCCGACCCCACCGCAGCCCCTAGCCTCTTCTTCCTCCTCCAAGCGCCGTCGCCATCAGTCGATCGCCCGAGCTCGGGTCCCCCCTCGGATCTACTCGTTCTGCTATGGCGGACGAGGAGGCGCTGCCGGTAGCGGCGGGGAGGGACAAGGACGAGCGCCGCCGCTGGCTGTCCAGGTGCGCCCTCGCCGTCGTCGGCATCATGAGCACGCTCCTCGTCTACGGCGTCCTCCAGGTCCGCCCCACTCCGTATCTGCCCCCTCGCCCTCTTCCTGCCCAGTTTCTCACCGAGCGTGCCGCCGGCGCCCGGTGCGGTGATAGGATTAGTGTCGATCTATCGTGTCTGTTTTTCATACCGGGCGAAATTCACGATTCGAAATGTTTGGTTTGCGCTTGCCTTGCCCGGAGGTTGAACTGGCCACTGGCCAGTGTGGTGTTCTGTGCGGTTCCATTTCAAATGCTAGTGCTGGTGAACGACTGGTCATGTCAGTTCATTTTGCGATTTCTGCTGCTAGCTTGTATTCGATGAAAAACTCAACGCTCGGTTGTGATAGGGACGGTATGTTGTATGAATTGACTGATGCAGCATAGGACCAGAAGTTTAATTCAAACTGCAAAAGATACTTTTCGGGTATCACTCCTTTAAGCACTTTTGGTTTCATCCCAATCCAGATAAAATAACAGTCGTCCATACGATTTCACTCACTGTTCGAACTGGATGCTGCATATGAACAATCCAGTGTTGCCAAACTGATTACTGTGGTTGTTCGTCAGCTAAGTCAGCACTAGTTGCTTCAGAGAATGGTGTATCCACACGCATGACCCTTTTATGTACAAGCACCACTGGTCTTTGTCTTTATCAGTTACCTTTTCTTTAGCGTTCTTGAAAAGATGCCGTTTCTATTTTACATTCTGTTGCATGGATACGATCGCTAAATGGTGGATATTCTGATTTCAATGTTATGCAGGAAAAACTCATGAGAGTGCCCTATGGAGCCAAGAAGGAGTTCTTTAAATACTCACTTTTTCTTGTTTTCTGTAACCGTATAACCACATCCATGGTGTCAGCACTCGTGTTGCTGGTATGGATCTGCCTCAGCCGTTTGTTCTTATACTTGAATTTGTCTGAATCTGATAAGACTTAAACTATGTATATTCATGCAGGCAAGTAAGAAATCTATGGACCCAGTGGCCCCAATCCAGAAATACTGTGTTGTCTCCTTATCAAACATACTGACCACAACTTGCCAGTATGAGGTTATACATTGGTTTTATATATCTGCTGTTGTTGGTTCATATTTCTTCCATGCTTAATACATGGCGTGATTCTTTCAGGCCCTCAAGTACGTCAGTTTCCCTGTCCAGACGCTTGCCAAATGTGCAAAGATGATTCCTGTCATGGTAATATCTTCTGTACCGCAAACTGCACTCTAATCTGATTTTTCATGTGTCTTCATTGCCTGCTAGAAAAGTATAGATTTCTGTGCTACTTTACTTTCCAGTTAATAAATATTGATTGATGCAAGTAATTAAACTTGTACATAGGCTAGTTATGGAAAATCAGTTGATAAGATCTCTCTAAAAATCTACGTAGCACCGATACGGCGAGACGGATACGGCGACACGGGTACGGCGATACGGGATACGGCAATTTCAAAAAACAGCAATACGGCGATACGGCGAGTACATATGTAAAAATAATAATATGCCATGTAATAAAGACAGAAAAATTCAAATGCTGTGGGATACTGAGATGGTGAGATGAGATGAAAATACTGCCCCATTTATTGCCTTTTCATGTCCTCAATGACTGAATAGTTATCATTCATCAATTCCACAATGCACTAGCCCTAGCCCCAGCTTCTTTACCATCAGTAGCTAACTAGCACTAACTATTTTTGCTTGAACTACCACCAAAAGAAGACTGGCTGCTTGCCATGCCGATGCCTGCAGATGACATGTCGTCGGTATCTCACTCCAGATATTGGTAGCACCAAAAGAAGTCTGGCTGCCTGCCATGCTTCTTCACCATCAGTAGCACATAGATTTCAGGTATCGGTATCTCGCTTCGTAGACTCCAGGTATCGCCGAAGTATCGTCGAAGTATCCTCGGAGTATCGGCATTCTTTTCTTTCTTTTTTAATTCAGGAAAATAGGATACGCCAGGGATACATGTATCGGAGTATCGGCGGAGTATCGGCAAAGTACGGTACGCGGATACTCCAGGTTTTGAAGTATCGGTGCTACGTAGCTAAAAATTACTGTGCAAGATGATTCTGAGATCCTCTGTTCGTCTGATTTTACCATTTTGGCCACTTTTCATTCATCTATCGGGTATATGTTAAAACACGAAAATCACAGTTGTATACGAATCATATTGAGTGTCTAGTATATCTGGCATGTTTTCTTCCTTTGTTCCATAAATTTTTGTATTTTGATTCCATTTCCTGATATCAAGATGTTGCACTGTTCTGAACATTATCTTCCTTTTGATTGATTTGTAGATTTGGGGCACGATAATGATGAAAAAGAAGTATGGTGGAAAAGATTACTTCTTTGCAGTCATTGTGACCATGGGCTGCTCATTCTTCATCCTATCCCCGGTAATTCAATTGTCTAACCACATTACTGATTGTCCAATTTAGTATTTACCGTCGTACAACTGCACACTGCATGATTGTTCAGTTGTCAGTATCTAAAATATGTCGTGGAGACTAGAGAAGAAATTTCGATAAATACTACTTGCACACCACATTACTGATTGGATAGTATACAAACTAGAATTTAATTAAAATAAGGACGGTGATGGGAATTTTATCTACCCCAATGAACTATCTTAAGCAACATGTTTTTCACGGAGTTCTTGGAAACTTATAATAACCAAGTACTCATGTGTGGTATTTAGCCAATGCACATGTGATATCCCTTCATATTTAAGAATTGTTCTGTAAATCATATGCCATGCTGAGCTTTTGGTGTTTCTTCTGAAGTGACATATTTTTTTTCTGGTCACATGCATGCAGGCATCAATGGATGTTAGCCCACTCAATAGAGGCAGAGAAAGCACTGTTTGGGGTGTTTCACTCATGCTTGGTTATCTTGGGTACAACTTCTTCTCATGTGCTGCTTAATTCTATGCGAAGAAAATAAGCACTAATATTTGAATTCATGATTAACTGTAATCGTAGTTCAGTTTTGTGATTTTTTTAGGTCTCACAGCTCTATTTGACATGCAAGTCTGCTTTTATCTGCACTAATAATGCCATGTTATCTTCCGAATGCAATCAGTAGTGTTAGGCATGCTAGAGCTATACGTACCAAATGCCTGTATTGCTATGACTCATTATGTGTACTGCTGAGATGGTGTTATTATAATTTAAATGTTCTGTGATTCGATATAATCTACGGAGTAGTAAATTTGTAAAACATGGAATAAGCAAAACCAACTTACATTTGAAATCTCTCACTGCCCATTAGTTACCCTTACTTTGTTTGGATCAGCTTTTGCACACAGGTTGCTATGTAATGCTATCTAACTTCCTTCTCTTTGAATATCTAGATTTGATGGTTTCACAAGCACCTTTCAAGATAAACTCTTCAAAGGGTATGAGATGGAAATACACAACCAAATATTCTACACGACAATGTGCTCTTGTGTTATTAGCTTGAGTGGTAATTGCTTACTCAAATTGTTACTTTTCTTGTCTTTTGATTTTATCTCGACCGTTCATCTTTAAGTTTATAATGGGACCAGTACTTTTGTACTTTCTGATTCTGCAAAGATTTTTTTTTCTGGACATTCAACCAAAGTTTTGCCTGTCAATCAGTGAACTTTGTCTGTTACACTTACCCTGTACAATACTCTATTAAAAGTTGGCATGAATGATTTTACTCTCTGTTGATTTTATTCTCTGTCATTTTTTCCCTTTTACAGGACTTATTCTCCAGAATCATCTTCTTCCAGCTGTGGACTTCATGGTTCGTCATCCAGATTGCTTCTATGACGTCCTAGTCCTATCCACTGTAAGATATACCTTTCAATTTTTCAATTAAAGTGCAATGTACTTATTCCTTTTTTACTCAAATCAAACCACCGGTGAATATAAACTGAAAATTACAGTCTGAAGTTCAGATGGATATAGGTGGATGCAGAGACATTATCACATTAGGAGATGAAAATCTAGAATTGTCAGCTTTTCTTTCAGTGGCACGACATGAAATCTAGGACAAGTTGCACACTCACAAATTGAATCTACACCACAATTGTTTGAATAATGTATCCAAGCTAGCTTCTGCCTTTGAATTTAAAATCTATGTTCGTCCAGGTTGCAACAGCTAGCCAGTTCTTCATATCCTACACCATTCGAACATTCGGGGCTCTCACATTTGCTACAATCATGACAACTCGACAGGTTTATACTGTCCTCACCAGTGTCGCATACTTGCAGTTATACTGTATAACCATATCCTGACAGCAGTTCAACATATGTTTTCGCAGTTGGTGAGCATACTACTGTCCTGCGTATGGTTCGTGCATCCACTTAGCTGGATGCAGTGGGTTGGTGCCGTAAGTCATCTGTCTCTTGCCTAATCAGTATTCCATAACATTTCACATCTTCCTTTCAATCACACAATTGACCCTCCGTGCTACCAGGCCATTGTGTTCGGAGCTCTGTATGCGAAAGAGCTTCTCGAGAAGTAAACCACAGAAGGCAGCAGTCGCGGGCTCATCGTCCCAGGGTTCTCTACCAAATGCCGCTAACAGTTGACCAACAATAACATAGGATAATACGAAAAGACCAATCTACTTGTCACCCCGCCTGTACCGGGCACAAATTTTTTGTGTCGCAGGCCACGAGTTAACTCGACAGAGCAGATCATAGAGTCATGCCTCAGCTCCTGGTCAAACCGTGGGGGAGCTCTGAAGGCTAGCTGAAGGTCCGTTTAGGTTTAGCATCTAAATTAAAGACATTGTTGAGGCAATAGCGCGATGATTTTGGCGAGGCTTATGAAGCCGTTGTGTGTTGTTAGCTAGTAAGTATACCGTGTGCGTCAGCCTGCGCTGACGTATACCATGGCCTGATGTATACTGTAAAATTACTTAGTAGTTTTCTCCATGTTCGAATCGTTTTCAACTTGAAGTTCGTTTTATTTATTTATTTTATTTGCTTATTATTTACGAAGTTAGGTTTAGTTAATGAAGGGATTACACTCGGTTTCCTGTTCTAATCCGTAATCGCCCCGTACTCTCGAAAACAAAAATCTGTAATCATCCCTGTTGGCTGTCGCACGTTTGTGTGGCCGAATCGACTTCCATGCCGACCCTGCTTCCAACATGTCAACGTCAACCACGTCTGGATCGATATAAAGTTGAATCGGGAAGGCTGCCGGTGATCGGAAACAAGTCGCCGCCGATTGCCGTCGTCTGAAAGGAACATCCAAGAAACAGAGTTTACAGCGTCGTCGATCAGCAGGTTAGCGACATGACCGGCGATGATGCGTCTCGCCAGCCTCCGGTGCGATGGTACGGCGGCATGGCGTACGAGTACGGCAAGGACGCTTTTGATGACGACTACAAGGAGTTCCCTCCGCCGGGCCGTGGCACCGTGATCGAGTCTACCGGCAATGGATATACGATCATGCCGATGACGGAGACGAAGTGGGACGACGGAGACGACGATGCGTCGCTTCCAGTGGACGACGACTTTTTCGCCTGTATCGCGGCTGCCATGGCCGCCGAGCAGCAACGAGGGACATCCGCGGCTGCAGTGGAGCACGGCGCGACGGAGGCAGGCAGTGCCGCGGATCGCCCGCCGCGTGTGCTCTGCGAGAGCGGCACGGTGGCCGACGGGTGCGGAGAAGATTATGACGACGGCACGGACGCCGCTCCCCAGCTGCTGCGCCTTGGCAGCGGCTCGCCGAATCAGTACGTGCCCACCGAGTACGGTAATGACGACAACAAGATGTTCTCTCCGCCGCCGGGCCCTGGCACGGTGATCGAGTCCGCCGGCGATGGATACACGATCGTGCCGATGACGGTGACGCGTGACGATGGCGACGGCGAGGATGAACCGCCGGTCGAGGACGATTTTTTCGCATGTATTGCGGCTGCCATGGCGGCCGAGCAGCAACGAGGGACACCCGTGGCTGACCTGGAGCACGGCGCGACGGAGTCGGGCAGTGCTGCCGCTCGTCCGCCGCCGATGCGCTGCTACGGCAGCACGATGGCGTACGGGTACGGCGAAGCTAATGTCGACCGCACGGACGGCGCTCCCCAGCTGGTGGGCCGCTCCGGCAGCGGCATGCAGAATCAGTACGTGTACGACGAGTACGACAGTGACGACTACATCGTTTTCCCTCCGCCAGGCCCTGGCACGGTGATCAAGTCCACCGGCCATGGACACAAGATCGTGCGTATGACGCGTGACGACGAAGACCTGTTCGCCAGGGCCGACGAGCAGCAACAAAAGATACCCGTGGCTGCGGCGCCAGGGAACGAGGACGTCGTGGTTCGGGGGAAGGAAGGCGTCGTCGGGGCTGCTGCTCCCGGAGGCGCACGCGCCGGCGTGGAGGTTGATGATGAGGAGGAACGTGAAGGGAAATTCAACTACGGCTTGTACAGTGCCAAGGACGACCTCGCCGAGAAGGGGACAACCACGGCGACGAACATTAACGAGGCGTCACCGTCGGCGTGCGTCGCGGCAGCGGCGCAGCGTGGCTTCTGGTTGACAGGGCGTGCCTTGAGGGAGGCCGTGGCTCGGTTCAACGTGCGCCGCCTGGTTCGCCGAGGAGGTGGACGCAAGCACCGGAACACCAGCTCTTGAAGAGCGAACCTGCAAAATTGTTCATATCTGCTTAATCCAAGCGCTCAGTCAACAAATCCGAGGAGCTTCACATCAAACTCAAACACGTATAAATGATTAGATACAGGCTTTTTTGATCTTTTACAAGGTGCTTTCATGTGAATGTTCAAGAGATATAAATATATGTGAATTTGATATTTTGATCTACTCTGATGCAAAGCCACCCTATGTTGGTGCTTAGTATAAATTCTTATTGATCATATAAATAAGAACTAACGCCGTTTCATGAAGAAAACTAACTTAAGGGCTTATTTGGATTGCAGGATTTTAAAAACGTAGGAATAGGAAAAAACGCAGTATTGAGATGTCATTTGAAGTGGATTCTCACAGGATTATGAAATGCGGTTATTTTACAGCAGGTGGCTTTGGATGGTGCACAGGAATTGAACACATGAATTTTGAAGGACTGATGAGAGAGAGAGAGAGAGTAGAGAGATACAGTGAAACTGCATTGGACTTCCAGTAGGAAAATTAAAAAGACGTTTGAGCTCATGTTGAGGATCCTATAGGAATTTATGGCCCAATCCTATGATGCACAGGGCTTATATAGACAAAAAATCCATATGATTCAAACCCTCCAAAATTCCTATGAAAATCATACAATCCAAATAGGACCTTACTTTGGAAAGCACACCTTTCCCATGACATTTTGCATCGTGTATTCTCAAGCATAGGCTTTCTCATGACTTCTATTGAACGTGAAGCGAAATTCAACTACGGCTTGTACAACTCCAAGGAGTACCTTGTGCATTAGGCGTTGCTGCTTGCTTTTAATGTCGTGGTGTTGCAACAACGTTCTTTACAAAATTGCGTCTAAGGTTCTTGCTCTTAGACTTCGGCTAATCCTGGAGGAGATTATTTTAGAGTAGTAGATCGCTTTTGTCCCAGGGCGTCTCATTATTGATAATGTGAATACTGCATATGAGAGCATACATTATTTGAAGAGAAAGAAGGGCAAGCGTGGAGCATGTACTATTAAATTAGACATGGCAAAGACATACGGTAGAGTTGAGTGGAGTTATCTGCGGGCCATCATGGAGAAGTTGGATTTTGCGGATCAATGGATAAATCTGGTTATGACGTGTGTAAAATCTGTCAAGTTTTCTGTTTGGGTGGGTGGTCAATTCTCATAGTTCTTCAAACAAGTCTTTCGAGTTTGGTAGTGGAAAAGTCTTGTAATCGTCCGGGGGATCGCGTGCGTTGCGTCCCCCGGCTCCTCCTCTCGACGCGTGTCCCACGTGTGGACCGTGTTTTTCTTATCTACTCCACGGTACGGTAGTTGCCTTCTTCCCGACTCATCCCCTCGTACGCAAGCGAGAAGGCGCCCAACTCGATGAAAGCTCGAGCGTCTCATCCTCCGCACCAGCGCCGCCCTGCCCCGCTCGACGCGCCGGCGGCACCCACGCCGGCCAGCGAGCCGACCTCCGGCGACCCCGCTCTCCCGCCTCCCAGCCCTGCCTCTAGATCCTCACTCGCCCGACGCCGGCGCCACTCCTCTCTCGCCCGACGGCCCCGCCGCGCCACGACTCTCCTCGGCCGCTTCCTCGGCTCGACGTCGGCAAGGCCCCGTGAGCGCCCCATTGACGCCGTTTGCGGACGGCCTCGACCCACCGCGCGCCCAGTGGAGCACACCTCCCGCTGCCACCTCCTCCGATCCCCCCGTCCCGCCTCTCTCCCACCATGGCCTCCGCCGCACCATGCCTTCCGCCGCCTCCGGCCGCCGCCCTCCCCTGCGCGACGCCGCCGTCGGGCGGCTCCCCATTGCGCCACCGCTTTCCGGGGACGGATCCCCTGCGCACCGCCGCCAGGACGGCTCCCCTACTCACGGTGCTGGTGCTCGGGACTCGCCATGGTGCTCCCCACCGACGACAACCTCGCGATCGACGCGGGCGAGGTCGACCTCCGCGGCGTGCTCTTTTTCCTCTACATACATTCCTACAAGCGCCATCAACGGAGGCGCCGGATGCTGGGAGCATCTCCTCGGTGCCCCGCTGCATGCGGTCGGCGAGGACGGAGCACTTCGTCATCCATGTCCAGCAAGAGGAGGTGGCGGCGCGGCGGTGTTGTGAAGCTAGGTCGCCGGTGCTGCGACAACAGGCCGGCGTTGCTACCGACGGCGGGCGTTGTTGCTACCATCGACGGTGGGCTGTGCTACAAAGGTCGGGCGGCCGTGCTGCCGGCCGGCGGCAGCCGTGCTAACGGTGGTGCTGCCATGGGGGGACCACGGTGCTACACACGGTGGGAGGCAATGCTACAAAGAGGAGGCATCGATGCTGCAAGGAGGAGAGGCGGCGGTGCTGCCGGCCACTCGACGCCGTTCGATGCTACCAATGAAGCACGGCGGTGCTACCTTAGGTTGGCGACGGTGCTCCCATAGGTGGCCAGCTGTGCTACCAGCGGCGAGCGGCGCTACTACCACAGGTGGGTGGCTGGCGGTGCTGTCGTGGTGGCGACGCGGTGCTGCTGTCATGGTGGTGGCGGAGACGTCGGGGCGATGCTTCCAACGACGTTCGCCCTTGCTACAAGAGACGCGGCATCGTGCTGCCATAGACTTCGACTGATGCAAAGTTTTGCTGTCAGAGTTTTGTTATTTTTGCTACAATAGCACGAAATTCTTGCTACCAAAGTTTTGTTATTTTACTACAATAGTATAAGCCGCGAGAACCACAAAACTATTTTTTGCTACAATAGTTTTGTGGTTCTGCTAAAATAGCACAATGTTTTTGCTATGAGGTTCTGTTCATGTCAGAATTTGTGCATCATACGTTCTGTGAATTTTGCATTATAAGAAGAATTTTTGCTACAATTTGTTCTGCTGTTTTGCATCATAAGTTTCATCGGAGAACCTCGCCGTAAGATTTTTTTGCTGCGATGCTGCAATATAATAATTTTTTTGCTATTATTGTTATGTGATTTTGCTACAATAGATTAACAAATTTGCTACGATGTCTCCGGCGAGGTCTTCGTCGATGTCTCCGGTGAAGTCGATTTTGCTACAGTAGCACATTTTTTTCCCTAATTTTTTATAATCGATGACGGCAATGCTACCGACGGCTCGCGGTGTTGCTACCGACGGCGCACATTGCTACTGACGAGCCGACGATGCTGCCGGCGCAATGTGTTGCTACCGACGGCACGCGGCGATGCTACAGATGGCGTGCGATGTTGCTACCGAGGAGGCGATGATGCTGCCGACGGTATCCGGCAATGCTACGAGCGGATGCTATCGACGTATCGCCGATGAGCCGGCGATGCTACCAACGCGCTCGCTGTTGCTACTGACGAGCCGACGATGCTACCGACGGTATCCGTCAATGACACGAGCAGATGCTACCGACATCTCGTGGCGTTGCTACCGACGAGCCGGTGATGCTACCAACGGCGCATGGCATTGCTACCGATGATTCGGCGATGCTACCGACGGCGTTTGACATTGCTACCGACGAGCCGACGATGCTACCGAAATCATTAGAAAGTTTGTAGCAATTTTTTTTCGTTTTGATGCAAATCTCCTTCCTAATTGTAGCAGAATTTTTATTTGTAAGATGCAATTTTTTCTTCATTAGGTGCAAATCAATAGAAAGTTTGTAGCAATATTTTTTCGTTTTGATGCAAATCTCCTTCTAATTGTAGCAGAATTTTTCTTTGTAAGATGCATTTTTTCTTCATTAGGTGCAAATCAATAGAAAGTTTGTAGCAATTTCTTTTTTCGTTTTGATGCAAATCTCCTTCTAATTACAGCAGAATTTTTCTTTGTAAGATGTAATTTCTTCTTCATTAGGTGCAAATCATTAGAAAGTTTGTAGCAATTTTTTTCCTTTTGATGCAAATCTCCTTCTAATTATGCTTTACAATGCTACCAAAGCAGGCCTTTGTTGCTGCCATCGGCGGTCGAGGTTGCTACCATCCTGCGGAAGGAGGTTATGTTATCCGGGGGGGCGCCGATGCTGCCAATGAAGGTCGACGTTGCTATCATAGTTGTGCGGCGGTGCTACCGTAGGTGAGGGCCGATGCTACCAAAGAAGGCCGACTCGTTGCTACCGTGCTGTCAGAGGAGGTGCTACCATCGGAGGTTGCCGATGCTGCCGACGAAGGGCGGCAGTGCTACTTTAGTTGTGCGGCGGTGCTTCTCGTCGACCTTCGCACGCCGGGGACGGTGGTGCCGTGGTGCTGCAAGGAGGGGGCGGCGTTGCTGTCGGCGTGGGGCAGTGCGGTGGTGATGCAAGCAGCGGGACGGCGCTGCCGCCTGCGTGGGGGCGGTTCGTTGGTGCTGCAAGGAGCCGGGCGGCGCTGCTGCCGGCGTGTTGCGGTGCTCCAGGCATTCAGAGCTTCATACGCGGCAGCGGCTGTCTTCTCCGACGACGACCGTGGAAGGAGCGACACCGTGGGGCGAAGGTCATGTGATGCCTGGGGATTGGGGGCAGGTGGTGTGTGCAGTGCCGGCTACTGCTGCAGGGGCGTAGGCTCGGGGCGGTGGTTGTCTTCTCCGACGCCGGCGACTGCTGCAGGGGGCGCCGCAGCGGACGACGGTTGTCTTCTCCGGCGCGGCGATTGCTTCAGGAGCTGTCGCCATGGGCGACGGTCGTCTTATCCGTGCTTTTTTTTTTAATTTGGAGTATCGTAACTGTTCACACGGGGTGTTTGGGACTTTGGGCTGAGGAAGCGGATCGAACGGCCCTTGTCACCTGCATCGGACGGCTCTAGAACCGGAGGATCGATCGGATCGATCCCCCGGGGGACGCTTAGTGCTCGCCTTTGGTAGTTTCCTCGGAGGCACTTGTAGAGAAGTACCTTGGTCTCCCTACGGCCCTAGGAAGATCAACGGACTCACAATTTGAGCATATTATCGCTAAGATAAAGAAATTGATGAAGGGATGGTGCCCTAAAACCATGGGTAGTGCGGCTAGGGAGGTTCTCGTCAAGGCAGTATGTCAGGCCATCCCCACTTATTCTATGAGCTGTTTTCGTTTGTCCAAAAACTTATGCAAGAAAATCACAAGTTGTGTGTCCCGATTTTGGTGGGAGATGATGAACATAAGCGGAAGATTCATTGGAAGAAGTGGAAGAATATTGCTAACCCGAAATCAAAAGGGGGTATGGGATTTAAAGATTTTGGTATGTTCAATCAAGCTATGTTGGCGAAACAAGGTTGGAGACTTTTGGAAAATCCCGATTCACTTTGTGCTAGGGTCTTGAAAGGTAAATACTTTCATGGCACTGATTTCATGTCAACTAGGAGGAAGCGAAATGCCTCGCACATTTGGAGTGCTATACTACATGGTCGTGAGGCGCTCAAGCTGGGTTTAATTAAGCATGTCGGCGATGGGTCTTCAATTCGCATTTGGGAAGATCCTTGGATCCTGGCTAACACAAGTACGAAGCCTATGGTCCGGCAGCCGAAGGTTGAAGTTAATTTAGTTCAAGAATTGATCGATGAGGAGTTAGGAAGCTGGGATAAACATAAAGTATGTGAGAACTCCATTCCTATCGGTGCAACGGCTATTTGTAGGATCTCACTAGGAAGATCATTTGATGATTGTTGGACCTGGACAGAAGAAAAGAGTGGTAATTTCTTTGTACGATCTTGTTACATGTTGGTATCCGTTCCACCTAACGTAAGGAATTTCTGGTGGCGGGTTATAAACGAGTTTGTCCCCTCTCATCACACATTGAAACAAAGACATATGGAGCTGATAGCACATTGCAAAAATTGCGGCGCTGACGAGGAAACCATTTTCCATGCACTTTTTGAGTGCACATGGGCTCGGCAATTTTGGCAAGAATTGAAGAAGGCGTCAGGGATACGAGTTCCTACCATGTGCCCATCCTCTTGGGCAACATATTTGGCAGAAGGGAATCTAGCAAATGAAGAAACTGTGAGCATTATTTTGTACGGTTGTTGGTCAGTTTGGACTGAAAGAAACGTTGTGTGGCATGGCGATAGAGGGAGACCAGTCATTGAGTCTTTTAAATGGACACTCAATACGACGATCGACCTTCCTCATTCAGTAAAGAAGAAATCTTTCAACCCAGACCGAGCCAAGGCCAGATGGAGTAAGCCAGTTCCAGGAACGCTTAAAATTAATGTGGATGCAAGCTTCAAAGAAGAAGAGATGCAAGGAAGCACGGGTCTGGTCGGGACCACATGGGAGGCTTGATTCGAGCACAAGCCAGATGGTACGAACATGCTCCAAGTGCTTTCGTTATGGAGGCCCAAGCAGTATGTGATGCTGCTACTCTAGTCGCAGAGAGAGGCTATCAACATGTGCAAATTGAACTGATGCACAGATCCTGGTCAACTGCTGCAAGAAGCCTTGAGCTGGTAGAACGATCATAGCCAGCATTATCCAGGAGGTGAAGGAGCTTAGAGATTGTTTACTAGCTTTAGTATTTCCTATGTCAATCGGGTGGCGAATGAGGCAGCCCATTTGGTAGCTAGTAAGGCTAATAGTGATAGGAGACGATGTTTGTGGCTTAACTATAAGCCCCAGTTCTTAGTCTCAACTCTTCTAAAAGATTGTACTGATGTTGAGTGATCAATAAAGCTCCTCGATTCGCAAAGAAAAAAGAATTGTGAAAAGTGATTTTTTTATTTCACCTTGCCCAATAGGATTAATATTTTATAATTGTAGTGGAAATTTAGTCACAGAAACATACAAGGATTAGTTACCTAAACCGTAAAATAAGAGAAACAACTTGTTAGGCAAACAAGATTACTACTCCCTCCGTTCCAAAATAAGTGTCTCAAACTTGTACAAAACTGAATGTTCCTATACATGTTTCATGTCTAGATACATTCACTTTTTGGTAAATTTAAGACAGTTATTTTTGGACGGAGGGAGTACTACAATTGACGACGGTGCCACTTAAAGTCTCGTTCTTATCGCTAACAATAGGGCTGGGTTGACACGACGCTTGTATCCGCTGAGATAGCTAGTTCCACGATAACGGCCGCCGGTGAAAAATGCATCACAAAGCGCTTATGCTAGCTCGACAATTAATTATTCGCTGATAAAATTATGCCTCACACTTATGCATGTGTATTATTTTCTGAGTGGACAATACCAAAAGAAACCTATCGAGTCATGACGGTTTTTGGTGACAGCCGGTCTCAAGGAAAGTCACTCATCGAAATTTGTGACGATTTCAAACTTTTTCATGCAGCTACGTCATCCCCATTAGCTCATAGAAACTGGTGCAGTACTTTTCGGACATTTTTTAACCGTCACAATATGTCCACTTTCGATTACAAATTGTGACGGTTTTAATGAAGAAATGAGAAAACTACCACACATATACAAATCGTTCTAGATATCTTTCAAAAAAAAATCGTTCTAGATAAGAATATGTGGACCGCCAAAAATTAAAAGTGGGCTCATAATACCATGTGAATGAAGAAACAAGGAAACTTCTATAGATTGCCTCTAGCCAGGCCATCCAAATAGATAATTTTCTATTTATCTTTATAGAAAATAAATAAAAACAACACAGTCTTGTAAAAAATCTAATCATATGAACTCGTAGAAATATGAATAATACAAGCCAATATTCATAATATTTCCATATATCTACTCGTTTCATTTTATCCCATGATAAATATGAATTTTGCTTTCATATAGAGGCCATTTTTTAGCTGGGAACATTATGTCCGGGATACCTCCACACCAAAATGGGAGACCTGACCTAACTAGTCCAAATTCTGAGCAAGCCATATTAACTCTATCTGAATCATTCAATAGAAGTAACTGAACTATTCACAAGCAGTTTATCGTCAGGTTAACCCGCACTGCCGTCTCCTTTAAATCCTTTCTTCCCATGTGGGCCCCACCAAATTGCCATGTCATCAACGACGATAAAATCGACTTTGACGATTTCTTCCAATGTGGGACCCTTCACTTGCCAAGTCACTGGCAACGCTGGTACTAATTATGTCCAAATTATTCAACAACAGCCTATGGACTATGTTCACGCCATTGGTCAATAGATCAACCCTCGTCAGCGTCTCCTCCGGCACTACTCGTTGTGACCTATAGAAAAAAAAAACACTTGATAAGTCATCACCCGTGCTAGTGTATAATGTTCTAGCCCGATTTTAGATTGGAATAAATTTCCAATTTTGTATACATCCCTTCATGGTGATGATTTTAATGAGACTTATGAAGGCGCCGTTCTGTGTCTCTTTTTTTTTTTTTGCGGGGGAAGCCGTTCTGAGTTATTGGCTACTGGCTAGTATACTGTGTTTGTCAGCCTGCGTCGACCTATAACATGGCCTGATGTATATACTGTAAATTTGCCTTTTTTTATCTTGCCCCGTAAGAATTACTTTTCCACCTGCAAGAGGGTTTGGTTTAGTAGTTTCTCCATGTCCGCGTTGGGGCCAGCAGGGGACATGGCAAAGAAAAAAAAACATCCCTCGACAAACATCAGGGCGGACCTCCGGTGCAGTCTATGGAGATGGATAAGACGGAGGCCGGGAAGCTCTGCTTCACCAGGCGGGCTGTGAACCCGACCTCGTCGCCCTCGGAGCAACCAACACGACCAACGTCAACACTAACTTCTATCCATCAACTAGTTCTTTGGTCACCACTCACCACCAACACAAAAACAGACTGATAGGTTTCATCCATGAGAACAACACTACAAACACTACAGATTCCCCGAAGCGGCAACGTGAAGCCTGCAATCTTCAGTTCTGATCATCAGGAGTCAGTCAGCCGCAAGACCAGCGGCCCCCATCCCTGTTTCCTGTGAAAGAAATCAGTAGCCACCAGCACCAGCTGCCTTGCTCCATTGCGTTGTGCTTTTCGCAGTTTTTGCTTCTGCAAACCAGCCCAATACGAAACAAGGTGAGCAATCTGAAAAACAATAGTAGTCGGATCATGAAGGATCACCCCATTGAAGCAAGCGTTGTTTCTGGTATTCCAGATTGCCCAAATCAATGCGGCTACTCCTGTTGATATCAGGAACCTTTCTCTGATTGCAAATTTATCTAACCAACTAGGCAACTCATCAAACTTTGCAGGGATCGACTTTAACATAAAAGTGCAACCAACTACTCTCCATATGTATCTAGCTACTGAACATGAAAAGAACAAGTGATCTATTGTTTCTTTTTCCGAGCAAAACATACACTTTTCCGATCCCGACCACCCTCTAGCTAACAAGATATCCTTAGTCAAGATACTCTTACGAAAAGAGAGCCACGGGATAACTTTTACTTTTAACGGAGCCTTTAGAAACCACACTTTTCTATACGGAACCCTCTGTTGTGATGCTTTTAGAGCATTATACAGAGATTTAACCGAGAACATCCCAGAGTCAGTGAGTAGGCATTTACATCTATCTTCCACCTCTTCTACTAGCCGCACCCCAACACACATACTCTGTAATTTATTCCACATTTCCGCAGTTTCCCCCCACAGCTAACAAAGTTGTTTTCCTACCAGACAACCATATTACAACCAAACAAAGCCTAAATAAACTACTGCCTGATTTCAGCCCAGGTTGTGGTCAATTGTGGACCTGCGCAGCCTCAGCACCATGATCTCTAGTCCCCAACAAATCAGCCTGACCTCCAGTAATGGCGTCAGGGGTGACGGTGCTGACAACCTTCTTCCAGCAACTCCTTCGCAGCACCTTTCTGCATACCTGCCCAATATCTTGAAATTATACTTGGTCTCATATCGTGCAACATTTTTACTTAAGTGAAAAGGCACGTGATGAACCAGAAATAAATTAGATAATATTTGAGATTAAAACAAATCACATATAATTCATGGAAAACCAACCCTCAGAACTCGTGTACCATTGGCAATATTGATCGAAACTAAATTTGGAAGATGCTACTGCGGACGCTCACCTTTATGTGTATATATCTTTGTAATTTGGAATACAAGTTGGAATGCACAGTCAGACAGTCTTGTAAACATAAAGAATTGAATACTAATGAACTTCCTAAATTACTTTGTAATTGAACAAATTTTTAACTGAGGTTACAGATGTTTTAAAAAATCAGGATTTTTCGTAGTGGTAATTAACAGACATTGTGTTCGCTCTGTCTTCCTAGTGGCAATTAACAAACATGGAGGACTGAGGCTGATGCAGGTGATCAAACTGTCACCAAAAAACAAATTCAGGGGGGCTCACCTCTAATTGTTCTTGAGACTATTTCGAACAGCCTTTGAGGACAAGCTGTTCTTGCTAATTGAGTAACAAGTCTATTTAAGCAGTAAATCAACCTCGCCACTTCAGTTTAGCTCAAATCACATAGTACAAAAGATGGACATGGAGTATTCCTATTATTTGTGTTCGCCTATACCAGTTATGCTGGTTCATTTAAAATCAACATCCTAGAAGCAAAGGTGAGAAACAAAAAAAAAAATCAGTCTCCTTATATCTATTATAACAGAAAAGCAGACAAGATAAGTTCGGCTTGACTGAAATGTATGTTTAAATTAAAGAAGGTGAACTGGATCAAAAATTCTAGTCCTTCTCCATTATCTTAAAAAAAATATTTTCCAAAATTGTAGTCATGGTCTAATTACTATTCCATGAGGAGGCTTCCTAAATGCTACTCATAGCGTGCAAGATCCTTTCTTTAACTAGTGTTATTATCTTAGAATGGTAATTGGAACAGACAAATAAATGAATTACGATTGTGTTCCTCAGTTGTGTTAGTTCTTCCACAAGCTTAGAAATAACTACAATGATGTATAGCAAGGATCAAACAAGCTGTGTGATGACTATAAATGGAACAAGATAACTAGGAGGATGAGACAGAAAGTTTACCACTAGGTACATTACATACTGTTGGTGACGACAACAAGGATGGCGGAAAGTTGGTGTATCTATGTGGACTTCTTAATGGATACTTTGAATCGCACACCTTCTCCATATTGAGTGTCTTGACGTCCAAGGAAAAATACTCGAAATGTCGTCTCGGATACTTTTGTGTTGTCATTTCTAGAACCAAATGCGTCTCCGTTTTACCAACAAAATAATAGCAGTATCCAAGAGGGATTGGTATTGGCTTCTCCATCTGCCACTGATTGCCATTGTTTGGCCTAGTGGTATATTGGAGGTGTGTTGTATCCTTTTCTAAAAAGAACATCCCATGTCTGCCTTCCCCTGCTTCCACAATGACAGTACTTCTGGACATCCATCCTCCGGGTGGGAAGTCAGTAACGGAGAACACCATGTTCACAGTGTCAAGCTGGAGCATCTTTTCCCACCAGTCCGTTGTCACCCAGTAGAAGCAACCATAAACATATCTCCGGCATAACAGCATACGACGTCCTCCTCCTGACTGCTGCACTTGGGACATGACGGCGGCAGGAAGTAAATCGCCCAAAGATGTGGATGAAGCTGCTCGCCATTGTCCGGTGGTTGAAGAGAAGTCGAATACAGCAAGCTTAGTCTGAAACTCTGCCATCCACATAACTCTGAATGCCAAAGCATCATCCTCCTCCTCCTCCTCGCGTCGGGGAACGAAGAAGGGCTCGCACCAATGCATGGGGGGCTCGGCTGGGTGGATGGGGACGGAGGGAGCAGGCGGTATTGGCGGTACAAGGGGTCGCACACCGCGACGTTGGCCATGACTCGGCGCTCATAATCCTCACAGGGATTGCAGTCGAGGAGGAGGACGCGGCCGTCGCGGACGTCCTGTACGACCCATTCGATGGCAGGGGTTGGCAGGAAGGAGAAGGAGAAGTCGGCGGCGCTCGGGCGAGCGCTCGGGCGGCGGGCGCGGACGGGTGAGGCTCAAGGGCGGGGTGGAAGCCCGTGTCCTCATCGACAAAGCCGAGCAAGGGCCGGGGGTGGAGCTTGCGGTAACGGCCTAGGAAGCAACGGTGTGTAGCGACGCGGCGGAACAAGGGGCAGGTGGCGGAGACGCGTGCGAGGTCGGCAGGGTCGGGCAGGCGGAGGAAGATCTCGGCGAGGAGGTCATCGGGGATCGCCGTCGCCATTTCTGGAGGACTGGGGATCCTGGATGGAGTCTGCCGAGAACGAAACGCAGGTACCTGCCGTCCGAGAAGACGAGGGGAGGGGAGAGAGCAGAGCGAGGCTCACATGGTGGTGGAGATCCAAGAGGTGGACGGCGGAGTTGAGGCCGGCGAACGGGACCGGCGACCTTGATGGCGACGGGGCCCAAGAACGGCAAAGCTTGATGGCTACGGGGACCACGAACGGGAGAGCTTGATGGACGCCGGCGGCGGTGACTAGGCCATGGGGATCGCCGTCGCCATTTCTGGGTCAAGCTGGGCGGCGGCGGCAGTGGTCTGTGAGTGAGACTGTGACTGTGAGAGTAATAACTGGGCCAATTTTCCTCTTCCTCGCGCTCCTTGTGGGCTGGGCCGACATGATCCGATATCTATACATTCCCCTCATATTAGACAGAGTTTATTGTACGACGTGAGCAAGCAATCGCGCCTACAAATGTCACATGTATTCAATTAGTTGAAAGATGTGTGTTGCTTTAATGGGAGTCTTTCTTGTGGTGCGGTAACATATAATTCAGAGTCCCAAAACAACACATCACACATGTTTTAGAACACAGGGAGCATAACACTAAAACTAGAACTTCAGCCTCATCGCATCAACAATGTCAACCTGGAGGAGCGGATAACCAAATATCAAGGTCCCTAGAGGGAGTGAATCTAAACATATTTGTAAGATAAAAAAACAAAAGTCAATGCAAGAAATTTAATTAAGTCTCCTACCGTTTCGATTTAAGTTAGTTTAAATTTGTAGTATTAGTATCAAACTTCAATCAAAATTGTGTCTTCGTTCAAAATTTGTGAATGTTTGTCAAACTTACAAATTCAATTTGGAGTGCGACTTTGGGTGCAGCACCGCCATTGTGGCGAACACATTTCCGGCTCCAGAGAGGACACAAATTCGAAGTAGGGTTGTTTTTTTTACCCTTCCACATCCAGCTTCGGGGAAATCCTATTCCATAGGCCCCGTGTCATCCATTCCAACAATTGTTTTAACATTTTTTTTGCCAAAAAAGAGAGGGCGGGAGTCGGCAGAGAAGAAGGATGGGACTAGGGGGGCCAAAGAAACAAGTCAGCCAAAATTTGTACTTTGCCGATGTCAATTTGTACTGTGCCGAGTGAAAATCATTCAGCAAAGAATTACATGTTGGCAAGAAAGAAAATGGAAAAGAAACAAGTCAGCCAAAATTTAACAAAATTGGATGGAAAATCTCAAAATCTTCGCCGAGCGACCAAAGAGAATGTAGACCGTCCGGCGTCCACGACCGTCCGTCTTCTAATTTTATTTCCCGATGCTACAGCGCAAAGTGGAGAAGTGGAAGAGTGAACGCCAGCAGCTCCAGCTCCAGTCCCCAAACGCTAGTGGCGACAGGCCGCCTCCTCTCGAAGCCATTACCTCCTCTCAGGGGCGTATCTAGGGGGGGTGCCATGGGTGCCATGGCACCCCCTAAAAACTGTAGTTCTTTTAATCCAGTAGCAATAAGTCTAATTTTCTGTGCGTTACATGTGTTAAAAATACTTGCAGATGACATTTAAACTATGAAACTTGAGTCTGGCACCCCCAACGATTCAATCCTATATCCGCCACTGCCTCCTCTCGCTCTCCGGTTGGTACCGATTGTGTGATTTGGCCGGCGGCCGGTCTCCCGTCGAGTAGAAGGTAACGCATTCATTTCGCCTCCGGATCTTCCTCCTCTTATTCTGCTCGCTACTTGAGTTTCTGCAGATCGATTAAAACTCAGCCGGTCGCTGCGTTTTCTGCTCAAATAGTTTCTCTGCAACTTCAGGGTGATTCTTGTCTGGAGCGAGTCTAAAATGCATGGAGTTGCAAAAAAAAAGTCTGAAATGCATGGCACCTCAAATAGTTTCTCTGCAACTTCAGAACGATTCTTGTCTAGAGCGACTCTGAAATGGCCTGTTCTCTGCTCAAATATTTGGGGATGGAGGGAATAAATTCCATGTGCCGGCCTGTTTTCTGTGTCAAGCAAAACATATATAGCTCTTCCACGCTAGAGAAATAGTATGATAAACACTATTGTTTTGCAGTTCCATCGAGATTTCCAATTCATATTTTCTACAGCTACACACACATGTTTCCCACAAACCACAATGAAGGTTTATATATGCTTTATGGGAATAGTGATGTTGCGATTCACTCAGTAATGCTATTATAGGAGGAAGGACTTCTATACGCAATAGTGATGTTAGCGTATAGTCAAGAAATGTAGATAAAGATGAACTGGTGTGTGAAATATCGATTCATACTGCCATACTATTGGTGGTTTAATACTACCATAAGCATGATTACTATTTGTAAAATTGCATAGACCAAAATAGCGTGCATGTTACTTTGCTATTTGTGAAAAAGAAGAAATACTTGTCCATGGCTTCACTCTCTGTATCATCTCCTGGCGCAGGAGTCGTATCTAGCTTCAGGGTGTATCCACCATTAGTACCTGCTCCATGTTTTCCAGCATCAGACAATCACTCTCCAGCATCAAACAGTCACTCTTAAATTCAAAAAAAAAAAAAAAAGTCACTCTTCCATGGGAGTTGTCAAGCCAAGCACACCCAGAAGGTGAAGAATTTAGAGGTAAGAACACGACACTTTCAGAACATATATATGCTGATCTAATTCGAATAAGCATGCGTAGACCTGACTTGAGATTTCCAGGAACCACCTGCCAACGGAAGTGATGAACCAGATCACACTCGCGAGAGTCACAACCCAGTACGTAGATGAGAATCAGAACTTGAATAATGGCCATGCGAGTTTGACTGCTGTAAGTAACACGATGCGTCGACGCATATCATTTCCTGTATCCTATTTACGTTCTATGGTGACGCTTTCTATGATGTACTCCATGATTTGCAGTATATTAACTAGTTATTGCTATTCTGCATTTATTTCTTCAAAGTATTAGAATACCCAGTCCAAAGGATTTTAACCGGGACCTGATGGTCTTATTCATAGTTCTTTTCATTTTCCTTGTTAAACAGGAGAAAGTACATGCTTTATTTGGAAATAATTTTCTAAAACTCAAAGCTCAGTCACTTATAAGATCATCAGTTTACAGTGTCTACCCACTGAACTAACTCTGAATTTCTCCCTACAGTAGAATATACCGTATTGTCTGTGCGCAAGGATCTGATAAACAGTGATGCTGGAAGTATTGCTTTCCTCATTTGCAACTAGTACTCAAAACATTGCAGCTTTCAACTTGTTTGAAACACAACTTATATCTCTGTTGAAATATTATAAGCTGTTCTTGCTTATCTCTAGCAAATCTGAGCCGTATCTTTTGTCCTCTACTTTAATATAACATAACTGATATATTTTCATACATCCTGCTAGGTCCTCCAGAACCACCGGGACTTCGTGGTCGACGCTCACCCTTCCGAGCAGGAGCTCATCGAGTCGTACCTCAGGCCGCTTGTCTTTTCCGGCGACAAGTCGTGCAGCTTCATCCATGACGGCGACGTCTACGTCGACCACCCAATGTTCTTACGCGTGAGTATGCCGCGGCAGTCTCGAGCAACGGCGACAGAGTGTGGTATTTCTTCACGCCCATGCGTGCTAGAGGTAAACGCCGCAAGGGGCGTAAGGTGGACTCGGGGGAGGGGTTCTGGCACACCGAGAGCAAGCCCAAGCGTGTGGTCTCCGCGAACCACCAGCTCCTAGGGTATCGCCGGTACCTGAAGTTTGCGAGAAAGGAGGGCAGCCGGCGCGTCCGATCAAAGTGGGCCATGGTGGAGCTCGGCCTGCACAACGACGGGCAGGACAAGGTGACCCTCTGCAAGGTGCACCTGAGCTTGCGCCTCTACAAGATGCGCAAAAGGAAGGCGGCTGCCGACAACATGAACGACCCCGCCCGCCGCCGTGCCCGTAAAAGGACTTGTGCGCTAAGGCGAGCATCATCATGCAGTTGGTGACTTGCTTATTAATTTGATCGTACGTATCAGCACACATGTTCTCGTGGAATCTGTTTGGTATCATGCACCATATATATCTCATCGCTTTTGGGACCTGATGATCAGTCCTGCTACTGAAAAATGTTAAACCTAATGTCTTTCTCTAGAATGATTTCTTTCTACCTGATGATCAGTCTTTTTCATGAGCTTCTTTAAGCGAGGCTCTCTAGTGGCCAACGTTGATTCTAACTGGAGTACTAGTAGTACGTAATTTTGCAAATAGAATTTCAGACGTGCGCTAGTTATAAAATAAGGCATGGCTGCAAGGAACAAATCAGGGCTGCAAAAACTTATAACATGACTAGTTGAATGGTTTTGGCTATATGAAGGATCATGATATTACATATATTCGACGATAAGGTCTTGGTTGTTTCAACCGTGGCCCTCTTTAAAATTGTAATAGGTTCAAATTATTGATTTGGAGATCATATGCAATATATTACTGCACAATATTATCTCTTGTCTTTGCTAGCTTAAAAATACATTGAAACTATGTGACAAATATATTATATACAAACTCATAAGTCGTGAATATTCATGCGAGCACACTCGCTATAAGTGTATGCTTCATGTGTTATTATTCTTGGAAAGACTATGAAAACCACCGTGTTGCAGCTTTTCCAACTCCTACTGGATCTTGACAACCTTGGTTCTGTAATCAAGGGAAAACTTGATGCTGACTACATCATACTTTCCTCTTAAGGTCTCCCAACGAACGTGTGCTTTCACGTCATAACGGATAAAATTTATTTCGATTCGACCGGCTCTAGGTCCTGTCTACCATTTGATGTTTTGTACTACTGATGTCAAGGAGGCACAAAACGGGATCAAATTCAACAACGTGCGAGGAGTCGCCACAAGGTTCATTCTACTATCTCCTCATTGATGCAACCAACCTCAACGGAAGGGATGCCAAGTACGAGGAGGTTCTGAAATCAGACGGTGCCATGAATGACGGTGGAGACGGAGGATAAGGGCATGTACAACACGTAGGATAATTGTCTAGTTGGTGAAGAGAGAATGAAAAAATAGGAAGTTGCCTTTCCTTTAGCTAAGAGATGATCTCTTACGAAATAAGAGAAGGCTAATTTCACCATTGTACCATTTGTCTTCTTTTAGAACTACGATTTCCTACTAAAAATAATTAATTATCACTAATTGTAAGGGATGACAATAAAATATAATGAATTGTACAACTTATAATTTTGCTTTCTCTAAATGATGTGGACGGCTAAGAGAAGGTGTGCCTCCTCTACCATTGTACATGACCTATTCCGGGTTTGGGGAGGAGATGGAAAGGATTTTGAAGGATTTGTTTTCATCCTTTTTCTTATGGGCTGGACTAGGCCGAGATGATCCACTATCTATACATTCCCCTTATATTACAGAAAGTTTATTGGATACCCAAAAAACAATGACAAAATTTATTCCTTCCAAAACAACAACCAAACATCTAAAAAAGCAACAACCAAAATAGTAGACAAAGATCCAAAGCTGGAGAATTGCTATAGACGAACGGATGGTGTAGACGGAGGATAAGAGATTGTTCTGGGTTTGCAAAGATAAGGGTGACGATTTTGCGGGATTTGTTTTGATCTTTTCTTATGGGCTGGGCTGGGCCGAGATAACCAAATCAGGGTCCTAGAGGAAGTCCCTCCAACCATACATGTAATATAAAAACCAAAAGTCAATGCAACAAATTAATTAGGTTTGCAACCGAAGCCAAAATATATATATGGATAAAATGATGGAGAAATTGACATCAATATGTAATAAAACAAAAGCATAACTACAATACTTCAAAGGGATATTTGAGTGGGGAGGGGGGGCATTGCCCTGCTCCTTCACGGGCGTCATCTCGGCCGGCAATATAACCTCAGTTGAGGTCCAGGGCGAGGAGATGGTATTCACCGCGCGACTATAAAAACAGCCGCCTGGGACCCAAGAAACCACACAGCAATAAGCCACTTCGCTTTGGTAGCAGGCAGGATGAGGCGGTTGCGCGGGATCCCGCTCACCATTGTCCAGCTTATTTCAGTAGACAGTGATATGCATGCATCGATCGTATTCACAGCGACTAGTTCTTGTAGTTCATTTCCCCTATAAAAACAGCCGCCTGTGCTCCATGAAACCACACACCGAGAAAGCAGTGAGTCCACACCATGGTTTTGGTTACCAGTCGGGATTTCGGGTTACCGGGCGGTAACCGAGTTTCCCGACCACCCACGGGAAAGCTGCTTACCGGTTAAAAAATTCTGATTTATTTTGAAAATTTTGAATTTGAACAAAAAATAGGGTAAATAACATATATTCTCTTTACTAATGAAAGGTAGACTGCGTAACGCCCTCCAACTGTCCTACAGCTCCCGTGTTCGAATTCCCGCACCGCATATATTTTTTGAGTATTATTCGCTCGATGTACTTCTAAATCTCCAAAAATAGAAATTTTGCCACTACAAGGATCGAACACGAGACCTACAATGGAGGTATCCAACATAATGAGGTCTCAATACCACTACGCTGCACACATTGTTGTGCGGAAATCATGTGTAAAGACCCAATATGTCTCTTTCGACAATATTTGTCGAGGATGTTTGGCACTATAGAAAAAATCCATGGTTTTAGGTGGGGCAGCCCCTGCTGGCCCCCCTCGTCCGCCACTGTGTTGGACCCAACACTTGATAAGTCATCACCCGTGCTAGTGTATAATGTTCTAGCCCGATTTTAGATTGGAATAAATTTCCAATTTTGTATACATCCCTTCATGGTGATGATTTTAATGAGACTTATGAAGGCGCCGTTCTGTGTCTCTTTTTTTTTTTTTTTGCGGGGGAAGCCGTTCTGAGTTATTGGCTACTGGCTAGTATACTGTGTTTGTCAGCCTGCGTCGACCTATAACATGGCCTGATGTATATACTGTAAATTTGCCTTTTTTTTATCTTGCCACGTAAGAATTACTTTTCCACCTGCAAGAGGGTTTGGTTTAGTAGTTTCTCCATGTCCGCGTAATCGTCTTCAACTTAAAGTTAGTTCTCCTAAAAAAAACTTGCAGTTAGTTTTATTTATTTATTTTCTTTGCATATTACTTAGTCGTGCGTGTGTCCGAATCCGATTTCCATGCCGAACCCGATCCAGCTTCTCCAACACGACCATCTTCTCGATATAAAGCCGAGTCGGGAAGGCTGCTGGTGATCAGAAACAACCCGGCGCCGCTCAGTTCGTACGCCGCTTGGCGAAGTCAGAAAGGAAGATCGAACAAACGGTGAACGGCGAGTCGGATCAGCAAGTTAGCGACATGAACGGCGATGCTGCATCCCGCTCACAGGCGGTGCGATGCTACGGCGGCACCGTGGCGAACGGAGACGACGACGGCAAGGGCGACGCCGCTGCCCCGCCGGTGCGCCCTGGCAGCGGCACGCCAAATCAGTACGTGTACGACGAGCAAGATAACGACGACTACAAAGTGTTCCCCTCCGCCGGGCCCTGGCACCCTGATCAAGTCTACCGGCCATGGATACACGATCGTGCAGATGACGGAGACGAAGTGGGACGACGGAGACGACGATGCGTCCCTACCTGTGGACGACGACTTCTTCGCCTGTATCGCGGCTGCCATGGCCACCGAGCAGCAACGATGGACGTCCGTGGCTGCAGTGGAGCACGGCGCGACGGAGGCAGGCAGTGCCGCCGATCGCCCCGGCAGCGGCACGCCGAATCTGTACGTGTACGACGAGCACGATAACGACGACTACAAGGTCTTCCCTCCGCCTGGCCCTGGCACCCTGATCGAGTCTACCGGCCATGGATACACGATCGTGCCGATGACGGTGACGCGCGACAATGCGCCGCCGCCAGCTCACGACATATACGCCAGTTTACGCGCGATCGAGTCCACCGGCCAGGGATACAAGATTGTGCCGCCGCCGGTCCGCTGCTACGGCGGCGTGGCAGCGTACGGATACAACGACGAGTATGACGACGGCATGGAAGCTACTCCCCCGCCAGTGCGCCCCGGCCACGCCACTCCGAGTCAGTATGTGTACGACGAGTACGACAATGACGACTACAAGGTGTTCCCTCCGCCGGGCCCTGGCACGGTAATCGTGCCCACCGGCCATGGATACACGATCGTGCCCATGCCAAGGTGTTTTCATGTTAATGTTTGAAGAGAGAAAATATAGCTTCACATCAAACATCTATGTAAATTTGATCTAATTTGATGCAAGCCACCGTCTGTTGGTGCTTACACATTTATAAATGTAAATTCGTATTTATCATATACATAAGCACATCTTAAGAATTGGTGCCTAATTAACTAAGTTTTGATGCTACATACAAAATAATTGCCAGTTCACGTCGACGAAGTAGTTTATTTTGTAAGAACCCGTTGCTCAAGACACCTGCATCGTACTGCCGGGTCCTAAAATATAAATCACGCTATTTTTATGCTGGTATTTGATGCTCAATTTTAACCACTTATATATACTATATGGACTGAGAACGTATAAATGGTACCCGTTGGATTCGTATTGCAAAATTCATTTATTTCATATATATTAATACTGATTTTGTCAGGGGCGGAGGTTCAGCTGCCCGGGCTTGGATTCGTCTGGCCCCTTTATCATTGGTCGTTAATTAGGGCGGATTCTAGTTGACGACCAGGTCTGGTGCCAGTGCGCTCCGCACACCCTTGTGCCGTTTGAGCCTAGCCCATTTAATCTCGAGTTCCGATTGCTTCTTTCCTTCCTTTTCTCACGTACGTACGTTGCTGATGGTAGGGTTGAAAATGATAAGTAAACTTTCCGGCTGTTTCCGTAGAAAAAGTAAATGAAGAGCAAAAAATGGAAACGGAAACGACATTTTGCGGAAACAAAACGAAAACGGCATATTCTAAAACGGAAATGACAAAGGAAACGATTTAGCAGATTCCGACAGAAACGGAAACGAAACGGAAAATTCCGAAAATATAAAAACGGAAACTTTCCGTAAGGCCATCGTATGTGGTGCTTCATTGCTGATGAAGCATACATTTTTTTCTAAGACTATATTTTATTAACAAAATGAGTGTCTTAGTGTCTATGTGAAATGATTTTTTTTGTGAGTTTTTGTGCGTGTCGAAGTGTTATACTATGTGTGTGGCACTTCATGTTAAACTGTCGTTGGTCAAGATTGTGAACAATCCTTGTCTTGTTAGCTATTTATTTATATGTTGGGGCGTAAGGACCAACATATTATACCGTTATTGTGCTCCGACAAATATCCGCTTTCGGATCATATCCGTCCCGTATCCGTTCCATATTCATTTCCGGGAATTTCCGATTCCGTATTCGTTTCTGGGGTTTTCGTTTTCGTTTCCGATTCCGGCAAGGCGAAAGGAAACAAAAACGATAATGCATGTTTCCTTCCGTTTCCGTTCCGTTTCCAACCCTGGCTGATGGGGTGGGCCTTAGCAGGAAAAATGTACGTACGTTTTTCTCTTTATTTTTGTTTAAATTCAAACAATAATTTTCTTATTATGTTCTTTTCCTTATTGTTGCTTTATTTTTTTTATTTTTTCGTTTTTTGTTTCTTTTTTCAGTTTTTGTTTTTACCTTTTCACTTATTTTGAAAAATGTTCGTTTTTTAAAACGGTGCATATTTGAAAAATGGTTATTTTCCAAAATGGTTTTAGGCTTTGAAAAATGTTTATTTTTTAAAATGGTTCGGATTTTGGAAAACTTTTATTTATGAATAAGGTTCTGTTTTGAAAAATGATTATTTTCAAAAATGGTTTAGATATTGAATTATCTTCATTTTTAAAAATGGTTCGGATTTTTAAAAATGGTTTAAATTAAAAAAATGTTCATTTCTAAAAATATTTCATATTTTTAAAAAATGCTTCAGGTGGATCAGTTTGGTGGAAGGATTGCTTAGCACTGATGGATAATTTCCTCTCCCTATCCACCTGCCTTTGGTGATGGTTCTACTATTAGGCTTTGGAAGGATAAATGGACAAATGCACTTATGAGAGAAAAATACCCATCATCTATTCTTATTTGTGAATGATCAAAATATTACACTCAAAGAGGCAATTGCCACTTTTGTATATCATGATACTTTTGACCTATTCCTCTTCCTCGCCACTGTATATAATTGCTTCTCCCAATGTGATGTTTTATCGCCTACCCTTCAAATTAGGACAAAGATACTTGGCAGCTATCGGGTCCAAGCAAATTTTATTCCAGTAAGATGGATTTGGAAATCATGTATTCTTCAAGAAATGTGCTCCTATGAGGTGGATTTGGAAATCATGTATTCTTCACAAAATTGGCAACTATCTGGTCCAAGAAAATTTTATTCGAGTAAGAATACATGATTTCCAAATCTACTAAGGAAATAATGCTTTGTCACCAACTTCTCTGGCACATGCTCCTATGAGATGGATTTTGGAAATCATGTATTCTTCACAAGCATAAATTCTTATTCCGGCTCGTACTCCAAGACAAACTGAATACCAGAGATCTTCTCACTAAGAAGAATTTCCATGTTGAATCTACTAATTGTGTGCTTTGCAATGAATGCTCCAATGAGGATATGTTTCACCTTTTAGAAGAAAAAATTTGATGGAATTCAAACAGGAGTGGAATAATGATCTTTGGTTGCTTTATATGCTCTCTGAAGGGATGAATGGTTGTAAAATCATCTGTTTAAAGGAGATCCTAGTGAGTGGATGTTGGAGCATTTGGAATCACGTGGACAATATTATTTTTGAAGGGGGGCATATTAATCAGCATGACTCCTTTAATTTTTTTCAAATACTCAAAGAGATTATGTCATAGTGTATTGCCACCTTTTATTTTTTTACTCACTCCTCGTGTAATTATCCCATTTTTACGAAATGAAAATTACGTGATAAGGGCCTTCCATAGTGTCTTTTGTGTAAAAAAAACATGTGGTGCTTTTAATGAGGAAACCTCCACATATTGCTGCCAGTCAGGCCATGGACCAATAAGGCAACTGAAGCCAGCCCAAGAAACATTTTTCTGTTTATCCTTTTCAGATTTTAAAAAAAAGGAACATAGTCTTTTAAATAAATCTAATCATATGAACTCGCGAAAATATGAAAAATATTTATCAATGTTCATAATATTTACACTAGCAAATTACCCGTGCATTGCTACGGGGATAGAAATATTCTATATATGCCATTAGTCTTAAAGTCTTGATAAATGAAATTCTATAAGAATTTATATTTGTGCAAGAAAATATAATTAGCTGGAGCAAAAAAAGCTTTTCGTTGCACGTACTTGGTGCCATTTCAAGTTAGTCTTAGTTCCATGCTTTCGTTTATGAAATTTGTGAAGCATCGTCAATTCATATGAGAGTAAATCTCAAAGTCTGCACCGAGATTCAGGATCTTGCCAACTCTACTCCTATTACTGACGAATATCTTTTTAAAGTAGAAAAATGAGGAACCAAATCTAAACTCATTTCCTATTCTTGTCTTCTGAATTTAACTCCGCATGGGGAGTGCATGGGCGTCTCCGGACACAGAATTCATCCACGCTTCGTCCGACCTGGCCCACTTGCAGTCACACATAAGAAGATTCCCCTCAATCTCTTTCCTCTATCCCCACCAACCTGGCTAGCAGCACCTCCGTGTCCACCCCGCGTTCTGGCCGCCTCGACGTCTTCTGCGTGCACGTCGCCGGCGAGGTTCTGTGCAGCCCAGGTCCCCCTCGTCCGAATCTCGCGGCGGAGGTGGCCGATCTGGCGCCGCCGAGCTCGAGGTCGCCGCGGAGGTGGCCGAGCTGGCGCCGTCGAGCTCGAGGTCGCCGCGGAGGTGGCCGAGCTCTCCGCCGTCCACGTCCTCCCCGCGCGCCGGGCCTCCTTCTCGCAGCGCTTGGCCGAGCTCCAGGTCGCCGCGGAGGTGGCCGAGCTGGCGCCGCCGAGCTCGATTTCGTGGCAGAGGTGGCCGAGCTCGCCGTCGTCCATGTCCGTCTGTGACTTCCCGACGCGCGCCTCCATCTGTGCCGTCCCGACGCTCCCACTCACGCCACGCCCAGCTCAAATCCCAGCTTGACCGCACTGTGCGCGCGTCGTCCGTGCCGTCCCGACGCTCCTGTAGGTCGACGCCCGTGAGATGGTCGATCGCTCAAACCAATTGAAGTCGAGCGGCGACATGGTGGTGCCAATCACGGCTCCGTGGCGGCCTGTGGAGGCGGCACTGGGGCTGAGGTCGAGTCGATTCGGGCCGGCGAGGATTGGGGAAATCGATCCTGGGGAGGTGCCCGACGGCGTGGGTGGAGGGGATGCGACCAGAATAGCGGGGGGCGGCGGCAAGGTTCCCGTGCGTGAGGACCCTAGTACGAGCAGAAAAACGATTCGATCTGTTTAATTATAACTTGGCGGTGGCATACTCCGTAATTAACCTATTAACACAAGGGTAGAATCGGAAATTGGAAAAACGTACCATGACCATCACCACCTCTAGTCATATTATATAGTAGAGATATACTTAATCATTGAATTTTCATGCCATGATAAATATGAATTTTTCTTTTATATACAAGCCTTTTTAGATGGGAACATTATGTTTGTGCCACTACTCCACACCGAAATGTGACGCCCGCCCAAACTTGTCAAAATTCTGGGCATGCCATTAACTCTATCTAAATTGTTCAGTAAAAGCCAATGGTCTGTTCACAGCCATTTGTGGTCAGGTTAACCCTCATTTTCCGTCTCCTTTGACCCCTTTCTCCCATGTGGGCCCACCGAATTGCCATGTCATAAAAATGAGGCGCATTTCTTCACATGTGGGGCCCACCACTTGCCAAGTCATTGATGACGCTTGCAGTCTTGCACTAACTCTATCTGAATCGTTCGGTTAAAGCCATTGGACTATGTTCATGCCATTTGGTGTCAGGTCAACCCTTGTTGGTGTCTCCTTTAACCCCTTTCTTCCAATGCCATCAGCTAGAAACCCGACTTGGACGCATTTCTTCCCATGTGAGACCTACCACTTGCGAAGTAATCGGCGGTGCTCGAGTACAATGTTCGAGCCCAATTTTAGATTGGAGTAAATTTCCCATTTTGAATTTCATCCCCTTCTCGTCCAGCCGCGCCGTCATCCTCTAATGGTGGTTATTTTGATGAGGCCTATGAAGCCGTTTGTGTTGTTGGCTAGTATACAGTGTGCGTCATTCTTTTTTGACGTATATCATGGCCTGATGTATATATACTGTAAAATTCCCCTTTTTTTTTTATCTTGCCCCGTAGAAATTACTTTTCCACCCTCAAGAGGGTTTTGGCTTAGTAGTTTCTCCATGTCCGACTGTTAATCGTCTTCAACATGCAGTTAGTTATATTTATTTGTTTTCTTTGTATACTTTTTTTTTAGATAAAGGGATTTTATTACTTAAGAGTTTTAAGCATTACACCCGGCCTCTGCATAACAGGGATGCACACAGCCCAAAGTTCGAGGTCTCGCAAGTACCCAATGCGAAAAGTAAACAGGCGAATTACATATCAGAATGAGAAATTGTAGATCCGCCTAGACTGCTGGGAGGTCGATCTGAAGACTATGCTGCCATCCATGCCGGGAAAATAACTCCCTGGCCGCAGCCTCCAAACGTGACGCGACCTCCAAAAACAAGTCTCGGTTCTCCACACGTTGCAGGGCGGACCAAACTCGAATCGTCGCAGTGCACCGGTAGATAACCTGCAAGAAAGAAACATTTTTATCGTTAAAAACCTTGTCATTTCTACACAGCCACAGCGACCAAATAACGGCAAGCGCTCCCACCCTACTAAATAGTTTGAACCTAGGATCCACTCCGTTTAACCAGCTGCCAAAGATATTTGCAACAGAACTCGGGGGATGTAAGGTAGAACCTATCTGGATGGCTGACCATATAGACCTGGCAAACTCGCACTGAAAGAATAAGTGTGTAATGGACTCGTCATGATGACAGAATACACACTTTTTGCTCCCGTGCCAATTGCGTTTGGCAAGATTATCTTTGGTAAGAATTACACCTCGACGAAGATACCACGCAAACACTTTAGTTTTTAGCGGGATCTTCATCTTCCAAATTTTATTATTTTCCTTAATATCGACCGGACCTAAGGGAAGAATTAGCGCTCTGTACATAGAATCAACCGAGAATTTACCATTCGTCGTAAGATTCCACTTAAATTTATCCGGGCCAGCCAAAAGGGAGATAGCACCCAATCGATTAAGCAAAGCATTCCAAGATGCTTGCCTCGTGCCCAGTAAACTTCTCCTGAACGAAACATTTGGTGGAGAAGTTCACAACACCTTAGCGATCGTGTCGCTCTTGTTTCGGACAATAGCATACAAAGCCGGATATTGTTCTCGGAGAGTGGCTTGACCTAGCCATTTATCCTCCCAGAAACGAACCTCCGATCCATCCGAAATTGAGAAAGATCCATGTGGAAAGAAGAACTTCTTTGTAGCCATAAGGCCTGCCCAGAAGTGCGAATCACCAGGTTTCCATAGAACCTGAGAGACGGCTTGAGATCCCACATATTTCCTCCTAAGGAGGGTTTGCCAAATTCCACATATTTCTTTGCATACTACTTACACGTTACGTTGAGTTACTTAACTTAATGAAGGAATTACACTAGGTTTCCCTTTTCTAATCTGTTATGATCCCAGTCGGCTGTCGCACTCGCACGTACGTGTGTCCGAATCCGACTTCCATCCCGACCCAGATTCCAACACGACCGAGTCTCTAGATATAAAGCCGAGTCGGGAAGGCTGCTGGTGATCAGAAACAAGCCGCCGCCGCTCAGTCGTACGCCGCTTGCCGACGTCTGAAAGCAAGATCGATCAAACAGGGCTTACAGCGTCGTCGGATCAGCAAGTCAGCGACATGAACGGCGTTGCTGCGTCCCGCCCGCCGCCGGTGCGAAGCTACAACGGCAAGGTCGACGAGTACGACAACGGCAAGGACGTTGCTGCCCCGCCGATGCGCCGCGGCAGCGGCACGCCGAATCAGTACGTGTACGACGAGCACGATAACGACGACTACAAGGTGTTCCCTCCGCCGGGCCATGGCACCCTGATCGAGTCTACCGGCCATGGATACACGATCGTGCCGATGACGGTGACGCGGGACGATGCGCCGCCTCCAGTTCACGACCGATACGCCGGTTTACGCGCGATCGAGTCCACCGGCCAGGGATACAAGATTGTGCCGCCGCCGGTCCGCTGCTACGGCGGCGTGGCAGCGTACGGATACAACGACGAGTATGACGATGATATGTAAGCTACTCCCCCGCCAGTTTGCCCCGGCCACGCTACTCCCAGTCAGTATGTGTACGACGAGTATGACAATGACGACTACAAGGTGTTCCCTCCGCCGGGCCCTGGCACGGTAATCGAGTCCTCCGGCCATGGATACACGATCGTGCCCATGCCAAGGTGTTTTCATGTTAATGTTTGAAGAGAGAAAATATATTCAAGCCCCCTCTGTTGGTGCTTAGACATTTATAGATGTAAATTCGTATTTATCATATACATAAGCACATCTTAAGAATTGGTGCCTAACTAAGTGTTGATGCTTCATACAAAATAATTGCCGGTTCACGTCGACAGAGTAGTTTATTTTGTAAGGACCCGTTGCTCAAGACAATTGCACTGTATATGGTAGCAATTTATTTAGGATATTTCTCCATTCGGGAACTAAAGTTAGACATAGCCGGTTAATGTTGTCCCTTCCTCGCCCAATACAATTTATATTTTGCAGTGGGAAATAGTCATGGAAGGAGAATAAGATTGTTACCTAAACTGTAGAATAGGCGAAAACTTGTGGGTTGTAGTTCTATACTCTGCGGTCAGTTCTAAACTGTAGAACAGGCGAAAACTTGTTGGGCTTGTTTTGTAATAAATACTCTAGAATTAAATAAATATTGTAAGACAGATAGGTGACACTAGTACGAGAATGCCATTCTGTGGCGCACCAAAAAAAGGTTTCTGTGACGCACCCGGCTTGTTTTGTAATAAATACTCTAGAATTAAATAAATATTGTAAGACAGATAGGTGACACTAGTACGAGAATGCCATTCTGTGGCGCACCAAAAAAGGTTTCTGTGGCGCATGGTGGGTGCGCCACAGAATTCTCGCCACAAAAATATTATTTCTGTGGCGCACGGAACCATGCGCCACAGAAAGTAGACAATTCTGTGGCGCACCGCCAGCATGCGCCATAGAAATATTTCTGTGGCAAACGTTTTGCCATGCGCCACAGAAATATTTTCGGTTATTTGCTGTATTTGACAATAATTTATCTGTGGCGCACTTTGTTCGTGCGCCACAGAATATGGTGCGCCACAAAATTATTTACCGTGCGTCACAAAATTATTTGCTGTATTATCGATTATTTGTTGTATTTGACAATAATACAGGTATATTACAGTATTTATACAGAAATAATATAAACAATAATATATTTTGACACGGTATATGAAAACAGACACATTATACTATATCATCACATCACTTAGAGTCCAAGATACATACATATAGTCACATAAGTCATAGTACAAATGAAGTTGTCACCCCTAAACTATGATCAAATAGAGAACAGCCGCGATGATGGTGAGCAAGAGCAGGAGCATGATCATGGAGTCTTCTTCTTGAGCGGCGCCGGGAACGGTTTGTAGCCGTCTTTCGTCGTCCACGTCCTGCTGTCATTCTGCAGAGCTAGGTGTTCTTCGATATCCCTCTGACACAACCCTGGAGATGGATACAACCATGTATTAGTGTTCATATTTGTAACCATGTCAATATTTGTGCAGTGTCAATATAGGTATATATATTGGTTAATAATATAAATAGATTGAGTATGATAAGTCTATAGTAAAGAAAATAAAGAAGCACTTGTTGCGAGTATGCATGATTTATCCTACCATTGGCTTTGTTGAAGGCCCCCCTGATGTCACAACATCGTCGTAGATGATTTGCGACAACTCCATCTGGATGAGATGGAAGTCTTCTCTAAGCTTATCATCGGTGATTTCCCCCGCAAATTTGGTCCATTCTCGGAGACTAGATGGCAACTTTGTTTTCAGTGCATCCCGGACAAACCCTTTCATGTGATGGAGGACGTAGAAGGCATCCTTCACGCTGCCATGCTTCTGCTTCATGCAATCGAACTGGGTCCCATGCCTGAACCGGTGTTTGTTGTCATTCGTGAGACATTCCCCCTTCGTCTGTCCTTTTTCGAAGTGGCCTCCCTTTTGGGCGTAGCCCTCGAGAGCCTCATCGAGAACACCCTTTATTCTGGTGTAGTCTTTCTTCTTGCTCGAACTCCCCGAGTCAAAATAAGTGGCAATGGACCACCTCGGGCTTAGGACGATGAGTATGCAGTACTTGTCCCTGGTCGGAAGAAATGCAGTGGAAAGGATCAACAACGGAAGAAATCTATAAGAAAGCATAAGATACGACGGCGGCGAGCGGATGTGTACTTACTCCGGAAAGAAAGGCAGAAGAAGGTTGTTCTTCCTCTTGTTGTTCAGCATGAACCTCTGGAGGTACTCCGTGGCCATGGTCCGTGTCCTTGATCCTTCCACCAGCTGACTGTCACGCATGTAGTAGGGATCCACTACCGTGACGTACGGGGTATCATCTCTCTGGATCTTCCTCGCCATATTGATCGCGTATAGGCGGACCAAGTTATAGTCCAGCCGTCTAGAGTGAAACAGGTTGAAGACGTCCTCGAACGCTATGAAGAACAGATCGGCGGGGGCTTCAGTAACGAAGTCCACGTTCTTTGGCACCTGGACCGTGAACACCGGGTAATTTGGATTCTTGTCTTTAAGAAGCAGGCCCTCTACCGTCAATATAGCTTGATGCAAAGAGTGCATGGGTCCTTCTGTGAGGCAGAGCAGCTCCGGAGGCAGTATCGGTTTACCAGCTTCATGAACTCGGGGTGATATCATGTCTTCATGACCCCGGATAACCTTAGGAGCTGGCTGGCTCGTAGAGGTGCCTTGCCTACTTCTCTTCTTAGGCTTCTTGATCTTCATCTCTGGGGATGGTGGGGGTGCAGTGAACCCCGCGCAAACCGTCTGTTGCAGTGTGCGAGGGCTGAAAATGTTACCCGGTTTGTCTGGAGCTTGATCGCCGGCTTCCGGAGGCGTGTTTTGAGAAAAACTCAGGCGCTGGCATGTAGTGCGACGACCAGGTTGATCACTGTGAGCGCGGAAGGGTTCCTCATCCATAGCAGGCATGTACAAATCTTTGCTCGCGCCCGTGTTGAGGAAGCCATTGACGTCGATATTATCATCATCATCGTCGTTGCCATCAAGTTGAGGTGCAACGTCTTTGGCTTCGGACGGCTGTTGCGGTACAGACATTCCCAACAGTCTTTGGTGGCGGCTGGTGGTGGCAACGACCGGCGGTTCCTTCCGGGTGGTGGCGACTGCTGCTTGTGGCGCCGGTTCCTTCCCAACAGGTTTTCGTGGCGGCTTCGAGGGCCGAACGATCGGGGGCCGGAGTTTAGAGGTGGCGCCGGTGGAGCGGCGCCTTAACCCCTGAAGAACCCCCGGCCCCCCAAGACGAATTTGGGTCTTCGGCCATTCCAAGACCCACTTGGGGCAATTTCCAAGGAGCATGTGCTCCTCGGCTCCCGGAGGTTGCATGGGGGGGTCGATGGCACTAAACTCAGGCACTACCTCAGTCACCTTGACCCTCATCACGGCCTCGCTCATTCTAGTGTTGTGCATATCACGGCACATTGGTTGTATGAGCATGCCCTCAGCAACTTCCTTCAACTCGCCGTCGGGTACCATCCTATGCAGGAGTATGCAAGGCGTGTCCTTTTGTGAACAAATGTTGGGCATCATGAGGTGGCAGTCATAAAAGGCAGAGTTATAGAAGATGACGCGGACTAAGTAATTAATTAGTTACCTTGTCGATGGCGTTGAGCTCGGCTAATGTCGAGACAAGGGCGCCGGTGCCGGCGGCCGGCCTAACATTCTCCTCCGCCGCTCGGGTGGTGGCGTCGGTGCGACAAAATGGACCGGGCTGCACCGCGGCGTTGGGGTCACCAGGTCCGGCGACACGTCCTGGTTCATGGTTGAGTTGCTGCCGCTGAAGCTGGGCACGTGTATCGGCCCCTGTCGACCTCCGGCATTCCAAGAAGCTAACCCCTCCATCAACCCAGGGGGTAAGAATGCCCGGAGCTTCTCCTCCACTAACTTGTCAACCGTGCTGGAGTCCACTTTTCCCTGCTCTAGTGACTCCACCTTCTTCCTTAGCTCCACCACCTCGGCTTTATCCGCCCTCGTCGTCCTCCTCCTCTCCTTTCTCTTCTCCGGGTCAGATGAGTAGTACTGTAGGAACTTCATGCTCGTACCAAAGCCGGACACACGGCCAGCTGACGTCGGGCTTCGACTTGTCCCTTTCCTTGAAAGCGTTCGTCGCCCTGTTGAAAGTCGTGTCCCATGGCTCCGTCGACCCCTGGGACGACGGGCCATCCTCAGCGTCAGCCTTCAACTCCTCCTCCTGCAGACAAAGGAAATTAAGGTGAACCCATGTAGAAATATGGCTTCGTTATCTAATTAGATCAACGCAATGGACTTTGAGATATCCGCGGAAATTAAATTCCTTACCAGCAATTTCTCGAATTTCTCACATCTTCATCGTCGGTAACGAATTCCCCCCCGGGTTCAGATAGTAGCGGGACCGGACAAAGTTCCTCACTTGCTCGTCCGTGATTTTGTGCCACGGGTTCTCTTTTCCCAGTTTTGCAACAATGGCATCCTCCTTGTCCCAAACGGGCTGTTTTCCTCGGTAACCGCCGCTTCCCAAACGGTGGTTACCTATGTTCAGGTCCCGCATATCCTTCCCCCACTTGGTCCATTTTTTAGCCTCCTCAGACTTTAAGGACTCCTTGAATATCTCGAACTCTTCTTTGTCGAGCGTCGGGTCTTTGGCACTTATCTTCTCCCAGCTGTCACCCTTATTGATCTTCTTCTTCACCCGGAATTTCCAGCTGCTCAAGGCGGTGCTCATCTTCGTGATGGCTAAACTGTCCACCTTTTTGTTGAACGGAAGCGGGAACGTGTATCGTTGGTGAAGCTTCATGAGGAGGTTTTCGACCAAAGCCTCATTGCCTTGCTTCTGAGGTCCTTCGTGTTGATCGACATGCTTTCCCGGACGATGCACCCTAGTTGCATGCTGTACCCTTTGGCAAGCTTTTCGGCTCCACTGGTAGGCCACTTGCGTGACCTTGGTGAACACGTCTGTGACGTTGTCGAGCGCTTGCGGTGTCCGATCCCTCCTTGCTTCTTCTGCTTCTAGAGGTCGGGGTGCTACCGGTAGCACCATCCGTGTGGTCGCCACCATCGGTGGTGGTGTCATCCTCATGACCGCCACTAGCAGCTCCATCTGTGGTTTCGGCGTCCTCCTCCCGGTCCTCTTGCTCATTGTCGGCATCGGCGGCCTCCACCTCCTCCATCTGCTGGGACACCTGCCAGAACGACTTGTTGGCATGTCTAGCTTCTTCTTCGACGCTCATGTGCTTAGAAGGGCCGGCTCCTCTTCCGACATGTTTGCACTGCATTAAAAAGAGGCAAAAAGTTAGTACAACAAATATAAGAAAAAAATCACTTAATTAGTACTAAGATACCCCGGCCCATGCATTAGTCGCAATACCCCATATGTCCTATTTTTAGCAAAGTCATGCCAAAATTCACGAAAAATTTCGGCATGACCTTTGCTAAAAAAGGGACATATGGAGTACCCGAATTTGCCGGAACGGAAGTTAATCGACGTTCCGGCAAACTCAAGGGCCTCATGGGTACCTGCAGACATTTAACAAATCATATGTCCTATTTTTAGCAAAGTCATGCCAAAATTCACGAAAAAATTCGGCATGACCTTTGCTAAAAAAGGGACATATGGAGTACCCGAATTTGCCGGAACGGAAGTTAATCGACGTTCCGGCAAACTCAAGGGCCTCATGGGTACCTGCAGACATTTCATCCACAAACATTTGTGGCCGGCATCTCCGGCCGGCAACAACATCACATCAACACAACCACATCTCCGGCCGGCATCTCCGGCCGGCAACAAACACACATACAACATCCACATCTCATAAACATACACGGCATACGGCAAAATCCACATCCACATCACCACATCCACATCTCACCTAAAATCACGCTGAGTTTCTTTTAAATTTCCTGCATTTGGCAAAATAATGCATTAGTTAATTCCAACTAAAAATGCATCTTCAAGACAGTTAAAAATACCAACTTTGGACGCTTACGAAATTATCAAATCTTGATCCTATTTGCAATGTACCTTCATGGATATCTTGCACTACGTTATTACTTCATGATAAAGCTCAAAAATAAATTTTTGAAAACTTCTAACACCTTAATTCAAGTCAGTTTGAAAGGCATGTTTAAACACTGACCATATTTGACTTAGCAAATTTTTCATCTCCAAAATTTCATCTTCAATTTTTTGCATGTACTAACCTAACACTAACCTAGCAACTAACCTAGAAACTAACCTAGCATCACTAACAACAAAAGCAGCAAGCAAATGAACAACAAAATTCAAAAAATTTGTTGTTGGAGTTTCAACAAACACCTAGGGTGCATGTTTTTCGGTAGGGGAGGGAGGCAGGGGAGCGGGGAAGCACCTCGGGCAGGGGAGGGAGGGGAGGTCGTCGAGGGAGGTGTAGAGCTTGTCGCCGGTGTCTCGGAGGGAGGGGAGGTGGTCTTCGCGGGGCAGCCGGCGGCGGCGAGTTGAGGCGGTGGTGGGTCGAGCGCGGCACGGCGGGAGTTGGGTGGGGAATTGCAGGCGCTGCGGGAGTTGGGAGGGAGGGGAGGTGGTATTCGCGGGGGCGGCCGGCGGCGGCGAGTTGGCGCGGTGGTTCGTCAAGCGCGGCCGACGGCGGCGAGTTGGGGTCTAGCGCGAGCGCGTAGACGGGAGTTGGAGACGAGTTGGGTGCGCGGGAGTTGGGAGTTGGGGAGAGAGAGGCGGGCGCGGGGCGGGCCCACATGTAAGTGGGGGCAAACAAATTCTGTGGCGCATGGGCATGGGTGCGCCACAGAAAGCTCATATTCTGTGGCGCACCCATGCCCGTGAGCCACAGAATGTGCACCCAGGAAATCATTGGAGGCGGGACCCACACTGTTTCTATGGCGCACCGCATGCCATGCGCCACAGAAAAGGTACCATATTTCTGTGGCGCACAGCCGCAGATGCGCCACAAAAGGCAACATTTCTATGGCGCACCTCTATTTCATGCGCCACAGATATTTGTGGCGCACCACATTTTGTGCGCCACTGAAATTGTCTGTGGCGCACGGCACAGTTGGTGCGCCACAAAAAGTCGTTCCATAGAAAGGCACTTCCCTACTGGTGTGACTTTCTGGTGTAATAATCTTTGAGTGTTCGAGGATGAGATCTAGGAACCAGCATGGATAACCATATTTGGACCCACCCAACACCCGGGTTCAGATTGCCACGGATGGTATCCGAGCACATGTTGTTTGAAGGTTGTGACCCGATCGGATATGGAAAAGTATGCACAAATATTTTTTTCCAAGTGATTTCAAAAACAATTATCAGGACCCACCTTTCTTGAGATTTGAAAATGTTTTCTAAATGAGTAGTTGACCATCACCCATTTCACGGAGGTTTTCAAGGGCGGTTTTTCTCAAAATCTCTTATTTGGAAAGTATTTCTTTACTCATCTCACTTGACTGAGAAAACAATTGCAAAATTCTTGTCCAATCAGAAGCTTTAATCTCAAGAAGAGCAAGTTATTGCACCTCTAATGTCAAGTCCTTGAAAATCAGGTCAATTTCATCGCACATCTTCGAAAAGACCGAAACAATGAGTACTAGAGACTCTGAAGACTCAGAAGACCTTGAAGACTTCGAATGGAAGATTCCAGGATGACCCTTTAGAAACCAAAACTCCGAAACACCTATTTTTTTCTTAGTGGAACAGACTAAAGAAGTTGTGAGTAACATGAGGCCATTCTTCATGCAATGTGGGATTTTTTTTTTACGAAAAGGACCCTGACATTAAAAGAAAAACCGAACCGTAAAAAACACATTAACAAAAATGAAAATTACAACGAGATCCTTGAGATGCCCTTCGTCTTCAACCTCCAGATCGTGTCGACGGCGCGCCGCCACTGCCGCTTCTCCCTGAGCCAGCCTGTCGTTGTTGGTTGAGGACGGGAAGTCGCCGAACGGGTCAAGAAGACCACGTCTGTCTCGGTGCCGAAGAAGAAGGATGAACCGTCGATAAAGCTCCACAACGATCCGGTGATCGTCACCGCCAGAAGAAGCCCTTGAGAAACACACCACTCCCACAAGCTACTCGATGTCGTTGCCGAGATGGGACTGTAGCCGGTGAGACCTTACTGAAAGAGACGCCGCCCCAACAAACCTTGACACAAAAATCAGAAAACGGAGCCCTCCCGTCGACGAGGGCCAAGATAAGGCCATGGAGGCGGGACAGATCAGCGGCGGCGCCGATGAGAGGATGGGGAAACCTAATCGCCTCGTGCGCCTGGGAGCTCACGCGTCGTACCGCTTCGTCTTTTTTAATGTCTTATGCAAAACTTGAGATCGAAGTGCAGAGCTGTTTTTTTTTTTTTGGAAAACAGAGTACAATGTGGAAATGTTGGTGTAATATCACAAAGAAGACGCCTAGCATTAGCATATTGTCTCAGTGTTGTAATACAAGCTAGGTTACTGTTTGGCCATCAGTTTATGAATATATATTTCTAAAAATAAGAGAAAATGTTTAAGAAATTTGGTGCACATATATGTATTTGGGTAGGTTTTCTTATATCAAACTAAATCCAGAGAACGTTTATATGGTTGAATGGAAAGCTAGTCGATTCTGTTCAAATAAAATGAAAGCTAGTCGATTACAAGTTGGTCGCTGTACCGAACATCGCTGGCATTTGAATATACAAATGTACGGAGGGAAAAATTGCATGTATGACACTAGTGATTGATATGCTACCGTACAGATATGGATGTTTACTTATGTATAACAGTAGGAGTATCACTCTGCCAGATTCAGTGCATTGCTTAATAAAAGTACTCTACGCAGCAGTATATATATACCAGTGCATTGCTTATTTCAATATACCACATAGGTGAATCATATATACCTCTTTATCATTTTTAATATACTTCATTATTTAATAGTAGATACCCCAAAGTGAGTTACATGGAAATTTTCGTTTGATTCTATATATTTTATATTATTTGCACATATACTGCTTTTTGTATGAAATAAAGGTATATGAAAAAATTGAGAACTATGGTGATAAATTTTTTTCATACTTTTTGTATTGAGGTATTTTAGAATAATTAATGAGGTATATAAAAAAATATAAAGAGGTATAATACACTCGTATGTGAGGTATATTGAGTATGGGAATATGTACACCTAGGAGTATATAATAGGAGTCCTGGTTATGTACTCCTAGGCGTATGTACTCCTAGGAAAATACATAACCATTTTCCTATATATATATATATATCAACGATGGGTTGTCTGCACCATAAGCCAAAGTCTTCACAAGGCTCCAAGCAGCGAAAATAAGAAGGTGGTCCGTACCGAACTTTGCTTGCCTTTCTCATACAAAACCAAAGGACGGGTAGGGCTTTTTTTGTATGATATTCCAGGAGCACATGCATCATTTTGGCTAGCTATGGCAGCCAAATGTGTCAGTTCTCGATAGGTGGGAATGACGAGACGTACGGTACGAGGCTCTGTAGTGGCGAACAAGTACTGCCTAGACAATCCTCAGGTGACCAACTCCCCATATAGCATCTCTCTCGATCTCTCTGTCTACACAATCCTCGGCTCCCATATAGCCTATCTCTCTCTCTCTCAGCTGACCAACTCTTTGTGTTCTGTGTGTACGTGTGAGTAGATTCGTAGGTAGATAAAATCTCCGGTTAGCCGGTCGGCGATCTCTACATATGGTACGTGGAAAGACGGTGATCGAGAGGATCGACAACACAAGCCGGCAGGTGACCTTCTCCAAGAGGAAGACAGGGCTGTTCAAGAAAGCTAAAGAGCTGGGCATCCTATGCGATGCGCAGGTCGGGGTCATCCTCTGCTCCACACCGGTCGCCTCTACGACTACTCCAACTCCGGGTACTGCATGTTTATGTACTTATTACTTTTAGCTACAAACTGCATGGATTCCTCTAAGGGCATCTCCAGTCGTTCGGACCCCCAGGGTCCAAAACTGCGTTTTTTTGGGCCGCCGTGGCGCCAAACGGCGCGAATCAGGATCCTCGGGGACGCGTTTTCCAGCCGTGAACCCAGGCCGCCCCCCCCAGCCGGCGATTCGGCCGTATTTCGGCATAAACAAAGGCCGGCCCTTTTTGGCATACAAATTCACACATATAAATAGTTTAACATACAAATCCACACACAAATAAATAGTTTAACATACAAATTCACACACAAATAAATAGTTCAACAATGCAAGCAAATAGAACAAATCGTACTAGGCATTGGCATCGCCATTATTGGCACCGTCATTATCGGCATTGCCATTGCCCTTGCACGCCCACAAGTGCTGCACCAGATCATTCTGTAGAGCTTGATGTGTTGCAGCGTCTCGAATCTCCAGCGCGTGGTGAGGAAGGCTGTCCATGATGCCGGCACCTGGTGATCAACCTCTGCAAGAGGACCCTGACGGTAGTATGGTGCACTTGCCTCACTGTCAGGCACCGGGTGATCCCGCTCACTCTCAATGATCATGTTGTGCAAGATCACACAACACTGCATCACCTCCCACATGTTGGACTTCGACCAAGTCATAGCTGGGTACCGGACAACAGCGAATCGAGACTGCAGAGCGCCAAATGCCCGCTCAACATCCTTTCTGCAAGCCTCTTGGCACTTGGAAAACCAAGCCTTCGCGCTTCCTGGCACAAAGTTGGAGATGCTCTGTACAAATGTTACCCACTACGGGTAGATGCCATCGGGGCTGGACGGCGGGTTTCCTAGCTGCTTGTGTGCGGCGGCGCAAGGAGGGGTGGTGGCGGCGACGGGATGGCGACGGCGAGACGGGCAGAGGGAAAGGCGAGCCGGGGTGGGGACAATGCGTTGTCTCGCCGACAGCGCTGTCCCACGCGTGCTTTTCCTTCCGCCGGCCCCCCCAGGCCGAAACCAGTGGGCTAGGTTTCGCCTGGGGGCGCCGGCGCTAATTTCCGCCGAAAGGCGGTATTTGGGCTTCTGGGGGGCCGGCTGGTAGAAAAACGGCGCTATTCGCCCAAAACGGCGCTATTTAGCGTCCTGGGGGGGGGGGGGGGGGGGCGCTGGGGGGGACGACTGGAGATGCCCTAAAGAACAGGATCCATCCCATGGGCAGATCAAAGACATCTATTTCCGAACGGAGGGAGTACTTTTCCCAGTGCCAAAAGAGCACAAGTCAAACCGATATGATACTAGATATTCCACGATGCATGTAAGAAACACGCAGGAGAAAACCCACGCCAAAGTGAAAAGGGAAAATAAAAAAGGCAAAGTGAAAAAGAAAAGGGTCGTGCTCCAACAACAACTTGCACTCGCAAGGATTAGATCCTACTGTCACAAGATGCACGCTTTGTTGTCTGTACTGCAACCAGTTCATGTCACTTTCGTCTGGTTTGGCACTCGGAAACATCATTTTGTGTCGTACGTACTGTACAACTTTGTTCGCAACTCGGAAAGTAGAAGTGGAAAAACTGAGCTTAACAATATATAATTGCAGTTATTCTTCTTCGGCTCATGGCTAAACAAAGAATAGAGATGGTGGTGTTGGAAGGGTTGGCCAACCGGTCCTCTGAATTAACTTTTTATTTATTCAGGAAGCAATTTCTTTCTTGATTCCCTTCTTGGAAAAACGTCGACGTTTGCATCTAAACTAAATACAGACATCAGCGGTTGATTCCCAGTGTCTTCTTTCTCTATATTGACGATCGAGAGATGTCGCCATAAGAAAAGGATGAGCTGCTATTTTTCTATATGTCTTGCTTATATGTGATATAAGCAGGTCTGGTGGTATTGTTGATATGTTTAATCAGTCATATTTATTTATTTTTTTGGGGAAAAGCTAGTGTTATAATTTGCCATTGAAAGCGATACCTATTGTTGAAGAACATTGTGTTATATTAGACATGCTTCAACTGCATATAGTGTAGCAAGTAGCATGGACACCTTCGGAAATTATTAGTTTGCATAGTATTGCCTTCCTTTGCGGAAAGTGATTTTTGCTCCCGATCTCTAGTGATCACTCTATTTTTAAAAATTCAAAGATTATATTTAAAAGTTAAAAAATCTTAAAACAAGCATTCATGTTCTCAATGATGTATACTACAAGCGTGCAAAATCTCAATGCAAAAATCTTTATACTCCCTCCGTCCCAAAATACAAGGCGCCCTTTAATTTCGGTGGTCAACGGCGTACAACTTTGACCATGATTTTTATTTATAATATGTACGCAAAATTAGTATAAAATATATGAAATGAAAGAAGTTTGTAATACGAATCCAACGATACCATTCATACATTTTAACTCCATATAATTTATTATATATTAGTGGTCAAACTTGAACACGAAAGACTAGCATAAAAATAGCGCGCCTTGTATTTTGAAATGGAGGGAGTATTATAGTTTAAAAATGACACAATTTGGAGATTTCAAACTATGCATTCAAAGATTATATTATAGTTTCTATTATAGTCTAATGATTTGAAACAAGCGCGCAATATTATTTTTGTGTAGGTCAAATACAAAGTATTTCACATTGTGATTTTTTACGTCCATAGGATAAATCATCAAGAAAATGCATGATTTATTTCAGATTTGTTTTGAAACTTTTAAATATATTTTTTTGACTTTTAAGTAGTAGGAGCACTGGGCTCAGGTGCAAGATACCTCTACTCCTTCCTTTGGAGTAACTTTAAAAAAGTAAACAACGCCTATTGATCCCTGCTGTCTCCCCCGCCAAATATATTACTATATATAATGTTGCCTTTCTTTGAGATCGTGATTCTATACTATATACTCCCTCTGTCTCTAATCAGGATATTAGTTATGATTAAAGTCGAAATTATATGCTTTGACCAACTATATAGAAAAACTATCTATATCTCAATGCTATTAGAATCATCAAAAAATATATTTTTATATTATATGCATTTGGTATTAGAGATGTTGATATATTTTCCTATATAGTTGGTCAAATTTTATAAAATCCGACTTTTACAAGAACTAATGCACATCCTATTTGGGATGGAGGGAGTAAGGTACTAGGATCACCATATTAATTTCCATCACCATTTGTGCGGAAACAAAACTAGATTGAATATGTGAGCATACCAAATTGTTGCATGACTATGAAAAAATTACAGAATAGAATATTGATGACACCAACAGACTTAGACTACAATATGTGCATAAGTTCATTGTTTTTCAGTACAATCTACACACATTTTGTAGAACATATGATCATAGTTTCTCATGCCAACATTCAATACAAAATTTAGAAGTTGTTGAAGGGAACAATTTCATTAAAACTAATTTTTTCTATTTAGCTCATTTAGGTACTGATACAAAGATATATTTATGTGGTCAGTTTATGTTCTCCCAAGTTATTTAGCTCCCATTTTCTCTCTATTTTTATCCCAAATCACATTAACAACTCAGCTACTTATGGCTACTTTGTTATGTATCCATTTGGTATGTATGCAACTATTAACCAAATGTATTTTTTCTTTGGACTCATCCAAGATAACGGCCAAGTTGACGACATTAATTCATGCATCTTTCCTTTCTCACATATCATAGATATGGTATTTAGATCTTGTAAATATTTTAATTAAGGGAACAACTAGGGCTCACTCGAGTGAGAATTAAGTTAATTCTCACTCAGATGACGTCATCCAGTTGCATGTGCAACAGAGAAAATTTTAGTTGCAACTCATGTGTAACTGGGAAAATCCCAGTTGCAACTCAAGTGCAACCATGTGTAACTGAGAAAATTTCATTTGTAACTCATGGGTAAAAACATCTGGACCCGAAAATATCTCAATTGCAACCTATTGCAACCATGTGCAACTGGAGAAAATATGAGTTGCAACTCATGTACAACTCACAACCCACACGAATCACGATGTAAATCTAACGGAATTAGAGGTGAGTGAGCTCTAACTTAATTGTCACTCGAGTGAGAAATAGCAAAAACCGTTTAATTAAATGTTCAGGTTGATAATATCAGAATGTATGATTGTATATAAAAATGTTACCATCATTTCATTTTTTATATTGTAATATGCATACACCTTGAAAAAGTACGCATTTAAAATTGTTCTTATGTACCATGCATGAAGTAATACCAAGAAACTATGGTAAGTCATGTCCGCACTCGCGCATGTGCTCACAGAGAGAAACTTCACAAATTATGTCATAATTATATGTTGTGCATGTGTAGGCTAAAAGATATAGTTTTTCTTGAAGATTCTAATATTTTCTCCCCTTTTTACCAGAATGAAATCAATAATTGAAAAGTACCAGCAGGTTAAAGAGGGCCAGCAATTGATGAGTGCAAGCGCCGAGGCTAAGGTATGACATTCGTCTGTACTCTCAATAAGTTAGCTAGTCATGTCATTTGGTTCGTCTATTCTGAGTTGGTTGAGTTGGTCGAGTTTATTCGTATACTTTCTATGTAGTTGAAAGTACATGGCTACCTTCATGACATGCGGATCTTTTTTTAGATAAAAGTATAGAAAATATAGAAACCCTAATATTTTGTTGTTATATTGCTTTGACCCTCATGGGTATATATAGTGGTACAAACTTCGAAGTCAAGAAACCAATTACTTGGAGTACAAGATGACCTGTAATTCCTATTCCTAGTCATACACATGTTCTAACATTCCCCCGCAGTCGTAACGGGAGTGAAACGAACGATTGCGACTGGATTTGAAGTCTTGCGCTTTTGTCGTCTTCTCCCCTCCGTCATCATCAACTGCGTCTCTGATGGTCTGAGATCTCCTGGTGCATGCATACCTATTGTTTTCTAGTGCATGGATTTCATGCTTGATGTATAGCCGCGCGTGTGCCTGCAGGTGCTTGATGAAGCCGTGAGACAAGGCCGCGTCGACGAAGATTGTTGACGTAGACGCACGTGGTTGACGGGGACGGAAGACCTGCGGGCGGCCGACGACGGTGTAGCGGATTTGCTGGAGTAGAAGGAGCGCCGCACCGATCTTGTACTGATTTCGTCAGAGGAGGATTTGGATCTATAGATTTAGGGTTGTATTTGGGAATTTATTGGTCTAAACTGGATCGAATTTCGAAATTTGTCTAAAATCTAATCTATGAACTAGAAATTGAACCTAAGAACCGATCCGATATTTAATCGAGACCGGGTGCCGCGCCCCCGAGGAGAAGAGATTAATCTCCCCGGGGCGGCGCGTTGCGGAAGTGGTGGAAAAATCTAGGATCGACGTCGTGAGACAAACCGCTCTGATACCATATAGAAAATATAGAAACCCTAATATTTTGTTGTTATATTGCTTTGACCCTCATGGGGTATATAGTGGTACAAACTTCGAAGTCAAGAAACCAATTACTTGGAGTACAAGATGACCTGTAATTTCTATTCCTAGTCATACACATGTTCTAACAAAAAGGATTTAACAGCCCGACTTTAACATTAATAAAGCCCCGCATAAAAAGGTTTGGGATATAGTGGTAATATGCTGGGGTTAAGCGCTTACATATCTGCTGAGAAGAGCTAAAGGAAGTTTAGCCACATGGGCAATGACATGTGGATCTCCTGCATGGCATTCTCCTTACCAATTGTTAAGTCGCCTCTTTTGTATACTTGCTAGTTCTTACCCCTAGATTTGTCAAGATACCTTCTCATAGGGCAACGACGGTGGAGACACCAAAATTACGTAGGAAATGGTGTACGCTGACCATTAATTTTAAGTGGCCATTAGGGCGTTCAACTATATATCATTACCCATGTATTGGGTACCCCGGCTCTCCTTTGCCATTTTTGTTGTCTAGGGTCCCCAACCCCAACAACCAGGACCTCTTCCTCTTGCTCTTTTTTTTTTTTTTGAGATTTTACAAGCTTACACTAATGAAAAACATACTCCGATTCTAGATTGTTCATGATGTACCCTGGCGGAGAGCCCACCCAGTATTCCTCACACTGTTGCGATGACCATCATGCGCTAGCAGATGCGCAACACCATTTGTCGTTCGCCTTGTGTGCCGAACCGAAGCTTCAGCAAAACCCTGCAACATCAGTTTTACTTCTTCCACCAGCAGCCCATGACTCGATCGGTCCATGTCACCGCCATTCAGCTTCGCCACCGCACTGAGGCAGTCCGTCTCCAGGATGATCTTCGTCGCTCGCATTCTTCCGGCCAGCTCGACAGCCATCTTGCACGCCAATAGTTCCGCTCTCTCTGGGCCATCAACCGAGGATAAAAAACAGCATTCTCCGGCGAGGAAAACACCGAGGTGGTTTCGTAGTACAGCACCACACCCTCCTTGCTCCGAATCCACAGAAAACGCACCATCCGCGTTCACTTTTAGCCATCCCTCATCAGGTGGGAGCCAGTGCTCCACGACCTTAGGTTGGGGGACGCCATTCTCAGCCTTTAGTCCAGCCCACTCCTCCACCAGGTGGAGAGAACGCCGGGCAATGCACCTTGGTCTTCTATCTTTCCTTCATCTCGTGCATCATTTCTAGCGCGCCACATTTGATATAACATCATCATTCCCACAGCCAATTCCTTTTCTTCTAGCTTCCTCATCCAATCTTTCAGCCATCCCTCTAGCTCCTTCGGTCTGTGCACCGTGGCGTCAGGTGCCAACATCTCCAAACCGGTGAGATCTCTGATGCACTCCCAGGCCGCCACCGAGTGTGGGCACCTCCAGAATTGATGGAGCATAGACTCCCCTCGATTGCATGCAATGCACCGGACCTCCTCCTTGATTTTACGCCGCTGCAGCTCCTCACCAATAGCCAGGCCATTTTTCACCATGCGCCAAACATGGATTTTAGTCTTCCCCGGGACCGCCGCCGCCCAGAGTGCCAGCCATCCTTGGTGATCATCGAGGGAAGTAGAGGAGCCCGAGGTGGAGTGCTTCTGTCTATTCAGTTGCATCTTGAGATGGCAAGCCGATTTTACGCTGAAGATTCTGTTTTTGGTGTACTTCCAAGCTTGATAGTCTTCTGTTCCAGCCCTGCCCACGATAATCTTCAGTATGTCAGCGACGTCACCCTCAAAAAACACAGCATTGAGTTTGTCCACATCCCAGCCACCACCCCCTAGCCGAAGGAGTTCATCTACTTTGTGCACCTCCACATTTGGCTTATGTCCCATTGGACGTTTCAAACCAGCCCGTGGTATCCAATTGTCCTTCCAGACATCTATCGCCGAGCCATTGCCCACTCTCCACACTAGACCTTCTGACAAAAGTTCACTCCCATGAACGATACTCCGCCAAGTATATGAAGCGGTTTTGGACAGCTTGCAGCCAAGAAGTCCCCCTGCTTAAAGTATCGAGCACAAAGAACACGAGCACATAAGGAACCCGGACAGGTTAAACTCATCCACGCTTGCTTTGCCAGCAAAGCTTGATTGAAGACATCATAGTTTCGGAAGCCCATGCCGCCCTTCTTCTTGGGCACACACAACTATCCCAACCTATCCAATGGACTTTACGTTTTCCATCGGCAGCACCCCACCAAACCGTGAAGTTATTGAAATTAATTTGGTGCACATCTTCTTCGAGAGCAAGAAACAGCCCATTGAATATGTATAAAAACCATATCAAATTTGAATAATCCAACTTCTGTTTTAGGCGTGCTTTGATTTCCAGCTATTAGAAATCAATCACAGGCTCCACAAACCACTAGTAGGAAAAGGCCTACCGCTGGCGGACGAAAATCAGCTACCGCTGGCGAACAGGCGCCCGCCAGCGATGCATACGCCAGTGGTAGTTGCTTACTGCTGGCGGACAACGGCATTCCGCCAGCGGTAGTATACATGGCGCTGGTGGGTGACATCATCTGCCAGCAGTAAGAGAACAGGTGATGACGTGAAACACACGTTCGTTGGGAGACCCCAAGAGGAAGGTATGATGTAGTCAGCAGCAAGTTTTCCCTCAGAAAGAAACCAAGGTTATCGAACCAGTAGGAGCAGCAACTCTTCAGAAGGTTGTCAACGGCGCCAGAAAAATAGCTTGCAGGGAGTCTGGACTGTTGACGTGGAATCTGCACACAACACAATCAAACTACTTTGCCCCAACGAAACAGTGAGGTTGTCAATCTCACTGGCTTGCTGAAAACAAAGGATTAAACGTATGGTGTGGAAAATGAGTATTAAATTGCAGAGAATGAAAAAGGAACAGTTTGCAGTTTGTGGTTGTTTAATCAGTGTAAAAGAATGGACCGGGGTCCACAGTTCACTAGTGGTGTCTCTCCATAAAAGATAACTAACATGTTGGGTGAACAAATTACAGCTGGGCAATTGACGAATAGTGAGCGCATGACAATGCATATACATGACATGTTGACTACTATGATATTTAATTGGGCATTACGACATAATACATAGACGTTATCCAACAGCATCTATGACTAATAATCCACCGCCGGGTTGTCATCCGAGTCCCCCGTTGGTATTAAGTTGCAAGCAACGGATAATTGCATTAAGTAAAGTGCGTAATGTAAACAAACACATATGCCGTGGACATAGCATCGTTAGGTTATCCCTAGTGGCAACAGCACATCCACAACCTTAGAACTTTCTGTCACTGTCCCAGGTTAAACGGAGACATGAACCCACTATCTAGCATAAATACTCTCTCTTGGAGTTACAAGCATCTACTTGGCCAAAGCATCTACGAGTAACGGAAAGCATGCAAGATCTTAAATAACATATAAGATAGATTGATAATCAACTTGACATAATATTCAATATTCATCGGATCCCAGCAAACACAACATGTAGCATTACAATAATATGATCTTGATCATGTAGGGCAGCTCACAAGATCTAAACATGATGGCACAAAGTGGAGAGACAACCATCTAGCTACTGCTATGGACCCGTAGTCCAAGGATGAACTACTCACGCATCACTCCGGAGGCAGGCATGGCGATGTAGAAGCCTCCGGTGACGATTCCCCTCTCCGGCAGGGTGCCGGGAAGAGGTTCTGAACCCTCCCGAGCTAGGGTTGACGACGGCGGCGTCTCTGGAACTTTTCGTGGATATTTGCTCAGGTACTTAGGGTTTTCGCGTCGGGGGGAATAAGTAGGCGAAAGGGCGGCGGCTGCGGACCCCCGAGGGGCCCACACCACCCAGGGCGCGGCAGAGGGGGGCCCGCGCCCTAGGTGCGTGTGGCCTCCTGGTGGCCCTCCTCTGCTGCTCCTTCGCTCCGTCAGGGTGTTCTGGAAAAATAGGACCCCCGTGTAGTTTCGTCCAATTCCGAGAATATTTCCAGACTAGCTTTTCTGGAATACAAAAACAGCAGAAAACAGGAACTGGCACTTCGGCATCTTGTTAATAGGTTAGTCCCAAAAAATGTATAAAAGTGATATAAAGTAGATGCAAAACATGTAGCAATTGGTATAAAACAAGCATGGAACATCAAAAATTATAGATACGTTTGAGACGTATCAGCATCCCCAAGCTTAGTTCCTACTCGTCCTCGAGTAGGTAAACGATAAAAACAAATAATTTTTGAGGTGACATGCTACTATCATAATCTTGATCATATAATATTGCAAGGCACATGTAAATGAATGAAGTGATCCAAGTCAATGGTCTATAATTTGCTACAAATAGATAATGAGTAAACAATGAATCACACAAGCTAAACGTTTTCATGAATAGTACTTTCGAGACAAGCATCAAACAGTTTTGCATAAGTGTTAACTCATAAAGCAATAGTTTCTAACAAAAGGTATTTAATCAACACAAAGGAAGAATTTAGTTTCAGCATTTGCTTCAACTTTCAACATATTTATCTCATGGATATTGTCAACACAAAGTAGTATAACAAGTCCAATACATTGCATATAACGCATGTTGTAACAAAGTTGACACTAGTGTTTGCTTGTGGAAGACAGAAAGAATAGGAAAACTGACTCAACATAAAAGTAAAAGAAAGGCCCTTCGCAGAGGGAAGCAGGGATTAAATCATGTGCTAGAGCTTTTAGGTTTTTGAAAGCATATAGAGATTGCATAAAATATTTGATACTCCTCCCAACCTTGCTAACACAAGCCATGGCTAACCGAATCCTCGGGTGCCTTCCATCAATCACATACCATGGAGGAGTATCTATTTTTGAGAGGTGTTTGTTAATTGTCAACGAATGGTAGCGGGTGAGAACAGTATTCTACCTGTCGAACGGACTTTTAAGAGCGGCTCCCATGAAGGACGTTATTTCTACCAGCAAGGCAGATCATCCCTCTTTCTCTTTGGTTTACACACATTCAGGTATTTCACTGTTTGTCATTGCTTACTGATGAATCAGGGCAAAAGTGTGAAGAGAATTAATTGGTTAAAGTTGTAATTAATTGGGACTGGGCACCCCGTTGCCAGCTCTTTTTGCAAGTTATTGGATAAGCGGATGTATATGCCACTAGTCCAGGTGTAAAAGTCCACTCGACAAATAGAATAAAGAATAACCACACTAATTCCTCATGAGCTAGTAAACATTGACACAAAAAGGGAATAATAACATTTTGAATAATTTAAAGGTAGCACATGAAAAATTTACTTGGAGTGGCAAGGAAATACCACATATAGGTAGTTATGGTGGACACAAATGGCATGGATTTTGGCTCAAGGATTTGGATGCACGAGAAGCATTCCCTCTCAGTACAGAGTTTAGGCTAGCAAGGTTATGTAAGCAAACAAGAATATCAACCCGTACACCAAGTTTTATATGACAAACATATTGCAAACGTTATAAGACTTCATACCGTCTTCCTTGTTAACCAAACCCTGTTATTAGAAAATATCTAGACCTTAGAGGTACCACCGATGCAAACCAAATTTTCAACAAGCTTTACGGTAGTTCTTCACTAATAGGCTTAACTCATGTGATGCACAATTTAATCATGATCTACTTGTTAACTCAAAACAATTGACAAGCATCAAGTTATCCATTTTAGTGATCTACAAGATTAAGCAAGTTTTTCCTTATACCAATTACCACATGCAACATTTTCTGAACCAACCAAACACCAATCAATTTATTTCATCAACTCTCCAAACAAATATAAGTGAAGCAAGAGAGTACTTTCTACAAAAGAAAGCTAATAGCTCTGACAAGAGATACATGAAAACAAGAGCTAAAAGCTGAACAGCGCTAGATATGAATACTCAACAAATATAAGTGAAGAATAGGAGTATTCTCATGAAAAAGCGGAGCGTGTCTCTCTCCCAATCAAGAATGCTAGGGTCCAGTCAAGCTTTATTGAAAATAAAAGTGCAATACTGAAAATAAAAAGCACACAGACGCTCCAAGAAAAGCACATATGATGTGAAAGAATTAAAATATAGTTTCACTAGAGATGACCTGATAATTTTGACGATGAAGAAGGGGATGCCTTGGGCATCCCCAAGCTTAGACGCTTGAGTCTTCTTGAAATATGCTGGGGAGATCCATGGGAGCCTCCCCAAGCTTAAGCTCTTCACTCTTCTTGATCCTATTATATCATCCTTCTCTCTTGACCCTTGAAAACTTCCGTCACACCAAACTCAAAGTAGATCTCATTAGAGGGTTAGTGCATAATCAAAAATTCACATGTTCTATAAAGACGCAATATGATTTGTTACTTTAAACATTAGCTACAGCCACTGATGTTATGTGAAGCTCTTCCACCCAAAAAAGAATTTCACTCAACACTAGTAAAAGAGAGAATGCGAAAAATAAAAAGGCATAATCTGTCTAAAACAGAACAGTCCGCAAAGACGAATTTTTTCGAGGCACTTACGACGCTCAGATCGAGAAACTCTGAACTAATGAAAGTTTCAGACATTCATAAAGATTACGCACAAAAATTTCAGATTTAATTAACAATCTGGTGATTTTAGGAATTTCGTACAGTGAACAGCAAAAATCTGTTTCTGCGCAGCAATCAAAATTAAGCATCATCTTATCATTAGAGGCTACTCTTGGCACAACAATGCGAGAAAATAAAGATACAAAGGAGTTGCTACAGAAGTAAACAAACTCCTTGACTAATACTGAAAATAAAAGATAATGGGTTGCCTCCCAAAAGCGCTTTCTTTAATGCCTTTTAGCTAGGCATAGTGATTTTTATGATGCTCACATAAAGATGAGAGTTGAAACATAAAAGAGAGCATCAAGAGCATATATAAAACATGTTTAAATCTAACACTCTTCCTATGCATAGGAGCCTTGTAAGAAAACAAGTAAATGAAGCACAAAGTGACTAGCATAGGAAGACAAAACAAGTGCAACTTTAAAATTTTCAACATAAAGAGAGGAGACTTAATATTATTGTGATATATGAAACCGTGTCTCCCTCTCACATAATAACCAGTAGGTTTTAAAGAAACCATCATATAAAAGCAACACAAGAGAAAGCTCAAAACTTTCATGACAAAGAGAGGAAATTTAATAACATGAAGATTTCTATAACCATATTTTCCTCTCTCAAAATAATTTTCAGTAGCATCATGAATAGACTCAACAATATAGATATCACATAAAACATTCTTATCATGATCTATAAACGCATAATTTTTATTAAGCTCAAAATAGTGGGGTTATTAAACCCACTTTTGACAATATATAGTATAATTAATATCATTAGGCAATATAGGACCATCATCAAGAGCATTATCATATATAATATTAGGGAGCACATTTTTCCTTTCTGCAATTTCCTCTTTTACTGAGTCAAGGAGGTTGTTTACTTCAAATTTATCAAAAGGAGATATTTCAATAGAATCATGACATTCAAAAGTATAGCATTCTTCCTCCTCCAAGCTTGGGGAACTAAAAATATCATTTTTATCAAAACCAACTTCCCCAAGCTTAGAGCTTTCCATGGCATTAGCAATAATGGTGTTCAAAGAATGTATGCTAATAACATTGCTACTATCATGATTGTTATGCAAATAAAGTTCCATAGGCTTTTTAATTTCTCTTCAAACACTTCATGTCCCAACTCAAGATAAATTTCATAAAGCTCTCTCATGTTGTTTTCAGCCATAGGACTAGTTTCAAGGAAAGTAACCATTGATAGCAAGTAAAGAGCTAGACATAATAACTAACAGAAAACAAAACTGAAAATAAACTAAATGCAAGTAACTAATTTTTTTGTGTTTTTGATAATTGAAAGCAAACAAGATAAAATAAAATAAACTAAGCAAGACAAAAACAAAGTAAAGAGATTGGAAGCGTGAAACTCCCCTTGCAGAAGACTGCTGTCTCCCCGGCAACGGCGCCAGAAAAATAGTGCTGTTGACGGGAGACAGAGAGCTTCCTGAAGAACTTCTACTCCCCGGCAACGGCGCCAGAAAAATAGCTTGATGACGTGAAACACACGTTCGTTGGGAGACCCCAAGAGGAAGGTATGATGTAGTCAGCAGCAAGTTTTCCCTCAGAAAGAAACCAAGGTTATCGAACCAGTAGGAGCAGCAACTCTTCAGAAGGTTGTCAACGGCGCCAGAAAAATAGCTGTTGCAGGGAGTCTGGACTGTTGACGTGGAATCTGCACACAACACAATCAAACTACTTTGCCCCAACGAAACAGTGAGGTTGTCAATCTCACTGGCTTGCTGAAAACAAAGGATTAAACGTATGGTGTGGAAAATGAGTATTAAATTGCAGAGAATGAAAAAGGAACAGTTTGCAGTTTGTGGTTGTTTAATCAGTGTAAAAGAATGGACCGGGGTCCACAGTTCACTAGTGGTGTCTCTCCATAAAAGATAACTAACATGTTGGGTGAACAAATTACAGCTGGGCAATTGACGAATAGTGAGCGCATGACAATGCATATACATGACATGTTGACTACTATGATATTTAATTGGGCATTACGACATAATACATAGATCGTTATCCAACAGCATCTATGACTAATAATCCACCGCCGGGTTGTCATCCGAGTCCCCCGTTGGTATTAAGTTGCAAGCAACGGATAATTGCATTAAGTAAAGTGCGTAATGTAAACAAACACATATGTCCGTGGACATAGCATCGTTAGGTTATCCCTAGTGGCAACAGCACATCCACAACCTTAGAACTTTCTGTCACTGTCCCAGGTTAAACGGAGACATGAACCCACTATCTAGCATAAATACTCTCTCTTGGAGTTACAAGCATCTACTTGGCCAAAGCATCTACGAGTAACGGAAAGCATGCAAGATCTTAAATAACATATAAGATAGATTGATAATCAACTTGACATAATATTCAATATTCATCGGATCCCAGCAAACACAACATGTAGCATTACAATAATATGATCTTGATCATGTAGGGCAGCTCACAAGATCTAAACATGATGGCACAAAGTGGAGAGACAACCATCTAGCTACTGCTATGGACCCGTAGTCCAAGGATGAACTACTCACGCATCACTCCGGAGGCAGGCATGGCGATGTAGAAGCCTCCGGTGACGATTCCCCTCTCCGGCAGGGTGCCGGGAAGAGGTTCTGAACCCTCCCGAGCTAGGGTTGACGACGGCGGCGTCTCTGGATCTTTTCGTGGATATTTGCTCAGGTACTTAGGGTTTTCGCGTCGGGGGGAATAAGTAGGCGAAAGGGCGGCGGCTGCGGACCCCCGAGGGGCCCACACCACCCTAGGGCGCGGCAGAAGGGGGGCCCGCGCCCTAGGTGCGTGTGGCCTCCTGGTGGCCCTCCTCTGCTGCTCCTTCGCTCCGTCAGGTGTGTTCTGGAAAAATAGGGACCCCCGTGTAGTTTCGTCCAATTCCGAGAATATTTCCAGACTAGCTTTTCTGGAATACAAAAACAGCAGAAAACAGGAACTGGCACTTCGGCATCTTGTTAATAGGTTAGTCCCAAAAAATGTATAAAAGTGATATAAAGTAGATGCAAAACATGTAGCAATTGGTATAAAACAAGCATGGAACATCAAAAATTATAGATACGTTTGAGACGTATCAACAGGCCGCCAGCATTAGTTGATAGCGGATACCGCCGTTTGAAACTCTGTCCGCCAGCGATAGTCCTCCGCGTCCGCCAGTGGTATATTTTGGCGGTGCTATTGTTTTCCCGAAAATCATATTCCAGCAGTATATCCAATACAAATACAGTATATTCAGGTACAGTTGACCAAAACAATAGAAATATACACAATTTCACATACAAATGACCAAATTGTTGGTTCATCACACGCATACAAACAATAATAGCCAAGTGACCAAAAGTTGTCATACAATACATCTCGTTTTTCTTGATAGGATAAATCACAAAGTTTTGAAAGCAAATAGTTATGTAGACTAAAATCACATAGAAGATAGAGAACCGCAATGTCTAAGAGAGGAGCGCGATGAAGTTGGTTTTCGATCATCTGTTTCTTACTCTCTTCCGGCCAGTGGTTCAAGTCCCTAGCTTCCCACTAGTAGAAAACGGGCCTTTAGTCCCCGTTGTAACACTAGTACAGAACGACACATCGGAAACGGACCAAAAACCCCATCGGCAACGAAAAAGGGTCCGTGTCCCGCCTCCGTGGCTGATGTGAAGGCCCTCATCGGTAATGGAGGCAAAACACCGTTTCCGATGAGGTCTCCATTTGGCAACGGTTGTGCGCAGACCTCCGTTTCCTTAGTTTTCCTTCATCAGATACGGAGTTTGCTATCCACCCGTTTGCACTGAGCATTTCTCATATTTCAGTTACAGGATGCCACGTTTACAAATGCCACTAGATACTTAAAATCTCACAGCACAAGATCAAATACTAAAACGGTAACAGATTTCATTCATATCACAATGTAACTTTACATTTCCATCACAATTTCACCTTTACAATTGCATCACAAGACGTGACAAACATAAGAGGTAAAACGATAACAGATTTCATCTATACTAAGCCTATCATGTCAAAGGACGGAAAGAATATATGATTTCTTCCCTACATCCTTTTCCACAATCATGTCAAATTGTTGAACCTTTGGACCCTATACATTAGTAAATAGAGTTACAATTGTTAAATACATATGCTAAAACAAATACACTATGAATTTAAGCAAACTGAAACGATATCTTACCTATGTCTTGAGGCGGCTCTTATTGATGAACCAGAGCAGCCAACACATGGCTTGTCAACAAGATATTGCGATGTCAGCAGCTTCATAGGATGTCTGACAACGATCATCCTTTCCATGGAGGCCACCACCGGCTCTGGATTTTTTATGCAGTGTCACCGAAATCTAATCTAATACTTCACCGATGTGACATTTTAGCGACACTTTATAAAACACTCTTACTTAAAAAAATATTTTATGCAGTGTACCAAAACGTCACAATAGCGACGGTGGATATGTATGGTGGAGTTTGAAAGGGAACAGCTTGATATCCCTAAATGTAAATAAGGATTTATGTTAGTTCTGACACTACTAGATAGAACGAACAATTTAACACAATAATATGAAGTATATAGTAGCATTTAGTGTATACTGACCTATGTATATAATTGGAGGACATTATGGGAAAGTTAACAAACACTATTGTCTTGAGTAGTGTTCGTTGTTTATTCTGAGTCTCCGACTTTTTTATGCAGTGTCACCGAAATAGACTCCTGTTTTCACATGGACTAGTTAGCTAAACTACAACCGGTTGCAAATGCACAATAGGCAGGTTAACTACATCAAGAAATAATCTAGATAGAACTACCGGATGTGAACTGAACTACTATCAACAAGTTAGCTGATCTACATCTAGTTGCAAGTGCACAATAGGCAAGTTAACTACATCAAGAAATGATCTAGATAGAACTATCGGATGTAACTGAACTAATATCAACAAGGTAGCTAAACTACAACTAGTTGCAAGTGCACAATCGGCAAGTTAACTACATCAAGAAATGATCTATATAGAACTACCGGATGTGAACTGAACTACTATCAACAAGTTAGCTAAACTACAACTAGTTGCAAGTGCACAATAGGCAAGTTAACTACATCAAGAAATGATCTAGATAGAACTACCGGATGTGAACTGAACTACTATCAACAAGTTAGCTAAACTACAACTAGTTGCTCTAGATCATGTGCACAATAGGCAAGTTAGCTACATCAAAGAGTGGATCTAATACCTTCTTCACGTCACCGTTGGATCGATCTAGCAGATCCGGAAGTGGTGGAGGCAGAGGAAGCGGACAGAGCGACGACCTCGCCATGTCGGGCGAGATGGCGAAGACCTCGCCGTGTCGGGGGACATGGCGAAGACCTCGCCGTGTCGGGGAGATGGCGAAGACCTCGCCGTGATAGCCGTCGTCTGGGCAGAGACGGCGCCGCCACGGCGCCAGCGATGGCCGCAACGCCAGGAGCCGCCGCCACGAACAGATCTAGCATACGGGGACAGAGTGAGGAAACGAGTGAGTGTTAGGTTTTGCTCTGTACGCCCGTACATATAGGTAAAACATAGGAAACGGTTCTTTAGAAGGACCGTTTCCATTGTGTTTCTTCCACTGAGGTGTGGGACCTACGCGTCCACTCTGTGGAATTTCTTCTACTCTCTGGAATAATATTTTCCTATATGGAGAAAACCACTTATAGGATACTTATATTAATATTAGTGATTACTACATTACATACGCAGTACATATTAATAATAATAAAGTAAATTACAGATGGAGAACTTATAGAACTACTACTAGCTACTTCTTGTTTTTCTTGCGCCCTGCTTCCGCGCAATACTCGTCCTTCTCACGGCCTAGCTTGTTGGGGGGCATTGGAGGTGGTGGCGGAGGCGGCGGCAGCATATCGGAGGCGATGGCGGCGGCTTTCTTCTCCATATTCGTCGTCGCTCGTCTCCGGCGTCGGTCCTTCAACGGACTCGCCGTTGACGGGGGGACTGTCCCGCGGCGACTCAGTGTGCTCATGTGTGTCGTTGCTGCGAGGCATCTTCGCTAATCAGTAGGAGGGAGCGAGCGAGCGAGAGAGAGAGAGAGCAGATTCTGTGGCGTCTTGAGCTGGCAAGGATTGGGGTTTTTAAGGAGTAGTGGGCGGTGCCACTACGCCATGGCATTTACTCGCCTCGCTTCAAATTCCAAGAAGCTTGAACGCGACCACATTGGAAACGGACACATCGAATGAACGTTGCCATAGAACCACATATCGGAAATGGAGGCACATTGGGAACCGTTGCCAATAATATGGGTAATGGAGATAATACTTTCTCCGTTACCTATGTTGACGGGCCAGCCGCGGCCCAGGTCAGGTTTGTACGCACCGGCCGTGCGGAAAGCGCGATTCTCCGTCGCCTAACGCCTGTCGTTTTCATAGAGGGGTATCCGATGTGTCGTTCTGTACTAGTGTAGAGGGCCTTTAGTCCCGGTTTGCCAACCGGGACTACCAAATCGGGACTAAAGGCCCCTGCTTTAGTCCCGGTTGGCCACGAACCGGGACTAAAGGGCCCTCCACATGGCCACGGCGGAGCCCGCTGGGTGGAGGACCTTTAGTCCCGGTTGGTAAGACCAACCGGAACTAAAGGTTTTTGCTTTTTTTTAATTTATTTAGGGTTATTTTAGGGTTTAGGGGGTTGGGGTTTAGTGTTTCGGATTTTGTGTTTTCCATTCAATTCTTTTTGTATGGAGATCACGTTGATGCGCCAAAAACAAGTTTTCATATACATAAAGTTCATACTGCATGGAGATCACGTTGATGCATATATATACACATACAATTTGGTATCTATTTAATTACATGCAGATAATCAAATTACATGGAGGCATTAGTGGCAATGCAATTCTCCCCTTTCCGGTATGACCTCCGTAACCAAAAATCCCGCCAATTCCTCTTGAATTGCTTTTAGGTGGTTCGTTGGTATGAGCTTATCCCGCATATCTTCCATCTAGATCAATATGAATATGTGAGTTGTGCGTATATATATCAAATCATCATAAAATAAATTATGAATGGAACTCAAAACAATTGATGGTAATAAAATAAATTGTGAATAGTGTTTACGTACTGCTATTTGTCTTCCAGTTCTTTGCCGCTCACTGATCGTCAGGTGCATGAACTCGCAAACGCAGTATGCACATAAATTAGTCCCCTGTTCCCGCCTCAGGCAGTACTTTACAAAGAATAGAATTCAGACAAATAATAATCAAGCATGATAATGGTATTGAAACTAGAATTAAAGAGTTGCACGGACCTAGATAGTACTACTTACCTTGGTGCAATAAAAACGCAGTTCCGGTTTCCATTCACCTTTAACCTTCTGGATGAACCGTTTTCAAACCCTGCCCGGCAAAGAAAATGAATAAAGGAGTTATTAATTACTTGATATCAGAAAATGAACGAAAGAGATCGATATAGAGCGATAATGAACGAAAGAGGTCGATATCATAAAATTACATCTGGAGCATTAGTTGCACGCTGGTGTACTCGTCCATATCTTTTCTTAATGAGTCCATGACTTCAACGACTGCTTCGTCAACTCTAATGATTAGCAAAATCCAGTGGAATATGCGCACGTTTATATACGCAGGCATGCATAACTCATCGATTACACTAAACATCGAGTAAGCAAAATAGAATGTGTAGGAGACAGTAACACTCACTTGAATATGTAAGGAAAAAGTATTTCTCTGCAGTGATTTTGCTTCACTAAAAACATCAGCAAGTTATTCTCTGTGTCCTCGGCATGGTTTTGTACGGTAACTTCATGATTGAAATATGGGTCAATGAACCCAGTGTCATAGATTCTGCGTCTTCTGCATTCGAGAATCTTCATTCTGCATAATAGCGTACAAAAGAATATAGTGAGATAATTACAGGCAATGAACGAGCTGAGCTAGAGACTTAAATTATAGAAATAAATCACTTACAAACAATAGCAACTGACGAGGGCTTTGACGAGGGCTTCTTGATTGAATAACTGAAAAAGTTTTGTAAACTCAATAAACATCTCGTTGGCCTTGAAGTAATGCTCTTTCTTTTGTGCCACCCAGAGGCTGGTTTGCCCTTCCTTTGCGACTTCCATGTACCATTCATGCAATCTTAGCATTTGTGTTGGTAGACGCCCTACCTCCTCAGGTCTGACCATAGAGTGCACGTGGACATATCTCCATGCTAACTCAGCAATGGGGAGACCAGTGTCGCCTATGCGACCAGTGTCGTGGTGTACGTCCTTATCGGGAAACACCTTGAGCGGGGGATCGATTGTATTGTCTGTTCTCCGAGCTGAGCCACTTGTTTCCCGCTTTTTGTCGTCTGCTGGCTCTGTTGCTATATGTCTTCTCAATACAGCGGACATAGTCGTCAGGCCTATTAGCCACATGTGACGGTGGTCCCGATGACAGATTTCTCACAACTCTCATAACTTTTTCCAAAGGTATTATCTCCTTTGGCTCGGGCCCTTTCGGTGCAAGTTGTCTTTTCACATCGGCAGCCACCCTCTCCTTTAGTTCCTCCTCAGTCTACTCGTAAGATAACTTTTCAGGAGCCTTGTCGACCTTGGTTTTCTTATTTGCACATTTCTTCTGAGTAGTACTAGTCGACGGGAAGTGCAGCTTCCGCTTTAGCAACTTAGTAGTGGGCGCAGTCGACGGCTGACGGGACGACGCGGGCGATGGACTCGGGCTGGGCTCCCAATCAGGGTGGGATGGACTTTGAGGTGAATTGCTACTCGGAGGAGTCGGTGGCCTTGGCGCTGAGTCTTGAAACATGATGTATTTCTTGTTCCATAGAACGATACCAATCTTGACTTCTCCCAGTGTCTTCTCCTCGTCACCTCTAGAAATGTCAAGCTCCGGTGTCTCAAATCCAGGCATAATTTCATCCATCCCAACATGAGCATAGCCAGCTGGGATCTCACCAAGATGGTAGCTTGCTCCGGATTGATTTGGTAAAGCATAGCCGACTGCCACCTTGAAAGATAAGTTCTTCATTGACATATGTAGCTCACAACTTGTCTTCTACGTGACATCATCCACGGGATAGTGAGTTGCCGGCGATTCGAATGCAGAATTTTCTAGCTGCGTGGAACCCACGCTGCTTTTCCGCTGAGATGGGTCGACATCGACTGCAGGATCTTCTAGCTGCTGCTGAGATGCCCTTTGCTGGTTAATTGAGTCCAGTTGCTCCTGCTGCCGCTCCACCTTGCGTTCCAATTTCGATAACCGGTCTAACTCCTTCTTCTTCTTTCTCTGACGGCTTCTATAACTTTCAGCGTACTCCGAAAACCCTTTCCACGAAACACCGGGTCCATAGCCTCGACATCGTCCAACGTGTTCAGGATTCCCAAGGGCAAGTGTCAGCTCATCGTTCTCTCTCTCTCTCGGGCTGGTTGACGTGGGTGTACCCTTCGGGTGCCCCACCATAAGGATACCTGGTGCGCGTACGAGTTAAGGCCCACAGAGAGGCCCGCCAACAATTCACGATCAAGGCCCACGAAGGAGGCCCATGGAGATGGCGTACGCCCCAAGACTAGTAAACCTTAAGTCGGTAGAAACCTACCTTACTTGTAAACTAGTCGGTTGCGAATCCCCGGGACCCAACCTCCTATATAAAGGCTGGGAGGGCCGCCGATCTAGGACACGCAATATTCATACCACCAAACCCTAGCGAGATTGCCATCTCGCCGGGACACCATTGTACACCTCATATTTCAATAATCAGACAAGCAGGAAGTAGGGTGTTACCCTCCGGGGGCCTGAACCTGGGTAAACCTTGCTTGTCAGCCGACGATACTACCAACGCTACCACGTCTCTCCCCCTCAATCTCAACCCTAGGTACCGAACCATGGGATTTGATGTGTTAACACCACGTCAATTGGCGCCGTCTGTGGGAACGACTAGTGTTGGATTCGCGGTGTCGGCGGCTTCATCAGCAAACGGCAACTCGCCGACTTCATCGGCTCCATCAGCAAACGGCAACTCGCCGACTTCATCGACTTCACCAGCAAACGGCAACTCGCCGACTCCATCGATCATTGCGCCGATGTACTTCGGTACCATCGAGTTCAACCCGCACTCGCCAGTCACTCGCCCGGCGTTCGCGGACCTCCACTCAGGTGCAGATCTGACTTTTGGCAACTTCAATTTCCATGTTAGTCGTTGGGGAACACATAATTTGACAGACCCGCGTCGACTTGCGGCGATCGCACCCGCATCTCCATCAACCGTATCTGCACCGACCATGGCCGCGTCGGCGACGCCTACATCGACTGCATCTCCATCTTCGCTAGTGATGCAAAATTCACACCCGCGTCATCGTCGACTGCAAAATTCACACCTTTTTCGTTCGCGGGAGGCGCGTCTTTCCCGATTGCTTCGCCAAGATCTGCATCAGCATCTCTCGACTCACCAGGCTAAGCCGAGGAGGAGGTCGAGTCCGCCTTCCAGTACGCCAGCGACGAACCGCGCGTCCAGCTCGACGATTACATCGACTCCGACAACTCCACCGACAACGGCAGCGATGGCGATCGAGGTAAAATCTCGCATAACATCCCCTTCCATGTTTGCATGGTTATTGGGGGACCGGGACAGATCCCAAAACATCTGAGGCTGCCGCTCGCCGCGAGGCCCCAACATATCCCTGGACGGTAACCATGCCGGACGGAAGAACAACGCTCGTCATCACGGAGGAGATGGCGGCCAAAGCAAACAAGGCAATCGAGGAGTGCCTCATAATGCCCGACGACTCGACCTGCGAAGAGCTCGCGACATACCAGTACCTCATGTGGCAAGAAAACCTTCGGCTGAAGAGCTACCGTGCAACACTCGACGAACGAAGAAGGCAGGCCAGCGTGTCGAGCGCACGGCGAGCGGGACTGTCTATACACTCCACCGGACAGACAAACCCGAGGCATCAGTCCAGGACACGACGAATCTCCGAAAGAGACAGAGCAGACCTAACCCGCAACTTGGACCTCTCGTTCATGACGCACGACGAAGAAGGGATCCCTATCCCCAAGACAGCCACGGGAGCCCTGCTCTCGGTGGCTTCATACCTCAAAACTACACAACCACCCGCAGATGATCCCAACGCGGCCCTGCATCGGCAGCAGATCAAATCGCTCAATATGGCCGCCGCAGCCATAACACCAGGAGCTGAGACTGCGGGAGGAAACACGCCACATGGAGGAAGCAGAATCCACCGTACAGGAAGTCCACGACAAGACTTACGGCCTCGCGACGAGTGCGACCGAGCCGTAACCATCCATGAGGATAGAGACCGCAGACATCACGACGATGACAGGCGGAGCCGAGGACAACTCAACGCACGCCACCGCCAGGAGGGCGCGGATTTGCGCGATGTCATAACTCAACGTCGAGTCAACAAAAGTCGATCCAGAAGATCTTCTCACTCCTCCAACAGTGAATCATACTATGATGACGAGTTCGAGCCTTGCGGATCTTTGTGTTTCAGTCGACGCATCCGCGAGTCTAGGATGCCCAAAGGGTTCAGGCTAACATCTGAAACACCCAAATTCGACGGTTGCCAAGAACCGTCATCTTGGCTGGAGGATTACAAGATCGTAGTCTCCTGTCAACGAGGCACAACAACGACGACAATGCAATATATCCAGTTGATGCTTGTGGGTTCAGCCCGCGACTGGCTCAAAAGCCTGCCCCGTAGCAAATACGACTCATGGGATAGCTTCACGGAGGACTTCGTCAAAAATTTCGCTGCAACATGCGACCGTCCTGCGACATTCGAAGAACTGCGCGCGTGCAAGCAGCGATCGGACGAGTCGCTACGATCATACATCCGGCGTTGGACCACCATACACAACTCCGTGGGCACGGTGTCGGAGGACAGAGTGATAGACGCCTTTACACAAGGCCTCGCCAGACGAGACTTCTGTGAGGCACTCGGAAGGGAGAAGCCGAGCTCCATCGCCCAGCTCATGAAGGTCGCCAACGAATGGGCGGACAGAGAAGATTCAGTGCGAGACAAGGACCGCGAGTCACCACACCGTGACAACAACAGCTGGAGTCGCAGAGACAGCCGCGGCAGCGATCGAAGGCGAAAACGCAAATCTCATCACTACGATGATGCTGATGGCGCCGAACTGGTGGCGGCTGGATATATCGACACTCGCGACGAGCGTGACCGCAACGGAGGCCGTCAAGACGACCGTAGTGGGAGTCGACAGGACGACCGCAGAGATAGCCGCGACTATGGTCAGCGCAGCGATGTGTACCGCAAGCGGGAGTGACGGAAAACCCGCGATGACTCGCAAGATCAGCGCACACCCGTAGAAGAAATAGAGGAAGAGTGCAGATTCCACATGTTCAAGGGTGAGGACGGAAAACTTCACTCAAGACACCTGTTGAAGGACTGCAGAAAATTCACCAGACTGGCGACCGAGTACGTCCGCCGTTTCCACACACCCCCGCTGCAGCTGCAAACGGAGCTCCTCCAGCACTTCCTGCACATGGCGGGTGCGGTACATCATCAGCCACGCATAGAAGCTCCTGGAGCGGCAGGGGATCCGGCCTCGTCACACGGAGCTGAAGGCCATCACCAAAACGAAGATCTGGCAACCACGTCGTCCACATGACCACGGTGTCTGCCGCCATTGGAGATCTAGGATCACCACCCCGAATGCCAAACTCCTGCGCTGACATCGTCTGGCATCGTAGTGATAAAAACACGGCCAAATCCGCCGCCACTTGACTTGTGTTGGCAACCGCGCTGCCACACCATAGTAGCCGACAATAGTCACCACCACCCAGCCGTCAGCCGCTTCAAACTGCGCTCTGTAAACCCTCTGGCTCGAAGAAACATCGTTTTTTGTGACCTAACCACTATCGTCGGGCCAGCTCCATCTGTAATACCCAGTGTAGCAGCGGCAACCGACCACCACCAACGTTCAGGGAAGCTGCCATGTTCTGGTTGGTGATATCCCAACATGACGTAGACCCACCATTCATCGGATGTCCTCCCGGCTGGGGCTTGCCCATGTTACTTCGGCGGCGGGGGTTGGAGGAGAAGATTGGGGCGGCTGTGGCTAGGGTTTCACCCGATCCGCCCCCTAGGAGCAAGGTGGGGTCCCTCAATGCACTAAAATACACTAAAATATAGTTCCCATTTGTTATGTTATTCCATTTCAACTTCTAGAGTACAGAATGCATTTCAAGAATAATAACGGTTACTATATATATACATGCCTATGACTGTCCATTAACAGTTTTGGCGAACGGAGGAAGGGCGCCTGAGGCAGCAACTACATAACTTGCAGGAGAATCAAAGGTATGACTGATATCCAGGCAATTAATTGTATACAAATAATATGAGTTACTAATTGATTACCAAATAAATGGCTACTGATTATGCATCGACCATATTAAACTACGTTCGAATCCATAATAGGTGTAATATTTATACTAAAAAAATGAGAGCGCATGTATAACCTCGGTTCCAAAACGGAGTACTCCCTCTGTCCCAAATTACCCTGCGTTTTTGGGTTTGGTCAAACTCTTCAAAGTTTGCCAAACATATAGAAAAAATATCAACATCTATAATATGGAATGGATATAATACGGTTATAAATTTTATGGTGATTCCAATAATATTTATTTTGTATTACAAATATTAATATTTTTGTCATATATTTAGTCAAAGTTTGTAAACTTTGACTTTGACTAAACCCAGAACACATGGTAATTCGGGACAGAGGGAGTATTAATCTGAAGCCAATGTCCTCTTAATTACCGTCGAAATCCAAGGGTTCTTCTCGGCTGGGCATGGACCCACCATGGGACTTGTATTTTTTTAATGAAACAGCAAATTGAAGAGTAAAAGAAGAATTTAACAGAAGTAAATGTTGTTCCCATACATAATTTCTTATAACCAAATTCTACAGATCACATAATTACTAGAGAAGTGTGATGATATGTGTGTGCCTTCACTAAATCACTGCAGGCAATTGCTGGGAGAGCATCTATCCGGCTTACGTTTGGAGGAATTGAAGGGTTTAGAGAATCAGCTGGAAATGAGCCTGTGTAATATCCGGCTAGCTAAGGTAAGATCAAGTGTTAATCCCTATTGTAGGGATCATGCATCTGCAGTGCTGCCACTACATGTTATTCTTCCCAGGACCAACTTATGATTGAAGAAATTGAAGAGATAAACAAGAAGGTTAGTACTTACTTTTTACCATTACGGCAATACGACCAGAGCATAGTATTACAGAGGGCGGTGTGGGTTTTATGTATTGGCATAAAACCCTTTTAAAAATTTGCAGGCGAGCCTCGTGCACCAGGAAAATATGGAGCTACACAAGAAACTAAAAACCATTCGTCAGGATAATGTGGATTTGCAAAACAAGGTGCATTAGTATCTACTATATATATCCATATTTCATATTCCATAAACTTTCTAAATAACTGAGATATTAAGTCGTGACATTATTTTTAAAATAATTTTCAGTTAAATGCGCAACAGGAAGTTAACGGGGGAATCGCAAGTTCTTCTACCCAGTACAACATTACTGCTCCCGAGGATGTAAATCCAGTTTATCTGAAACTCAGCCAGCCACATCATGCAGAAATGGACTGTGCGCATCCAGAATCACCAACACTGGGGTAAATTTTATTTTCTTAATCTTCGCCTCATAAATTATCAAGGATAAGTGAACACATAATTAAGCTAATACTGTGAACACCCTCCTTCTCCAATGTAGCAGACTTTGACTAAGCAACAGATTGACACGCATCCTTGGAAGTTTGTTTTTAGAAAATGAAAGTATTTCATTACCTCCCGGCCCTGGCACCGAAGGTGCTACAGCTGTAAGTTAGTGAAAACACAGGAGTTTGTTAAACAGAAATTCTGCGTAAATCAAATGCAATTTTTCTTTCCAATACGTGCCCATGAATTGTACACGCACTAGTACAGAACAGGGCATTAGTACCGGTTGTATTGGGCCTTTAGTACCGGTTGTGCAACCGGTACTAAAAGGTCGGGACTAAAGGGGTAACCCTTTAGTACCGGTACCAAAATACAACCGGTACTAAAGGGTCTCCACGTGGGCGCACAGACGCGCGCGACCCTGAGGGCCTTTAGTACCGGTTTTTCATAAAAACCGGTACTAAAGGTTCCTGCTATTTTTGCCCTCCCGCCTATTTTTTCAGGGGGGTTTAGGGTTTCGTTTTTTTCTTTTCGGTGGTTTAGGGTTTCTGTTTTTCCTTGTCGCTCATTTTTTCAGGGTTTCGGAGGAGATCACGTATAAAGTACTCACTACACATATGAAGTACTCATTACACACATAAGGTACTCTCGTTACATATAAAGTACTCATAATTACAATGGAGATCACCGCTAATAACTAGTACATGCATGGAGGGAGTCTATTGTTCGACATAGTGGAATTCACCGAAATCATCTAGGACATGCGTCAGAATGAATCCCGCCAATTCCTCCGCAATAGCTTTCACGCGGTTTTCTGGTAGGAGCTGGCTCCGCTTCCTTTCCAACTTTAAAAGAAGGAGATCAAATCAGTTATGATCGGAACTAAACACAATTGATGGTAGCAAAATAAAAGTTGTGTATGATGTTTACGTACCTCTCGATTTCTTCGACTATTGACTCTCTCATTGACCAAAGTGTGAATATACTCGCAAACGTAGTATCCACATAGTTCCGTCCCCTGTGGTTGTCGCAGACACCACTATACAAGAATATAATTTAATCAAATAATAATCAAGAGAACGATAATGGTATTAGAAAGATACGCAGACCTAGATACGTAGTAGTACTTACAGTGTTAGCCTTGAACTCCAGCTTCTGTGGCCATTCACCGCGTTCTTCCGCGATGAACCTTTTCCAAACCCTGCCCGGAAAAGAAAATGAATTGAGGAGTTATTACTTATACTTTTGATATCCGAAAATGAACGAAAGAGGACGATATAGTGCGATTGAAATTACCTCCTAAGCATTAGACGCACGCTTTTGTAATCATCTTGATTTTTCCTCAATGAATCCCAGACTTCAACTAGTCCTTCCTCGAGTCTAATGATTAGCAGAATGAAGTGGTACCTGCGCACATTTATATACGCAGGTATTCAGAACTCATCAATTACACTTAATATCGGGAAAGCAAAATAGAATGTGTACAAGACAGTAACACTCACCCGAAGTTGTAAGGAAGAAGTATTTCCTTTCTGGTACTTTGTCGCTTAAAACAAGTTAGCACAAGTTCCTCTGTGTCCTTGACATACCAAGGTTTTTCTACGCTCTCCACATTAACTTTATCCGGGTCAATGAACCCAATGTCCCAGATTCCTCCCATTCGGCATTCACGAATCTTCATTCTGCATAATAGCGTACAAAAGAATGTTGTGAGGATAATTACAAGCAATGAACGAGCTGAACTATAAATAATTAAATTACACGAATAAATAACTTACAGACAATAGAGGCTGAGGATAGATTTGTCGAGGGCAAGTTGATTGTACATCTGAAAAAGTTCGGAGAACGCAACCTCCACACCATATTCTCGGAACAAGTGTTGTTCCTTAACTCCCGCCATGAGATATGTCTTCCCTTCTTTTGCGGCGGTCATGTACCAGGTATGCAATTTATATAACTGTGTTGTTAGAGCACTCGGATTTTCGACCAGAGGCATCCCGAGTTCAAATTTATATTTAATTACCATCTCCGCTATGGGGACACCTGTGTCGCCAATGACAACTTCTCCATGCTCGATTTCCCGAGCTTCAGAAGGCACAATGAGCGGGGCGATCGATTGTGCTTCTTGTTCTCCGAGCTGGGCAACTCCTTTCCCGCACGCTTTTTCTTCCTCCTTCTTCTGTGAGGAAAGTACCTTGTCAATACCTCGCTCATAGTCTGAACGGGACGACGGTGGAGGGCAATACAGGTTGTCAACTGTGCGATCTTTTACCTCAGTTGCTATAGTCTTCAGGAGTTCCTTCATGGGGTCAAGTCTTGCCTCCAGTCTTTCCTTTTTTTTCTGTTCAAAAAAGGCTGCAGCCTGGCCTTGTGTCCTCACTTGTAATTCCTCCAAAGTCATCTCGCCTGCTAACTTCTCAGGAGCCTTGACTTCCTTGGTTTTTTTTGCACGTTTCTTGACAGGGGACGACGCCGTGAACAGCTTCCGCTTTGAAAAACTACTAGTGGCCGCAGCAGTCGGCTGACGGGAGGGCGCGGGCGATGGACTCGCGGTGGGGTCCCAATCGTGGGGGGAGGAGGGTGGACAATTCTGTGGTGAATTTCTAACCGGAGGAGTCGGTGGCCTTGGCGCCGAGTCTGGAAACTTGATTAAATTCTTCTTCCATAGAACGATACCAAGTTCGACATCTCCTAGTGTCTTCTCTCCTTCAGGTCCAGGAATTTCAAGCTCTATTGAGTTCATTCCCGGCATAATTTTCTTGACGCTGACACGAGCAAATCCAGCTGGAATCACACCAAAATGGAAGGTTGCTCCAGGTCGATGTGGTAAAGCATAGCCAATCGCCACCGGACAAGTAATGTTCAACATTGGCGCATGTAACTCACAATTTGTCTTCTCCGTGATATCATCCACGGGGTAGTGAGCCGCCGACGGTTCAGCAACTGGAGGAGTCGGTGGCCTTGGCGCAGGATCATCCTGTAGCTGCGTGGAACCCACGCTGCTTTTCCGCTGAGATGGGCAGGCATCGCCGGCAGGATCTTCTACTCGCAGCTGAGATTCCCTTGACTTGGTAATTGAGGCCAGTTGCTCCTGCACAACCTTCAACGAGCGTTCTAACGCAGTAACCCTGTCCGCCTCCTTCTTCTTACTTCTGCAATGTTTTCTGTAAGTTGCAGTGTCCTCCGGAAACCCTTCAAGAAAACCAACCCCGCCTCCTCTACCTCGACATCGTCCCCAGTGTTCTTTATTCCCGAGGGCGAGTGTCAGCTCGTCGTCCTCTCTATCGGGAACATATTGTCCCAACTTGACTAGTTCTATTGCGTCTTTTATCTTTTTTACGACCCTTGTAATTCTTTTCCTCCATTTTCCCTTTGCAACAATCTTCCCTGTTTCCATGTCCAACACTGCCCCATGCGCGAACAACCATAACTTGGACCTGTCGGGCCAGTCATCTGTCTCTGGAGGGATCCCTTCTTGACGCAGCTCGTTTTCATAGGATTCCCACTTAGGCACGGCAGTCTTGTAGCCACCTGAGCCCAAACGATGGAAATATTTCTTCTTCTTAGCATTCAACTTATTTTGGGTCGATCGGGCCACAGCGACGCCCGATTTCCTATACGCCACAAATTCAGGCCAGTCATTTTTTATCTTCTCTAGACGTCCAGTGAATGCTGGAGTTTCGTTCGCATATTTTCTCCACAAAGTGTTCTTCCACTTGTTGAATTGCTGGGCCATCTTGCTAAGAGTCCACTGCTTGACTTTATTCTGCCTACTCGGTGGGAGATCTGCCGGTAGGCTGAAAGAATTCAATATGGACTCCCAAAGGGTATCTTTAATTCTTTGTTCGAGAAATTTTGCGCCAATGTTCTTTTTCTTCGGCTCATTCCATTCTGCAACGGTGATCGGGACCATGTCCCTTACAAGAACTCCGCATTGAGCTACATATTTAGTGCAGATTCCATCGGGTTTCTCCGGTTTGCCTTTTATGCTAACTTCGTCGATCGACAACTTTGCACCATCCGGCAGCTTTAACCCTTTGGTCGGGCCTCGTTTAGGGATTGAGCTAGATGATCCAGACGGCTGAAAGAAAAATGTTTCGTTAATAAGTGCGCATATAAATCAATTAATGCATCTAGCTAGTGATCAACAAGACTTAATATATACCTTGCCGGAGTCGTTTTTAGCTAGTGATCCGGGGTTCTCTTCGTCGTCGTCGTCTCTGAAGTTTTGTAACTCAAGTCCCTCACCGGAGTCGTTCAAACATTTCGCGCTGAAATGTTCGGCGTCTTCTTCGTCGGAATCTTCTCCATCAGAATCTTCTCCGTCGGTATTGGGTCCGGCAGCGTTGTCAAATATTACTTGTTGCATTCGCTCTTCCTTCTCCATATCTCGGATGAAGGGGGGGACATCGGCGATGATGGGGGCGTCGTCCTCCATAGCTCAATGTCACTGCAAAATTTTCAAACTTAGCTAAAATTTCTAACTTAGCTGAAATTTCTAACTTAGCTAAAATTTCTTATACACTAATAAAATAACTTTTCAATATTTCTAACTTAGCAATATTTTAAAAATTTGGCACAAATTGCTAACACATTGCTAACACATTTTAAAAATGGGCAACAACACAATTGCTAACACATTGCTAACACATTGCTAACACATTTTAAAATTGCTAACTTTGCTAACTCAAATTTTACAATATTTGAAACTTTACAATATTTCAAATTTTCGAACTTAGCTAAAATTTTGAAACTTTGCTACTACAATTTCAAACTTAGCAAAATACACATATTTACATATTTACTAGAATAAATTTTCACATATTTACTAGAATTCAAACTTAGCAAAATTTACTCAAACTAAACATATTTACTCATCCTAAATATAAAATTTACTCAACCTAAAATTAATTTACTCACCCTAAAAACAAAAAAAATGAACACTTAATTTACTCAACCTAAAATGCTAATTGAAACAAGAATTTTCATACAAAAATGCTATCTATATTTCTGTTATTTTGCTAAAAACAGTAATAAAAAAAGTAATAACAGTAATAAAAATTGCTACTAAAAAAAAAGTAATTTAAAACTTAACTAAAAACAGTAATAAAAAAAGTAATAACACAAAAATTGCTACTAAAAAAAAATACTTAGCTAAACTAAACTTTTCTACATGGTGCTACTAAACTTTTCTACTACATGGTGCTACAAAAATTGCTACTAAAAAAAAATACTTAACTAATCCGCTGACGTCATGCTGACGTCAGCAATGGTGCGGGCGCGGCAGAGGCCGGCCGGCCAGGAGAGGGAGGGCGTTCGGTGCGGGCGCGGGCTCACCTGGCCGTGGAGAGGGAGGGCGCGGGCGCGGCAGAGGCCAGGAGCGGCGCGGGGGCCGGCGACGGGAGAGGCCAGGAGCGGCGCGGGCGCCGGCGACGGGAGAGAGGCGCGACCGCGCGGGGCCGGGGGCGCGCAACGGGCCGGGAGGGCCGTAGCAGGGGCGCGCGACGGCGGGGGACGCGGCGGAGGCCGGAGCACGGTGGCGGCGGAGGCCGGAGCACGGGGGCAGCGCTTCGCCGGAGCAGGGCCGTAGTGGAGAGAGGAGAGCGCTCGATCGATTTCTGCTAAGTGAGGAAGAAGAAGAAACGGCCGTGCGTTTAAGTACTAAAGGGCTTTAGTACCGGTTGTATATTACAACCGGTACAAAAGACCCCCCCTTTAGTACCGGTTGTAATTTACAACCGGTACTAAAGGCCTTTTTTCGGCGGTTCATTTTTCCCGCGGGAGAACCCCCTTTAGTACCGGTTTCTGTTTACAACCGGTGCTAAAGGTATTTGAAACAAAAATGCAACCGCTTGTTTTCTTTAATTTTTGGTACTGTTTGAAATAATTGAAACAAAATGCAACCGCTTGTTTTCTTTAATCTTTTGCTACTGGTTGTGCATTGTATCCCTTGTTTGACTGTCCTGAAATGTTACTAAGAGCAGGCCAATCATTGATGGTTACAAACAGCAACGCTCGTAGGCCAAATTCCTCCTGTTTGTACTCATCCCACACACGTACGCCCTCGTCAGACCACAACTGTAAAAGTTCATCAACTAATGGCCTCAGATACACATCAATGTCGTTGCCGGGTTGCCTCGGGCCTTGGATAAGCAATGGCATCATAATATACTTTTGCTTCATGCACAACCAAGGAGGAAGGTTATAGATACATAGAGTCACGGGCCAGGTGCTATGACTGCTGCTCTGCTCCCCAAACGGATTCAAGCCATCTGTACTTAGACCAAACCTTAAGTTCCTTGCGTCAGCTGCAAAATCCTTGAACTCACTGTCGATGTTTCTCCACTGCGACCCATCTGCGGGGTGTCTCAGCATCTCGTCTTCCTTACGGTCTTCTTTGTGCCATCGCAACAACTTGGCATGCTCTTTGTTTCGGAACAAACGTTTCAACCGTGGTATTATAGGAGCATACCACATCACCTTCGCGGGAACCCTCTTCCTGGGGCTCGGCTCACCCTCAACATCACCTGGGTCATCTCGCCCGATCTTATACCGCAATGCACCGCATATCGGGCATGCATCCAAATTCTCGTACTTCGCACCGCGGTAGAGGATGCAGTCATTGATGCATGCATGTATTTTCTCCACCTCTAATCCTAGAGGGCAGACAATCTTCTTTGCTTCGTATGTATTGTGCGGCAATTCATTATTCCTTGGAAGACTCTTCTTAAATATTTGTAGCAACTCCTGAAATGCCTTGTCAGATATTCCATTCTTTGCCTTCCACTGCAGCAATTCCAGGGTGGTACCCAGCTTTTTCTGGCCATCTTCACAATTTGGGTACAACAATTTTTTGTGATCCTCTAACATGCGCTCCAACTTTGACCACTCGTTTTCACTTCCGCACTTCATCTGTTCATCAAGAATGACCCGACGAAGATCATCATCATCGGACTCATCAACAATGACCTCGAGCTCAACTTCGTCTTCCCCCATTGTAGTATCGCCGTGTTCAGAGAACACAGGATAGTTGTCATCATCCTCTTCTTCAGGGTCTTCCATTATAACCCCTCTTTCTCCATGCTTGGTCCAACAAAAATAATTGGGCATGAAGCCTTCTCGCAACAAGTGGGAGTGTATGGTTCTTACGCTCGGGTAATTCCTCGTATTCCGACATTTATCACATGGACAAATCATAAAACCATTCTTCAGCTTGTTTAACTTAACCACATCGAGAAAACGATGCATGCCATCAATGAACTCGGGACAGCGTCGATCACCGTACATCCATTCTCGGCTCATCTGCATTACATAAATACATTAAAAACCATTACACCAGCTAAATAATGAATAGAGATACGTGACCAAATTAATTAATACAAGTTCATCACATTAAAACCAAAGTAGAGAAGTGCCCAAATGTGATACATAGTTCTCACGAAACATACATCAAACGAAACTAACATACAACTATCTAAAGAATTTAAATCCAACAACAAATGCGATCAGAATCGCAACCAAGGTAACTATTGAACCAACAGCATAATGATACCAAGCCTCTTGACTAATGACATATTTTCTAATCTTTTTAAGCTTGACGCGCATTGCATCCATCTTCATCTCGTTAGCAGCGATGACGTCGGCAAGCTTGACCCCGTGAGCATCGACGATGTCGGCAATCTTCAATTCCAATATCATCTTCTCTTCCAGGCATTGGAGACGAAGATCTTCACTTATCTTCAATTTTGCTTTTAAATCGTTGTTTTCTTTTTCTAAAAACTCGACAATAGGGTCGGCTGGAATTTCCGGTTCAACTACCTCCTAAATAAAAATATATCTATGTCAAGTTGGTCGACATGATTGTTATAACCATGAAACAAAATAAATAGTTATAAAAATATACCACATCGGAATCATAGACCGGACGAGGGCCGACGGGGACGGATATCAAAACCATGACACTATACATATAATAAAACATAAGAAAATTATACAAGAAATAATTATGCATTTAAATCATATAACTAACATTTTTTAAAATAAAAGATAAAAAAAGAGGCTCACCGAGGTGGTGTCGGTGACGGAGCGGCGCGGGCGATCGACGGCGGTCAGGAAGGGGACGGGACGACACTATATAAAACCACAAATTATACTTTAATTTGAGCTCAAAATGCATATAAAACAAATGAAATCCCTAACTTAGGAATTTCATCAAACACCTTGCAAGCACCACCAAAATCAAACTTGCTAAACTTGCACGAAAATGAGCTAAACTTGAAATGCCGGAAGAGAAGATGAAGTTGCTAACCCTTATATATGTAGGTGCCACCAATCTTGGAAGTTGTTGGAGAAAATGGTGGTGAATTTGGAGCTTGGGAGAGCAAAAGAGAGGAAAAATGGAGTGAGTTCGAGCTCAAAATGGTACTGGCTCGGGGTGGAAGAAGGTTATAGTGGCCGGGACCTTTAGTACCGGTTTTTAATACAAACCGGTACTAAAGGTCTGAGCGTGGGGCCACGGACCGCGGCCGCTTGTGCCGGCGGGGGCTCCACCCCTTTAGTACCGGTTTTTAATAGAAACCGGTACTAAAGGTCTGTCTTTAGTAGCGGTTTCTATTAAAAACCGGTACTAAAGGTCCTCGCCGCTGGGCCACAAACACAACCGGTGCTAGTGCCCTCCTTTAGTACCGGTTTTAGTACAACCGGTACTAAATGTGGCGTACCAAAGCCTCCTTTTCTACTAGTGACGTACATGAACTACGTATGTACCGTTGGGAGATTTGCAACTTACTCTATGCTTTTATCTTGTTTTAGATACAATAATACATGTGATCAGTCGTGACTCAGAAAGCAACAAGAGTATACTTTGTTGAATCTCGGATGTATGTACACTTGCATTCTGGTCAGGAATAGCAGCAGGCCATTGATCGGAGACCATGTTAGGTCTACAAGTTGCGAACGTGTTTTTTTTTTCAAAAATGACTCCGTGTTTCCGGGGCCGTTCTGAAATTTCGGAGGGGTGAGAGGAAATTAGAACATGAGGCCCCTTAATCTACAAACCAAAATAAATAGTACACATGAATTGGGGTAGAAAAGAAGTAAATTTAACCTCCCCCCCCCCCCCCCCCCCCCCCCCCCACACACACATAAAACGGACACGAAAGTTGTACGTTTTGATCCGTTTGGGGCTGTCCGCGGACACAAAAGAGGCCCTGATCTATTTGGGGTGGGGGTGAAACCAACGTCCCCCAATTTCATAGAAATTTACAAAGAAATATCAAATAAGTTGCAAATAAATAGTCCAAAAATAGATAAAGAACATGATTCGTAATTTTACAACATAGTTCGCACAATAAAAATATAATAAAATAAACAACATAGTTCGCACAATGAAATAAAATGGAGAGAAAACACTCCTGGTTTCCAAGTGATGCTCAACCAAATTATTCTGAAGTCGATCGTGGGTGGTACGATCACGGATCTCATGATACTACTAAAACATCGATGGTCCTGGCACAGGCACAATCAATTCCCCCTGAAATTCCCACCCTTGGTCGAAGACCTTGTCATCACGCTCATCCTCAACGATCATGTTGTGCATGATCAAACAAGCGGTCATCACCTCCCACATGGTCTCATTGCTACATGTTCTACCAGGGTACCAAACAATAGCCAAACGAGATTGGAGCACAGCTCGCTCCACATCCTTCCTAGCGGCCTCTTGTTGTTGAGCAAACCGACGGCTTTTCTCGTCATCAGGGTTGTGGATTGTCTTCACAAATGTAGACCATGTAGGGTAGATGCCATCGTCTAGATAGTACCCCTTGTTGTATGGCTTTCCATTGACCTCAAAGTTGACCATTGGAGAATTTCCCTCCGCAAGCCTAGTGAATACGGAGATCGCTAAAGCACGTTGATATCATTGTGAGATCCTGCCATGACAAAGAAAAGAGTGCCAAATCCAGAAATCTTGAGATGGCACCGCTTCAAGTATGACGGTGAACTCTTCTACATGTCCCTGATACTGTCCCTACCAAGCAAAAGGACAGTTCTTCAACTTACAATGCATGCAATCTATGCATACAAGCATTTCAGGAAAGCTTCTACTCTCGTTGATCGACAACAGACAGGCAGTGTCTGCAAGATTTGATTCCCGCAAATACTCCTCACCAACACCTGAACCACCGCTTTGCATAACAGATACATGGACTCTAGGAAAGTGGACTCTCTCATGCGCAAATACTCATCAACAAGATCACCTGCTACTCCATATGCAAGCATCCGGATAGCTGAAGTGCATTTCTGGTAAGAAGATAAGCCATACTTCATATAGCCTAACCCCATCCAGAATACGCATGAACACATGCTTTGCCATTCAAAAACGGCGACGAAAAATAGGCGCAGGATATGTTGGCTTGATGGGATGGAAGTAATCCTTCGAAAGTTTGAAATGGTCGTTTTCCATGTCACGGTCCAACGCCGGCGCATGGCCAATAACCGACCCTACATGTCGTGGAAGTCCACTCTCGTTGAAGTTGTGGATGAGAGTTTTCGCGGCCACCCAAATGTCGGTATCATCATCGGATGACTCATCCGAAGTATCGATGAAATGCGAGTAGAAGAACTCATCCCCGCTACCCATCTACACGATAATCGACAATAAATACATGCAGGGAACAATCTACCGGCCTTTGCAAACGAGAAAAAGAAGGTCCCATACATGGGCGTGCTAGGAAATCCGTCGAACGGCTTGATTGCGTTGGAGTTCACCGGCGAGGCCAAGCCAAAAGTAGCGAGAATGGAGTTGTCCCCGCGAAAAGGTTGATGTCCCGCCTTCCTGCAGCATCGGCGTGGGTGGCGACGCGGTAGTGTAGCCGCTTCCACGGTCAGAGGACAGTAGGACGGCGGCGGGTCGAGAGCTTCTCCGGAACCAGCAAAAGTGTTATAGCGCGGGCCGGTCAACAGATCTGGGGCGTTGGCGTGGAGACTAGCTACGGCCACGACGGGTCTAGAGGGGGATGGCGGCAAGAATGGACCTAGGCGTCGGCACGGGTGAGGAGGAGGGGGCGCTAGGGATTGGAAGAGGGGTGGGAGGTGGGGCTTTTGTGTGGCTGTCGACCGGGCCGGGGCGGACACGGGAGGACAGAGGACGGACGCAGACACTGTCCGTTTTGCCTCAAACCCGGACCAAATTTGGGCCGGATTTCCGGCGAAACAGACATGTCCGCCCTCGCCTGTCCATTTGCGGTGTGTCATTGGAGCATGCCCTCTATCCGCGCAAATAGAAACAAACGGGCAATGTCCGTTGGAGATGCCCTAAAGGATGTGAATGAGGGTCGTCGTCATGAATCAAGTGTGCGTGTGTGGGGTGGGGAGTCCTGAAGCCAAATGACTTGCTCGACGAAGCAGCCATTGCCATGAGCAACGAAGATAAGGTTTATGTCAGCTCCCGTGTTATTAAATAATGTGTTTGTGGTGGTTTATGACAGCGTTCTGGTTAACTAAGTTAACTTTGTTTGGTAATACTTTTTAATGTTGTTGAGTAAGTCTATTTGCTACTACATACTGTAGTAATGTTGGTCACTACTCCACTGTCCAATTTTATCACGCTGAAGAAAACTTTGAATATCATGCTTGGTCAACAAAAATGACCCTGGCATTTCCCTCGCGCACAAATGGCGATTCCTGAGATAGTGGGTACTCTAGCATTTGGTTACAGATTACAGAAGCAGGTAGTATGTAGTATGATGGTACAAGGTATGACCGATCGTAGGTAGCGGAGCCAAAAATTACACCGCTAATTCGAACATGAGCAGCAGAACATCAAATAGCCGAGTTCAAGGTTAAAAGCTAAGACCAAATGAGACACTTGTAGGCCGAGAGGATTACAACAAATCTGTTCCTCCCTGAGAGATGTACACGAAATTTTAGGGGTAAGAACGACAACAGCGATTTCCCAGCTTATGGGCTTACATTACAGTGGAGCGCATAATATACACCCAGTTGCGCCAAAACCTGATCCATGTGTGTTAATTCATAGATACAGCGCTCTGGCAGACTCCTGCCATTTTGACACAAGCAAGCTGTGAAAAGGGCAACACACCCAAATCGCCAACCCATCTGTTCTACTAAATGGAATCTGTAGCCTATATGTTCAGGAGGAAACGCTTGTCATGGCTTGTACCTCACTGGCAGTCGCTGGTGCAAGGAGCGATGCTGGAGGGAATGCCTTCATTGATTTGACAGTTTGCGACTGAGTTTGTTAGAGCTAGTAGAATACCCTGACCTACTGTTAACAAGCATCCAGCACCTCCAAAAGATCTTCGGTTTCATGCTCCTTGAAAACCTGCATTGTTCAAGGTTCAACACAGGTTATAACCATAAATGTATACCGGTTGATTACCCATACCAGCTATAAAAGTCAATCTGACAGGACTTCCCCTTAGTAAGATGCCTCAACATTCTTTTCTATGTGAGAATGTGACTTTTGTAATCTATAACCAACCATAAATGAACATACTTAATATCTCCGTCTAGTAAATGCTTTCGATCAGTGGTCTTTCACGCAGATAAAAGATAGCTCTAAAAAGTACTTACCATGGTGTGTTCGTGCTAAAGGAAAAAAAACAGTGTGGCTTTTTGGATGACACAACATAGGGCAGTGGGACTATAGGTCTTACCAAGTATTGGACTTTAATTTGTATGTGTTTATGAAGTTCTGAAATGATTACATAATTACATTCTGCTATGCACAGTACCATAAAACGCCTCGCCTACCAATAATCGTACTACACAATAATAGCACAGGAGAACAAACATTAATGTTACAATCAATAATCACAAAGAATAAGAGGCAAGAGTTCAAGATAGGATAACAGTGGTCACTAATCAATAATAAATGATGGATTTCTACAAACTAAGTGTGGGCATTCCTGATATTTCGGTTTCTGATTTTTGTTTTTTCAACAATTCGGTTTTCAAATCATAGCAACCGAAATTGATTTGCACATTCAGGAAACTGACACTTCGATAAACCGGAGATTCAGTTTTGGTTTTTGGTTAAACCAAAAGAAACAGATATACATGAACAAACAGAAATATCTCAAAAAAGAAGAAAGCAGACGACAACGAGTCTAATCACACACTGAACAAAATGGCTGGCATCTGGGACGAAGAGACCAGTTGGAGGAGCTCACAGCTTTAGATCTGGAGGCCCTGGTGGCACCCTCGCAGCCATGCATGTGTTGTCGCGTTGCTCAGGGCATGACCAATGCTCCAGCGTGGACTGCTGCCCCTCAGGTCCACGTCGGAAGAGCAGCTGCCGTCGAGGAGAGAGGCAAAAAGACAACCGCTTGCAAAGCAAAGCAACCTCCTGCAGAAGAACCCACTTCCTCACTAAAAAGGTCTGAATGAAGGCAAAGAGAGAGACCGCCGGATCTGACAATCGGGACTGATTGATTTGGGGCGATTGGTGGCAGTTGTTTGGCAAGAAAATTGGCAGGAGTGGCGCGGGGAAATGGCAGATGGCCATGGTAGAGGGAGGCTTTTTTGCGGAAATAGTCGCCGGAGGCTGAACGGTGGCGGTGTTTATCTGGCTTCCTGGATGGAGCGAGAGATTTTTCGAAATAGACATAGCGAGAGATTGGAAGAGATGGACTTTAGATCAGAATGGAAAGGGTAGGTAGTGGAGATAGAGAAAAATGGGGCCCACAGAAGATGCTGCTTCGGTTGGGTATGAAATTATCCATATGGTATCCTAGTAATTTTTTTCTTATGTGGAGGTTGAGACCACACCTTGCTACTGCCCCCTTTGCCCATACCCTCATGAGCATTCTCCGGCACGGGAGTTGACTGTCAGACCAGACAAGCCTCAGGTTGCTGTTCCCAGCACCCTAACACAGTGAGCCAAAAATCTTCTGTCGGGCTTGTCTTTTGCTAGCGGCGAAAATGTGTTAGCTCGAGCAGGACTCATAACCAGAATTAGCTAGGCTCAAACATTTGCACCTTGGTGCTTATGCGTAGACCATAGTGCGCTTAAGTTAGGCCTGGTGGTGGTGGGCTAGTTGGAGAACAGAGGCTTGCTTGAATGAGTTGTGAATTTTCTTGGGTCAGTGTGGACATCCGTTTTCAGGTGCAACAACCGAATTTAAAAAGTATAATTCGATTTCTCACAAACAACCAAAAACATACAGTAGAAATCAAATAAACTAAGAGTTTGGTTAATTTTATTTCGGCTTCGGTTCAGTGTGTATGCCCAACCCTACTACAAACCCAGAGATTAACCCAATATTGTCACTTGTCCAAATTTTGGCAGTTGTGGAAAACCTATCCAAGCATGTTGGCATAAGTACAGTCATAATCATTTGGACCTATGAAAAATAATCTTCTATCTCTTGCACTATTTACAAATATTAAGCGGCACCTAAGTATACAAGTTAACAAGCAGATCAGAGTACACAAAGTGTAGATGTGTATAGTATGCACGCACCTTAACAGGAAGAGTGTTGCTGAACCCCTTTTGATTAAGAAAATCACCAGCAACTTGCTGCCAATCAATAGTGTCAACACCTTTGCTGCAGTCATATTCACCTCCTACCCATATGCATACCATCTTAACTGCTTCTGAACTTATGCTGGCATTAGGAGCAACAAAAATAAAAACAGTTTTCGGGTCAAGATCCTTGCGAGCGAATGCAGTTAGCTTTTCCATGCAGGGCCATCGGTAGACTAGTAGTTGTACGTAACTACAAGCCTCTGAGTTTCTGTCAGTATGCTCAATTAATCTAGTCTCACTATGGGCAGTAGCCTCTGTTTTACAGTCAGTAGCTATTGAACTAGTTCCGGTGCTTTCATCTGGGCAAGAAACACTAGTAAGCTGTTTCACACCATTGGTATTACTATTATCTGTCATTTCCGCTGACGTGTGAATAATAGACGGTGCCCTTGGTGGTAATACTAGATCCTTTGGGAGTGATGGTAGCTTCAGAGCTGAAAATCCTCCTCTTCTTTCTGCTATAGACGAGACCTTGGAAGGAGAGCGTATTGATCCTAGGACAGGCTTTGAGCGTTCCTCGTTAGATGACTGGCGAAGGGGAGACCTAGACGACGGCACCAAAGCGTGTGGCAAATTAGATGAAGCAGGTGAAAGACCAAGTGACGGTGGGGAGCTAGTTGAAGGTGACAGGGAGGGTGAGTCTGAACTATACTTTGAGCTGATGGTTGAATCCGATGAGAAGGAGCTCGGAGAAAGGAAAGGTGGCGATACTGATGCCTCTGCAGTCAAGTGATGCACCCGAGGATCCAAATCCCTGATCAGAGCAGAATCTGAATAAACCCGAGATAGCGATCTCGAGATATATTTGCACCTTAGCACACTCCAGCTGCTTTCTCTTGCTGGAAGATGGGTCTCATCTCCAGTCCCAGAAGACGAGAACGCTGGAACAACACCACCAGCTGTCGCTTTGTAGACGAGCTCAAAATCAGAATCATAAGATTCCACTCTCCTGCTTCCCAGGCCAGTCCTCGATAACGAATCAATCTGCTCCTTGCCAAGTTTCGCGCTGCTGTCTGAATGAAGAGGTGCACTTGAAAAGGCATCCCAAAATTCAGGTTGCTCCAACCCTTCTCTGACAACTTTGATCTGCCCCTGCACCTTCTCATACCTCACCACCTGAAACGCTGCCGCTTTGCATCCTTCTCCATCACAGCATGGCATTTCGTTCCAACCCAAACATAGATCGACGAGAGCACATGAACTATGAATGCACCCTAGAGTCCAGGGCAGCAGGTGAAGGCTCATTCAGCATTTTGGGCACCAAATGCAGAGGAGCATAAGGCGAGTGAGGTGCGAGCCGATACATCCGTAGCACCGAGTTTGGGGAAAGCGGGATGGCATGCACCCGCTTCTGGCACTGGAGCAGCTGGCATGCAAACCCCATGTTGGGATTCGCGATCCCTCTGGCTGCCTTCACAAACTGGAATGCGTCGTCGAAGCTCTGCCCTTCCCTCCACATCAAATACGCGATCACCAGCGACGTGGAGCGCGACACCCCCTGGCAGCAATGCACAAACACGCGTCCGCCCTGCTCCCTGACATCCTCGAAGTAATCAAACACGTCGTAGAGGATGCTGGTGATGTCCTCGGTGGGGCTGTCCTGCAGCCAGAGCGTGCGGTAGACGAGGTCGGACTTGAAGTACTCCGGGCAGACGAAGCCGACGCAGTTGAGGACGTGGGTGATGGCGTTGTTCCGCAGGATGTCGCGGTTCTTGGCGACGGCGTCGCCGCCCAGGTAGACGTGGTCGGCGACCTTGGAGCACTCCTTGTCGAAGAAGGCGATCTGGTCCTTGCGGCCCTGGGAGCGGAGGGTGGAGAGGTCGAGCCGGAGGCCCTCGCCGGGCCTGGCGGAGCCCGGCTTGTTGGCGCCGGGGGTGGTGGGGTTGGGCCACTCGCCGACGTCGTCGGAGCCCGCCTTGGGCCACTCGTCGAGGCTGCGGCGGGTGATGGCGAGCGGCTGCAGCGGCGGGAGGCAGGCCCGGCCCTTGGACCGCGGGGTGAGCGGCGGGGGAGCGAGCCGTGGCGGGAGCGCCGCCGCCTCCGGCGCCGCCTCGGCGGCCCGGGACGCCGACCAGGACGCGGAGCGCCAGAACTTGCGTCCGGCGGCGGCGGTGCCGTCGTCGGGGTTGGCCATGGGCCAGGAATCACAGGGCCCCGCCTGCTCACGCCAAACCACGGGATTCACACGCCATTCATTCCACGCCCAAAAAGGTTCGAAAACAAATCCGTAAGAACCCGTACCTGATCCAAGGGGAGAGCGCCCCCGGCAGGAACCCGCAGGCGGCGCGGCGGTCCTCGGCGAGGCGGAGCGCGCGGGGGCGAGCAGATCGGGAGATCGAGCAGGGCAGCGCCGGTCTCGGGGAAGAGGAAGGGAGGGGAAGGAGAGCAGAGCCAGGAGCTAAAGTGGGTGAGGGTTTTGAGGAGCAGGATGTGCGTCGAGATTCGTGCGCGGTGGGGCATCGGACGGCTGCGGGCGCTCCGGGGGTGGCGCTGACTGGTCTTGGACACGACACGAGAGGGAAAGAAGACGAGAGAGACAAGTTGGGCTGCCCCCTACGGAAATGTTAGGTGCACCTGCTCTTCCGACAATTGGAACCAAAACGGCAATTTTTGTTGGCCAAGTTCGATCTATTGGGGATTTGTCTCCCTAAGTGAAAGTTCAGTTGTAATGATTTATCATTATGCGCAAACGTAATTATGCATTCGGTCGTGCATCGCCTACCGAAGAATAAGAGTGGCGAAGGTCTAAAATTGTCGGAGTGACCATGGACGATTCGATATCAACAGGAGGAACATCGCCTCTCATTAGAAGATACATTGTTTTTTGTTCATATAGATGAAGCGAGTTGGTGTATGAGAAGGCACGAATGTTCATGCCGGTAGAATAGGTGGGATCGTCTAGTTTTGGGTAATTTTGGTGGTAATTGAAATAAATTGTGGTTAGGTTATGTGCTGGGGGCGACTTACCATGTGTCTTCACCATCTTAAAATAGACATACTGCTTATTTGTACGAAAATGAACCACTAATGCAATATACACATAAGATTTACTATTTTTTTAAACATTTAAATGGCGGCAGCATACTCCTTTCTTATGCGATTCTAAGTTTTCTTAAAACACCGAGTACAAATATAGATGCAAATATGCGCTCACATAACCACCATATATATGGAGACTACTAAAGGTGGGTCACGGAGCTTAAAAAATTGAGGAGGACACCATGAATGTCGGTCTGTCTATCAGCAAATAAAACATCGCCTATGTTCATAGAAGTGAGGAGACTCGGTGTACGAGAATTGCACGCATGCTCACTTCGGTATAGCATGAGTTTGCCATGTCCTTTTTCTTCGGTTGTTCAACTAGTTTTGATTTATTTTGTGATGCTTGCAATAAATCGTTTCGTGTGACTTAACATTACATTATCTAAAAAATCGTTTCTTTTTTTGAAGGTGAACCACTAGTAGTACATATACAAATTATGTTCCAAACGTTTCGATGGCGGCGCTCCGGCAGCATACTCTTGTAGTCTTGTTTGTTTATTGGTAAGCTGGTCAAGGCCAATAACTAAGACTAGTCACAATGGAAGTAATTTAGCTACATCACACACCTCAAGACAAATTTGATTATGTTGCATGTAATTAATGAAGAGAGAGGTGTTTGTGGTAACATAGCTAGTTACCGTAACATCACACATTTCTAGACAAAATGAGTGTACAACATAATAAATGAAGTTCTGCATGACACCACATATAACTTACTTCCCGTTGTGTAGGAGTGGTAACATATACATGTTATTACTCTAAGTTACTCTCCATTGTGACTAGCCTAAGGTTGATGTATACACTTTGGTTTATTTATCCAGAAGTAATAATACTACCAATTCGGGTCAATAACGTAAGTGTCCATTGTCTCTTGTGCACGCAGCTACAGCTGTGATATCCACTCCACACTCACTGACCGTATTTCGTTTGGATGACTTTTTGGAAGCACGCTCTAGGGTACATATAATAATTATTGTAGGAGTTACTTCAACTGAAACCATCGTTTCCTTTATTTATTCAAGAAAATGAGGTTAAGATAGTAGATACACGTCACAATCAAAGACCAGGACCAAAAAAAACTCCAGTATTTCAAATAAATTCTTCAGTCAGTATCGCCAGTCCAAGAGCCAAAATTTCTTTTATTTCTGGTACAAAGGAGAAAAGCTTCACACATCATCGATCTTATACTCCCTCCGTTCATAAAATGATGTCTCAACTTTATCTAAATTTGGATGTATCTACACACTTAAATATGTCTACATACATACAAATCTAGAAAAGATTGAGACATCTTTTTGTGAACGGAGGGAGTATTATTTATAGCACGATTCACCGTCACTGCCAAACTGAACAGTGGTATAGAAGCAGAAAGGCCAACGGGTGGTGGTGACATGGGAGGATAGTGACCTGTAACAGATGACCAAAACTTTCATTTTCTTTCTGAAACGATTTTTCCTTTCGGACGATGAATCGACAAAAACTTGTTCTCATCTCCAAGCAGGAACAGCAAACGTGCCGCCGTAGATTACACGCTCCATAAATGCGCACCTTGGACCAGCTAGGGCGGCAAGAGTTTAAGTCAAAGAAAATTTTCAGCAAAAGGTGATGGCTGACAGTGATTGGGTCCAGGAAATCCAAATGCAAGTAGAGTAAGCAAAGACAATTCAGATATCCACACTGAGATTCAGATCACCTCTCCCTTTTACCAGTCGAAGTGAGCTTGGTATATGGGCCAGTTGCAAATGTTGATACAGGTACATGTGTTCAAGAATAGGACCGTTGAACGGCGTGCAAATGGTCAGATTAAACGAAAACTGATTTTATTAGAGTTCTGAGTTGAAATACACATAGAAGGATTATGGATTTTATTGTCACAGGTATGTGGAATAATATAATGTGAACTTACAGAAATGATACAGTAGAAGTGACGATACTATTTTGGTACAGTATGGGAGGTGTATTGAGGCCGAACCCCCACATGTGTGTTGCATTACTGTTTACTGAATAAAACATGAGCCAGGGCCGATTGGAGGTCGGCGAGCGTAGAAGTTTGTGACTGGGGCTGCGGCGACTCCACGGTGATTTAGCAGGCATCTGAAGTAGTGTAGCCGAGCCAGGACCGTTGTTTCCAGGTCTTGGGCGGTTATGGCCTCCAAAGGAGTCCACATACGCTCTGTAGTAATTTGACAGTGATAATAAGTTCCTACGGAAATACTGAAAGAGAGAGGGAGGATACCACGGAAGCTTCCAAATTTGCAAGTTGATACCTGCAGCTGCAGCTGCTCGCGGCCATATTGTTTGTAGAGCATCAGAGGTGTCTGCTGTCTCACCCCACATGCAAACCTCTCCACCCAGTACCAGCTTTTGCTGCGCCGTGTCGCTTATTCCTGCGAGTGGCTCCTCCGCGTAGACTTCTTCCCAGGGAACATCAAGATGATCAAGGTACCATGCACCCTGGTTACTCATTATACACCTCAAACCCTTTGCAACAACTTTAGGGCAGACCCCCGGACCAAACCTGAAATATGTGAAGATTCAGCTTATGTGCAAATTAACTTGCATATTGGTATCGAAGATGGTTGGCACATATTGATTCAATTGCTCAACGCAGACTTATGAGTTACCAGTTATGCACAACAGTCAGAGGATTGAGGTTTTCCCCAAATGAGTTGAAGGTTTCCTCCCTGCAGGTTGATGAGCGTGGAATGCCACAGACAAAAGATAAATATCATCTATTTCCTTCTTAAATAAAAAAACTAAATAAGTTGAGGAAGATGTAAAGCCCGGACCAGTTTACAGGAATCCAGTTAAGATGGATTGCTATCTCCTGTGCCTTCAGCACAAAGTATTTGTAAGCATCCTTTGTAGTCATATTGCGTTCATCAAGCCTGGAATAGGTCGTGTTCAGCAATTAAAGGAAACAGACGCTTAATAAATCGTTTGTGAAACCTAGTGCACAGACAACATACCACTGCTTCACATGGGGTGTTACATTCCAGCAACCTGGGACGAAGAGGTGGAAAAGTTTCAATACAAGGAAAAAACACATAAGACGATAGAACATAAAAGATCAACATCTACCTTAGCAAGGTATATTTTATGTAGCAGTTTAACTGGAAGATATGTGCTCCATTTTCAGAACATCCTAAATTCTTACTAACAAACTGCCTCCTATTAGGCAAGATAAGTAGACCAACCTGTATATACTTCATCCCCGCCCAAGTGAAACAGCCCAAATGGGAAGATCTTCCTCATATCTGAAGAAAAGGTAAAGCAAAATTATAAGTCGGCAGGTCGATTTTATTGCAGGAAACATAATGTTCCAGACCATTGCAGCCTGGTAATTATTGTGTAACATCATTATGATTATAATGTCGGCAGATATTGTACAAGAGGATAGTCATACTCTAGCTAGATAGAATAATGTACACCTTGCACTGCTAATCAGTGGTCAAGATAACCTGATTGTGCTTCTACGGAACTGGAATGTCCAATTCAATCTAGGGTATCAAATTATCAGCTAGGCCCTACAGAAGGCAGGTCATAATTTGTAACAATTATTACTGGTCCATGAAATTATCTAATTTACTAATTACCTTCATGAGTGACAGGGCGAGCTTATAGTGGTCAAAATTAGGCAAAAAATGAGTTGACCAGTCCATATAAGTACTCATTTGTGCAGGACCAGGACTAGGAAAAGCACCAAACAAATGTAAATTCTGATGTCCTTGATGGACAGCACCAATGCATAATAGGCCTTTGACCATTTCATATTGCATTTTTTTTTTGGGAAAACGCAAAGGACCTTTGCGTTTTATTTCGTTGAAAAGGTAGAGTTTGGGTTTACAATCCTCCTAGGATGCAGTTACACTTTCACTTTCCAAGACAAATAACATTCAGGATCAAACAAAGCCAGGGAAATGACTGCATGCCGCAGTGATAATATTGAATTGCTTATATCAGTTAACCGAATTTAACAAGAAAAAAGGTAAGGAACTAACCAGATAAAATTCCAGATATTACTTCGAATGTGAAATTACTAGAGACATCTAACGGCTCTGTACAGCTAGGAGAAGGCCAAAGCTTCGGATATCCATTTCCCCTGTAGATATATAAATGTGTGCATAAGTTCCGAAGAGCAGAAGACAATGGGTACTTCATATAACAAGAACCATGGGAAATAACAACACTTAGTCTTCAACGTTTACTTTCCTAGTCAGATAACCTATTTAATAAATCCTCCTTTGCTTGGATAGTTGACTATATGCGCACGTATGCAATGTACTCTGTCAAATTACTGAATCAGATATTGCAAATAGTGATAAATTATATTGTCATCCCCATGAGACAAATACTGGAGACTGGAGCAACCACCTGGTTCGCTACTCAGAACTTCGTGAGTTTCACGAGTTGCAACTATGTGACACTACAAAAAACAACAGCTGCTGGTTTGTTTATTTGCACAGGAGTAACTAGGTCTTACATAAACCACTCTGAATGCATAGTCTATTACCACCATCTCCTAGTGCATGTTTGATGTTCAAATACAACAACCGTGTGCATTGTACTTTACATAGGCTAAGTATTTATTATAGTAGACCCCACGTGGGTCTAATTGGATGATCAGTACAAAATTTAATGATCTAATATATTAGATTGTGTGTAGAGACGGTATCTAAGGTAAGAGACGGTTGTATCGTCTATCCTCAATAATTCTGCACTACATAGACAATAATCTGATGTAGAGTGCTAAGAGACGGCAGCAAGGTGGAACACTAGGAGAGGCCTCACAAAACAACTGAGAAAAAGTTCTCTCAAGAAGTCTAGGTATCCAAACATAACATGTAAGTCTATATGAAAACTCACCATGATTCTGCATGACCAGGTACGTCAATTTCTGCCATGACATGAATTCCTGAGAAAAAGTAAAGAATAGCGAGAATGAATGTCTTTCCAGATAAGCATTAAACTGTATGAAGAGTTCTAAAATAGTGAGAACTTCTCAGCATGTTTCCATTCTTAGCAAAAAAGGACACTTAAGTCAGATAAGGAAGCATACCTCTTTTCTTAGCATAGCTTTAGCATTTTAAATTTTCACATGAGAGGTCGCGGTGCAAACAATTAGAGAACATCCGTCAGGAAAATGTGAATGAAGAATCTTGACAATGGAATATAAAGAAGATTGTAAAATACAAAAGCTAAATGACAAACTTAACATACCTGACAATATATTGTGCATCTTCCACAGTGTAACGCTCCGATTTTGAATATGAACCCTTCCATAGATTTGGGTATGATGGTATCTCCAATGGAAAAGATTGTTCGTCGATGATATGCCAATGAAGAACGTTCTATTGGACATAACTCCAGGTTTAAGTATATCGCTATGGAGGGAAGGAGAGATAATTCAGGTAAAATAACTAGCAAGATCCAAAAGATAATATGTTACCAGCTTAGCAAATGACATGGAGTCAATGACTTGCTCAATCACGTCAACTGGGTAGTAATGCCTTGAGGTGTCTGCAGTACAGATATGAGGGAAGACTAATCAGCTTGGCATTCTGTATTTACATTGCAGTGGATTATCCAGTCACATTAGGATAAGCCTCTGAATTATTGTTGCTTACCTAGTAGCAAGCCACGAAAAGCAAAGCGTGGCTCATCTTGAATGTACCATGGTGCAGAGAGCACTTCGACATTTTTTGTATCGTAGTTAAAAACACATAGCTGACTGAATGTCTGTCAAACGATTCACAAGGAGGAAAATTATTTTCTGGAAAACATCTAAAAGCTTAAAAGTATTTAAGAAAGGAGAGAACATAATCCATGAAACTATAGCACAATAGAAAGTAATTACAAGATAAGTATAGCCATGATTAGTGAATGGACACATCCGATTGAAGGTATCATCAATTGATTGTTTATGCTCAAGAATCTTTTAGCGAACACTTAATGAGCTCTACAACCAGCTCTTTAAAGATGAAGAACACGTTTAAAGCTAGCACGGCTATTAACATTAAAAAAAGTTGGAAAGGGAGCATGATCATACCTCTAATCCACGAATAGCTCCATATATAGTATTAGCCTACAAGGACAGACAAAATATAGTTCAGTTACAGTATCCTTGTGCATAAAAGAGACAGTACATTATTCCTGATAAATTCAAAATAATGGTACATATAATGTACTCCCTCCGGTCCTAATTAACTGTCGGGGAGAATCAACTGCGCTAGACAAAAATCGTATACACTTCACGACAGTTTTTCTGGATTAGGAGGTAGTATCTACAATGTTTTTTCTTGAAAAGTCGTGTGCCTAACATAGCAGTTAGATGTCATAGGCCTAAGAATATCCAGAGATGATGTTTTATTTGAAATGGCAAATGATCCACAAGCACTAACCATAATTCAGTTAACATAATGGATAGCTAAGTGCACATTTAGATAACAGTTGATAGAAAGATAACCCAAAGCTAGTGTTTTGCACTATTGTGGCCACAATTTATTACACGCATCTAAATATCAAAGCTGCACAACCAAATTGAGCAGTAAACCCTCACTGGATGATTCGTTATTTCATAGAGCAAAATACATAGATTACACATGGACACAAAATAAAGTGCAACCCTCTGCTCAAATCCTAACGGAAAAAATTTCATCCAAGGACAAACTGTGTTCTGCAGTTATGCATCTGCATCACATCCGTCTATTTCACTGGAAACCTACTGAGTTCACCAATACATGCAGCAATTCCATACTAATGGGCTAACAAAAACCAATTTAACTGAGCTCACGGAAAATTATGGCAAAACATTTCACCAGAATCACTCCAAAAGATAACTGCTGGTAAAAAAACACCACCTCTATGGTTGCTCCACCGACGATGGAATTGACGCCATCCGCAGCCGCGATGTAGATCGTGTAGCTCTCGTCCACTCCCAGCTCCAGCTGCATCAGGAAATTGGGGTTAAATTCACACTCCCCCACTTACCCATACGAAGCAAGTGACAACCAGGCGTGCTACACCGCGAATAAAACAGCCGTACCGTCTCATTGGCGGAGGCGACGACGACGGTGAGCTTGGCGACGTCGTATCCCCCCGATGCGGGGCGAGCCGCGTGGGCCCACGGGGAGAAGATGAGGGACCTGTACCTCTCGAACGCCTCTGCGACGGCAGAGGCGCCGCCGCCGGGGCCCTGGGCGTCGAGCGCGAGGTCGGGGTCAACGGCCAGGGTCTGCGTCCCAGAGGTGAAGTTCTTCGGCAGCGGCCAGATGTAGACGGGGTTCCCAGACGCGGTGAAGTTCGCCGGAGACGGCTGGCGCCGGGCCGCCGCGGCGCCGGAGCCGGCGACGAGGGCTAGGAGGAGATAAGTGAGGAATTTGGGGGGCATTTTCGGTAAGGTGTTCGGATAATTTCTGTGTTTAAACTGTGATCCGGTTGGGTGGCAGAATCATGGAGCGTAATATATGTGGCGCGAGAAGTGAGCTTTTTTCATTTAGACCCTTTAGTACTTCTTTGTGTTATGATACGATCCTTTGTCAGTTATTTATGTTATCTAGTTGTTGAGAGGTGTATGTCATGATCAAAATTTGGAACAAGAACACTTCTCATGATGCGGATGAACTGAAATGAGTTGTCTCTTATGAAAGAAAATTCCTTAATGTTTTAGGCATGGCATAATTAGTTAGTTCTTCGATGAAAATAAAATTTCCAAGTGCACTATGAGAACAATTATCATGTTAGTATGGCAAGAGTTGACCGACGTGTTTGAAATTTTAGTGCTCCAGGCACGTCATGCCATGGTTTTAGAAAAAATGAATGTGACGTGGAAATGACTATCCATATCTAGTGTCTCCACAATTAAGCTTTACATCGAAAATATTGAAACACCCTAGAAACAAACGAGAAAATAAATAAAGAACCCTGACGCGTAAGATCCCCAATAAGTGGTCATCGAATTATCCAACCATCAAGGATGGTAATAGTTGTGGCGCTAGTTTTTCTACGTTTCAACTCATTTATACTCGAGCGCAATCAATTTTAGTTAGAACCCATACATATTCCCTATATCCCACGTCATAACTGGGATTTCAAATATTCGCACGAAACTGGACAATTTTGAACAAAAAATGCGAGAAAATTTTCAATCACCAACGCCACACTTTGTAACGTCAAGCCCTTTCCCCTCATTTTTCCCTCAAGTAAATTGCTTTCGTGTAGAATCCGTGGAATTTCCATGTTATTTTCAGCGGGCTTTAACATCCATGTTAGGAAAACTCCTCGAAACAGGCTTTCGCCCCGCTTTATAAATAAAGCAACGACCACCATACAACATTGCATACAAACGCAACACCACACACGCTGGGGCCAACAACAAACACACGCCCAAAACAGAAACAAATGGAGACATAGGTGGGAAGACTAAACTAAGGTGACCCGTGACCGTTGCGCCTCTCCGAAAAATTACCACCACGCTCCTAGCATTGAATCGTCGAGTACCAAGCAGCACCTTGAAAAGGAGGCGTACGCTACTGCCCGAACCAAAAGGTTCTAGGGTTTCCCCCGGCACAAAGGAAGCAGACAGAGGGTATCCACGACGCCCTTCAGGAAGGGAGGGAGCCACCCATAGGCGGCACCCGCGCCGGTGTCAGCCGAGCCAACAAGGATTTCTCCCGAAAAAAACCCTATCCGCAACCCCGGACGATCCGTAGCACAGGAGCCGACGAGGACGAGGCCTCGCCACCACCGGACCAACCACCCGCCAACAAGCCCCACCACGGACCCGAAACCACCATCATCGTCTCACCGAGGCAAACGACACGGGGCTGCAAAACAGACGTGAAGAATAGGGTGTACCGAGGTCAACAGTACCGCGGCCGCGCGGGAGGGAACTACCTCCACCGCCGAGGACGGTAGTCGACCGGACGTGGCCGCAAGACACACCAGTCCCCGTAAGATCTGGTCGGGCCCGCCCGCCTGGCGATCCCGTAAAGCCCCCACGGGGGCACACCAGTTCTAATAGGGTCCGGCCGGATCCGGAACGGACCCGTGAAGCTTGCCGCCGCGCTGCAACAGGCGGCCACCGTCACCGCTGCCCGTCAGTACCCACTACCTTGTCGTCCGTCGCAGATCAGGCTGCAGATCGGCCCAGCCCGACCCAGATGAGGGCCCGAAGGGCCCCGATCTGGGCCATGGGCGCCGCCGCCCCGCTGCCCGCCGGCACCCGCCGATGCACCACCCCGCAGCACCGCAGGCACCGCCGCCGTCGCGCCGCCACCCAGCCGGAGCCGGACCAGCCGCCGCCCGAGCCGCACCGCTGCCGAGAAGGACCGCCCCGCGAGGTCCCCATCAAGCACGGGTTGAGAAGGTCCGCCGCCGCCGGCACCGCCCGAGCCGCGCTCGGCGGCTCGCGCCGACGGCGGCGAGAGGGGAGGAGCGGACGGGGAGAGCGAAGGGGAGAAAATTGGGCCGCGCCGGCCGCCGCGGGGGCGGCGCGGACGCGGGGGGGGGGGGGGGGGGGGGGGAGGTGGTAGATGGGGAGAGGGAGGAGGAGACGGCGCGAGCCGGCCGCCAGAGGCGCAGACGCGGGCGGCGGCTAGGGTTTCGTCCCTGGGAGAGAGGAGAGGAAGAGAGTCCCGCCCTGATGGATCGATTGAATTTTAGAGCCACAAGGCGAGAGTGTTAGGAAAACTCATACCAACTACTCTCTCCGTTCACAAAAAGATGTCTCGTTGAGACATCCTTTTATGGACGAAGAAAGTAGGAGTTATTACATTTCTAACCAAACCAAACCAAACAAGTGACAATTAGATATATTCTCGACAGGAAAGAAAAGAGAGACGCCGAATTACTTTCTTGTGAACATATCCAACAGCTATCTCCTCATGGAGTGAAGCTCAAATACGAGTGGTACGAAGGGTCCTTGCGCTAGACTGGCCAGACATCGACAACAGCTCCGCCGCGGCGCGGCGGACGATCACGGCGGCGTCCTTCATAGGGCAAAGTCTTCCCTGGCAGCGGCAAGACGGCGGCTGGTCCTCTTCGTCTCCGGCGACGGCGGCGGTGAAGTTCTCGTAGCTTCTGGATCTTTTTCCCCTTCGTGTTGTTCTTATTTCGTTTTATGTCTGTGTACTGTGTATGTGGACCGATGTGGACGGCGGTTGAATATACGGAGGTTTGGATGTGTCAAAAAAAAAAGCTCCCACGCCGCTGAGGCCGCAGCAATAATCCCACCAGCTCACGAGGGCCCCACCTGACCAACGGATCCAATCCAACCACGCATGCAGTTGGCCTTTGCGTCAGAAGGATATCTGTCCTTGTGCTCTGCTCGCGTACGTAGCTTCGCTTCCGGATCTTTTCGTAGCGCTCTACGAATGATCGATGCGGCCAAAAGTTAAAAAGGAACGGTGAAATCCAAAATTGTCCGAAGGCTATTCCGTGGCAGGTCTACATCAAAGTTGGAGTATCCTTGGGAGTGAAGACAGGTGAAGTACACCACTAATCAGGAGTTGCCATCCATGGTAGTGACAGAACAACAGCAACATCGTTGCTTAATATATGCATGAAGCAAGTTCTAAAACATTTGATTTCGATAAGATTTTGATATATATTTTCTTAGATGAGTGACAAACTGTCCTACTAAGATTTGGTGATTGACGCATTAAAATATAAAGCGAGATAATGTACATTGCTAATTCCTAAAGAGGATAAACGTTTTGTAGCATTTGGGATCAACAAGTCAGCTTTTTCATCATTCATACATCTTGCAACATGTTATCCTCTTCAGCTAAAGTATGCACAAAGTTTGGCATCTAAATGTTAGAACTTTACTAGGCAACTCGCCCGATTGCATTTCATCAGTGATTATTCATTCAGATGCATAGAACTGGACAAGTATATTAAACTTCATGGTATTACTAGTGACGCTTCAAAATGTAGCATCCCTTATTGGCCAAACTAAGTTGGATCACGATATGACTTGAAAAGGGAACTAGTAGAAAATGCATTAAAAAAATGTCAAAGATTCCAAGAAAAATTGGGTGTAAATCCGCACATTCTATGTTCACACTTCACACACAAAGTTTCTAAAAAAAGATATTATGTGTGGCATGTTTAAAAAAGACAAACGAGATCACGTGAAAACTCGTATTGGAGCACCGAAATTTATCTTTTTACACAAGCAAAAAAAAATCACATACTTTGAATGCGGACATAGAATGTCCAGATGTACACCCGAACTTTTCGTTTGGATTTTTTTACATTTTTAAAATGCCAGTTTTGGTTACTGGGTGCATCTACACATATACATATGAGGCAAAGAAGATTTTCTAACTAACTTTTATTACTATATTTACTTTATCATGGGAATGGGAGCTCATGTGTTCAATTCCGTGAGTTATTAAAAAAAATAGTTTTGAGAAAACCACACATAATAAAATAAAGGGAGCATGCACTCCCGAGAGTACAAAATCCATTTTCTATTCTTAGTTCTTAAGATTTGGTGTGAATAATAAATTGTTGACATGGAGAGTGTGAATGGAACAATGAAAGTCGTGAGAACTGTTACGAGTTAATTAAAACTTATGTAATGATACATTAAGATGAAGTTATGCCATACAAATTCCACATGGCACTGATAAGTTATAGAAAATGACCACGAAATAGTACGATAGCTCCTACTTATTTGGACAAGGGAATTTTTTCAACACTATTTTGAATTCAAAGCAAGATAAAGTTGAGCTAGCATGAATAAATTCCACACATGGGAAAGGTTTAGAACCTCGTGTAGGGGGACGTGCTAAGCAAGATCACTATCAATGTGCTGATGGGAAAGGTTTAGAACGTAGTGTAGGGGGACGTGCTAAGCAAGATCACTATCAATGTGCTGACAACGGTTACTCGACGACCGTAAACGAAGAGAAAGATTACTAATTTTGAACTGTCGTATTCAAAAACTGAGTTTCTTTACACTATTTAAGAAAGAGGTCTGGATCACATGGCAGTCTATCGATACACATCAAAGTATGAAGACTTGATTTTGCAAGAAAAGGTAGGGACATACTTTGGATAGACATACAGAGGGAGTAGGTGAAGTGCACTAGTCTCAAACTCAATACATGCACAATGGAGGTTGCATTTGAAGAACACCAACAAATGGTAGTTGAATCCAATATTCAGCGATCTTTAATCACCAATCAGAAGAAAATAACAGGGGAGAACACGGAGCAGGCAGTTCAAAAACATTGGCTATCTAAGGCTTCAGAACCCCAGACAAACCGAAAAAAGCGATGCTCGCCATACAAACCAAACACACACACACAGACAAGATGTGTGGAGACAGAAGATGAATATGTTTCCAACAAAAGATGTTCAGAGAAACAGAGGACTTAAAAAGTCAAAGAAGAATAAGAAAACCATAGTTTAACAGTACCTAGAAATACCATAGCAGACAATAATTCATCGAGAAGATTTAAAGATTATACGATATATCAATTGCATTCTTCAGTTCTGAAACCAGCTCGGACGGTCACACACACAAGCACACGATTTAACAAACGACGGCCTGACACTGACAGTAACATTTTGTTCTGCCAGTGCTGAGGTGATTGATGAAAATCACGACAGAATCGACTCTCCTAAAATTATTTATTTCCTAAGACGACCGGATGACAAGCAGACGGATTGCTTCCTAGTTGGGGGCGAAGAAGATCTCCGAGTCGAGCCTCTTGGACCGGAAGAGCTTCTCCATCTCCGGCGTCGTGTTGAACGACGCCTCCAGCACCTCCGGCGAGATGGCCTTCCACACCGAGGTCTTCCCGGCCAGGTGGCTGAAGATCGGGCTGCACAGACATAGCACTAGCATTAGCTATACATTCATGGAAATTCAATAAAATGCAATGCAAATTAGATGCAACAAAGGGTGGTTCCTCACTTGGGGGTGGTGATGATGGAGAACCATTCCATGCCGGAGGCGTCGGCGATCTTGGAAACGACGTGGAAGCGCGGCACGATGAAGAGGCTGCCGCCCTCAATGCGTGTCTCCAGCACTCGCTTGCCGTCGGGGCCGACGACCTGGACGCGGCCGCTACCACGGACGATGTACGTCACCTGATACGCGGAGTCGCAGGAGAACCCCGGCGAGCACATGGAGTGTGCGTCAATCCTCACGAGATCGGCGCCAAGGCCAACCTCCTTCACCAGCGGCAGGTTGACGGTGTTGAGCACCACCACGCGGCCGCCGTTGGGGATGTCCACGTCCAGCTTGGCCTCCAGGCAGTTGAGAGCCATGTCCTTCCTGTCCTCAGCGACCGGGTCAGGTAGCTTCTGCCCAGCGGCGAGCTTGACGATGCCAGATGCCGGCTGGCTGGAGACGAGCTTGGCGGCTTCGCTCTCCTTGAGGTCCCAGGCGCGGCCGACGAACTCCGTGGAGAAACCAGTGAAGATGCCGCTGGAGCCGGTGAGCTGAAAGTTGGTGAACTGGCCAGGCCTGTGGCCCTTGGAGGTGTCGCCGAGGAAGAGGACGACGAGCTCGGTGGCCGACTCAGGGGTGTTGTGCCACCAGGTGACCACGCCGAAGGGGAGCGCCAGAGCGTCGCCTTCCTTCACGGCAACCACCTTCTCCTTGGTGGCCTCAGCCAGGACGATTCCGCAGGTTCCCTTGCCTGATCAATCAAGGATCAAATCAACAGAAGCACCGTGTTAGCACGAAATTCATTGAAAGAAAAAGACAGAATAAATAATACCGTAATTTGCAGAACGAAATCCTAAAACAGAGCACATGAGACACTAGTATTGGTTGCGTTGCAGCATCGTTTGTTCGATGTGTTTTGATCAGAGGAGCAGACATGCGTCTAAGTTTTGACATTAGAGACGTATTTGAATATTTGATTAAAGACAGGCTGGGGCACGAGTACTGTATGCTGATTTGATAAAAGAGGGGGGCGATAGCAACCTCTTAAACAAATAGATTTAATAAGATTAATCACATAACAACTCAGTAAACTACTCTCAACCTGACAGTTGTGATGTTGTCACAAATAATTTGGCTACACAGAGTTGTTCGTTGCTGATCTCAAATAAGTGGGATCTGATGCAGACACCTAGGACATGTTAACTGATCGCATCATGAAGTCGACATATAAATCTGACGAAACAAAACAACCGCGACTTCAGAATTCGCATCGTGCAGCCGACAAGTTAATTCAGAGCAGAGCGACAACTCTGTTCAGTTTCAATCGCATCATGCAGTCGACAGAGATAATCTGACGAAAAAACAACACAACCGAAGCGCGAACACAAGACGAGAGGGCAGGAGGAGCGGATGGATCGGCGGTACCATACCTTGGAGGACGTAGGCGACCTTGGCGGAGTCGGAGTAGCTGGGGAGGGACATCCCGCCGGCGGCGAGGGAGAGCTTGGCGGCGCCGATGGAGGCGACGCCGAGCATGGGCAGCTCCGCGGGGCTCCACTCGTAGTAGGCGCCGCCTTCACCACCATACGCCTTGGTCGGCTGCCTCGGGGTCAGATCCACCGCCATCGCTAAACGAAAAAGCGGAGCACGAGCTACGATCGAAACGAAAGAGGGAAGTGGAGGGAGCAGGAGGTTGTGATGAGGAGAGGTGGCGTCGGGTGCTGTCTATTTATAGAACCCGCGAGCTAGGGAGGCCGACGTGGATATTAACTGCAGGTGGATCAGGATTGGAATGGATTAACGAGGGTTTATCGGTTTGCTATCGGCTCGGGTAGTCGGGTGATTATCTTATCCGGGCTTAACCCATTTCCGATTTTACCGAACGTTGGGCGTGGCTAGCTGCCCATCGAGCATGAGGAGGTTCTAGATCTTTACTTGGTTGTTAAGCTGCTGATATTTGACGTTTAAACCGTTATTCTGCGTTGGATTTTGTTTGAAGAAAAAGAAATTGCATAGAATCTCACTATATCAGTTGTTCCAGTTTCAGTGAATGTGAGAGCAGTTCGAACGTCTGGATAAGATCACTACTAATACTTCTTTTTTCGATTAAAGTTTAGCAACGAACAATAATTGTCTAGAGTAGATGATGATTATGCAACTACCATCGAGCGGAATCGTTATTTGAGAAAAGAAAATTCTCGTGCCCGACGAATGAAATTATTGTAGGTGACGAATCTCGCGCTGAAAAAAAAATGCTCCACGTGAGGACAAGTGCACGGGGCGCTGGGAACCAATGAGGAATCGTCTCGGCACACGCCTCTTTTGTCTATCGAACATACCATTGTTTTATAATTGAAATAAAAAGGTAGAAATACTTCTCTCCCTCCAAGTAAAAGGAAGCTATCCTTCCCATCTAGAAATAGGTCGGTTTTGGTTCCACCACGAATCAACACAAATTAGCATATATGGCAAGTCACACACACTGCCCATCGAGCATGATGAGGTTCTAGAGCTTTACTTGGTTATTAAGCTGTTGATCTTTGACATTTAAACCGTTATTATTCTGCGTTGGCTTTTGTTTGAAGAAAAATAAATTGCATGGAATCTCATTATATCAGTTGTTCTAGGTTCAAAGAATGTGAGAGCAGTCCGAACATCCAGATAAGATCACTACTATTGCTTCTGTTTTCGATTAAGTTTAGCACATGCTCAATAATACTTTACGAGTACATGATGACTATGCAAGTGCCACATCGAGAGGAATTGTTATTCAATAAAAGAAAATTTCTCGTGTTCAATGAATGAAATTATTTTAGGCGGTGAATCGCGCGCTAGACGAAAATACTCCACACGAGGACCACGTGCAATATCACGGGGCGCAGGGAACCAATGAGGAATCGTAGTTTTATATAATTTAGGATTTAAGGCCATATTGACAAATAAATTATTTAAATCTAGGTTTAGACTTCATAATTCTAACAAGATACTCCCGAAGTCTTTCCTTCGGAATTATATCAATTAAAGGTGGAAGATACGATCTTTCTGAGCATGTAGATCCTCTTTGCGAGACAAAGAGCATCTGCAGCAACAATACCGGCAAATTAGTCAAGAAACTAACACTTAGCTCCTTGTTCCACGACAACGGCAGCAGAATACGTGTTTGATAGCCTGCAAGTGCATAAGATTATCATTGCAGTTTCCGAAGTAAGAATATCGATCCCGCGGAGAGCACACGCAAATGTTATTATGATCATTTCGGACACACTTGAGGTGTCACAAGTCTCAAGCGAATTGACTATTGTGATATTTGCAAATGTTGTAAGGAGTGTTTCATAAAGTATTTGTTGATGTAAAATAAAAAATTAGAAAGTACTGGAAATAACTTCACAAAAAGGTAAAATGTTGAAAATAAAAGATGTGGCATGCAGTGGAGAAGTAAGGCACTAAGAAGTTCATTTAATGGTGATAGTGAAAGTGCGATTGTGCGCGTTACTCTCTTGTCTATAGAATTATTTGACTTTTTTTGTAAACAGTAAGTCCTTACGCATGTAGGTTGTCTTGATGCAGGTCATTAAGACGCACTTGCTGTCGGGGCAGATGATCTTCACATGACCACTTGCTGTCGGGGCAGATGATCTACACATGGCCACTTACGCGGATGATGTACGTCAACAAGATCGTGGAGCTGGCCTAGCAAGAATGGGATGTGGCAAGGATTGAATCCACATGACCAACCGGTTATACCATTTTGTGGGTCTACATTGGATATTTATACTAAACAATTTTATTTCTTGCTAACTTATTTAGTAAGGGATGTAAACTTGTTTTTTCCATTGATACAACTCTAAGAGCAACTTGTTAATTCTTATTTATTATGACAAAACTACCCACACAACTATGTTGTTAATATAATATTCAAAGTTCGTTTTTACATTCAAATGTCTATCGTTGTAATTACACATGTACTAATGTGGAACTTTAATTTGTAATGAAAATGATGTTATTTCTTCAAATTTTAGTTTGCATCATCTCTTCCAAAACTAATCAAAGCATAAACATATGACAAAAGCACATTCATCAAAGAAATATTTGTTGCGACATTAGTTTTTTTTTCGAAAAGGGCAGTCCCAGCCTCTGCATCAAACTGATGCATACGGCTTGCTTTATTAATTTATTATGAAGTTTTCTGGTCTATTACATCACTGGTCACATAGGGTCGAAACATGAATCAACCACCTAAACAAGATAGCAGCAAAAATATTATTCATTGTTCTAGTCTCTTCTCAAAACGCCAGCCCGCACGATTGAAGAACTCCTTCGCGATAGACTCCAACTGGATACATCCAGACTCCATAATATGCCGCTGCTCCGCTGGTTGGAGATACGACCATGTTCTGATCCAGTGAGTTATCAGCGGTATAACCTGCAAAAAGGATGGTTGCTTTGGCTTGTTAAAAACAGAATCGTTACGTGCATTCCAGATTGCCCATAACACCACACAAACACCCACTCTAATTTGCTTTAAAGTTGGCTTGTCAATTCCACTTAGCCAGTTACCAAATAAATGTGAAATATTTTTCGGTGGGGTAATATTCAGCGCCATATGCACTATGCGCCATATTAATTTAGCAAAATGGCAATCAAAGAATAAATGTTGTATTGTCTCATCGGCATCGCAAAAGGAACAACACTTGTTGCCATTCCAATTACGTTTAGCAAGATTATCTTTAGTCAAAATCACCTTCCGATAAAGAAACCACATGAAAATCTTAATTTTTAGTGGCACCTTTATTTTCCAAATATACTTTTTAAGAAATTCAGTATGTCCATTTAAATAATCTAAATACATTGATTTGACAGTGAAAGACCCCGAACTAGTCAAGCCCCAAACAAATTTATCCGGCTCTGTTGAAAGACTAATGGCCATCAAACGATTCACAAGATGCAACCATTGTTCCCACTTGTTGGGTGTTAGAGTTCTTCTAAAGTTAATGTTGAGAGGACGTGTTAGGGCTTGAGCTACCGAAACTTGTTTCTGGTTATCTATATTGTAAAGTAGTGGGTATTGTTGTGCTAGGGACGATCCACCTAACCACACATCCTCCCAAAATCTTGTGTTCATGCCATTACCTATCCGAAAAGACCCTCTTTTGAAAAAATCATTTCGCACATTCATCAATCCTTTCCAAAATGGAGAATCGGTTGGTTTGACCGTCACTTGAGACAGTGTTTTTGAATGCAAGTATTTATTAGTTAAAATCTCCTACCACACTCCTTGTTCATTCATTAGTTTGTAAAGCCATTTACTTAGCAAGCATTTATTTTTCACCTCTAAAACCTCGATTCCAAGCCCCCCTTGATCTCTAGGTCTGCATATAATATTCCATTTTGTAAGGCGGTATTTCTTTTTGTGTCCATCACTCTGCCAAAAGAACCGTGATCTATAGAAGTCCAACCTCTTCCGTACTCCCTTTGGAATCTCGAGAAAAGATAACATAAACATTGGTAGGCTAGTTAACACCGAGTTAATGAGAATTAATCTGTCTCCATAGGATAATAGTTTTCCAATCCAACAACTTAGTTTTCTTTCAAATCGGTCTTCAACCGGTTTCCATTCGCCATTTTTTAGCTTTCGGAAGTGGATTGGTACTCCCAGATACTTGAATGGGAATGATCCAACTTCACACCCGAACAGTTGTCTATATTGTGATTCCGCTGTTTTGGCTTGTCCAAAACAGTAGATCTCGCTCTTATGGAAATTAATTTTAAGACCCGAAAGTTGTTCGAAAATACTCAAAATCAGTTTCATATTCAGGGCTTTCGTCAGGTCATGCTCCATAAAGATAATTGTATCATCTGCATACTGAAGTATAGAAACGCCCCCCTCGACTAAATTCGGGATGAGTCCCCCTATTTGACCGTCTTCCTTTGCTCGATTAATCAAAATAGCTAACATATCCGCCACTATATTAAAAAGGATTGGAGATAGAGGATCCCCTTGCCTGAGACCCTTTTGAGTTTGAAAGTTATGTCCAACGTCGTCATTTACTCTTATTCCAACACTACCCCGACTAATGAATTCTTGAATCCATTTACACCAGGTAGGATGGAAACCTTTCATTCGTAAGGCTTGTAGTAAAAACGGCCACTTAACCTTGTCATAAGCTTTTTCAAATCGATTTTTAAGATAACCCCATCCAATTTTTTCCTATGTAACTCATGTATGGTTTCATGGAGAGCTACAACTCCCTCGAGGATATGGCGCCCGGGCATAAAAGCAGTTTGGGTTGGCCGGATTACCGTTTGCGCCACTTTAGTGATACGATTAGTAGGTTGCGACATTAGTATGCAATAGTATGTTTATATTTGCTTGTTACTATTCCGGTATCTCTAAATATCTTGATACTCTACTACAGCTTGCGAGTACAAATGAGATGTCAACAACCTGTTCATCCCTGAATCATCTTCTCTCGTCCTCGCTAATTGAAGTAATCTTGCTTAGGAGTACAAAAGAAAAATCTAGGGTTTAAAATGTGTTAGGAAGTATGCATGTGTTATGCGACCCTGGTCATGTAATGTAACACCAACATTCGTAACTTGCAAAAGATTTTAGGACCTGTCTAAGGTTATAGCAATGTGTTTTACCCGGTTTGATTTTCATTTATATGACCAATTAATGCAGCATCTCATATATAATTTGCAAGCGAACAAGAAAAACCAAGGCCTTGGTTTCTAACCATCAGAGACCAAACCAACCCATCAGGATGCTACTCCAAATTTTAATTCTTTTTCGATTAAGCCTTGACACAAAGGTAAATTCTCTAGATATGCAACTACGGTGAATTTAACTATATGACAAGTTAACACTAAGCAAAGCAAGATACAAGTAAGAACTAGAGAATTAGGAGTAACCGAACGGGAAGCACATGGAGATAAGGTTGTATTCCCGAGTTCCACCTTTTTAGGGGAGTACGTCTCGTTGGAGGGGTGTGAGTTTCAATACTCAACGCCACAAATGGCCTCACCCTATTCTTCGATTAACCTCGCCCAAAAGCTCGGTTCACCTTCCACTATCGGAATCCTCCAAGGCGAAATCCAGAGCCCTTACAACAAACTTAGGGCACAACCCACAACTAGATTGGGGGCTCCCAAGCACCACGAATCTGCAACACAAAAGTAGCAAGTGAGTACAACAAGATGCCTAGGTTTTGGAAACCCTAGGATCAAATCCCTCAAGTGAATGAGGGGGAAATGAAAAACGCTTTGGTGAAGTTGTAGATCCAGGTCTCCTCCTTCGATTCCCAAACTATGAGCTTGATTGAGTGGTTGGTGAGGGAGATCTAGGAGGAGGAAGCTTTGATTAATGGTGGAGAGAGATTGCTTGAAGCTTAGGTCTTTTTGGAGAAGAAGACCTCTTTATATAGTAGTCCTCCAAAAATAGTCGCTACGCAGCCAAACTTCTCGCAGCGGTACTACCGCTGCGTCCTTCGGAATCAGGCTCAACGGTACTTCCTCAGCGCGCCAGCTCCAGCCGACGTGGCGGTACAACCGCTGGACAAGGCGGTACCACCGCTGCGAACAGCGGTACTACCGGCCCGGTACCGCCGGAGGTACCGGCGTGGCCATCCGAAGGCCGAAAACGGCCAGCAGAGTTGGTTGCTGGACTGGCTCCTTCGGTGGCTCAGATGCACAGAGCGGTACTACCGCTGGGACCAGCGGTACCACCGCTGGGCAGCGTTACTACCGGCCTGGTACCGGTGGAGGTACCGGCGTGGCCATCCGAAGGCCAAAAATAGCGGTACCACCAGCGGTAGCTGGCTCCAGTGCACTCAACACTGCCTCAGAAACCAGTGCAGCGGTACTACCGCTGCCTGAAGCAGAACTCAGCACAGAGCAAATTGCGTGCATAATTCAATGGTTGGCTTATGTGTGAATTCCTGTGAAGTTCAAAGACAACATTAGATCAAATAATTTTGTTGTCACTAACACCAATACCTAATCCATAGGAGATGCTCTTTCAGATGTACAATCATAATACAGAAGGGATTTCATCTGACTGCACATCTAGCCGACCAGAATGACCCACAAGAGTTCCACCCCAACCCATCTCACGCCAGATACGCACCTAAATTGAGCTAGTGCGGTAGTGCACCACGGTTTTTCTTGCGGCACCGCGTCCTACCAGATTGAATCGGCCGTTCGTTTGCATGCGGTGATTTGGAATCTGTATTTGCATATTCTCTATATTTATTTCAATAAAAAATAAGCAAACATGTAGAGGTATCTTGTACTCCCTCCGTTCTAAATTAGTTGTCTTTCATTTGTACAAAAGTGGATGTATCTATACTTGTAACATGTCTAGATACATCCACTTTTGTACAAATGAAAGACAACTAATTTGGAACGGAGGGAGTACATGTTAAATACCATCTACTTGTCCCTCTACTTTTTTCACTCTATGACATGCGGGTACAACACATTTCTGACATTAGTGTCCTAGTGTAAAGTACAATTTTTTATCCACCCACCCTGATGTAGCCCAACCTACGGTTCCTACATCAAGCGGCCTAATGACAAGAGCTAGAGTCAAAACTCTCCATGATAAGGTGAACTCACTCCTATCTATGTGTGATCTTGACTCGTCTTTGAATGGTTTGCTACTTCATTCGGATATCTTGTGTGTGTTAAGGTACAAGCCTCATGAAGATACTCCACCAAGTGATGAAGTTGGACGAGGGTTGAGCCAAGAGGATGAGGATGAGGAGCAAGAAATCCTAGGGGCCGGTACTACCGCCGCCGACCGCCCGGTACTACCGGAGCTACTACCGGAGCGACTACCGCCGAATCCCAAAGCTACTGATGTTGCGACCACTTAAGCGGTACTACCGGGCCGTTTCCGCCGGTACTAACATGGCTGCGCAAACCTGTGTGCTGAGATGGCCCTTGAGCCATGTAATCCTAGCCACTCATCTACCTTTTCGTATCTAGACTATAAATAGGTGCATCCCACTTCAGATTTAGGGTTAGACTAAGATTAGACTTGAGTTGAGCTTTGCTCCTTTCCACCCCATGATGGTGTTGCCTCCTATAGAGATGAATCAAGGCCTCCCCTTGTGGAGAAGATCCCTCTAGTGGATTCAAGGCTTCTTCTTGTAGTTGAGACTACTTGCTAATCTTTCCTCTTTGAGTGACTAGATTGGATCGGTTGGGTTGACCGATAAGAGAAACAATTCTAAGAGTAAGGTTGCTTGGAGATTGAGAATCGGGGACTGCCCTAGGGGACTTGTTACCGGTTGATTTCGTCCGTGTTGCTTTGCTAGTTATCCAATTTGTGAGTTTTCCCCTTTTGTGTTCTTCATGTTCATCGTGTTCTTCGTTCATCCGCCCTCAATCCGTGAAAATCGGGACCCTACCCGCATCATATGGTATCAGAGCAAAGGTTGGCACGGATTTGACTAGTGTTTCCACCCAATCCACCCAATTTTTTCTTTGTTTTTGAGAAATTCGAAATTTTGCACCAAAAATAGCCATTTTGGATTCGAGCGATTCAGTCGATTTTTTGCGTTTTTGGTAGTTTTGGTCCATGGATCTGTTGCTTTAGGACCACCTCCACCTTTGTTTGCATTCCCTAGCCTCAATTTTGCCAATTTCCCACGAAATCGAGGATTTTTCGAGCCCAATTTCCGCCAAAATCCCGACCAGGAACACCAGATTTCTGGCCGCCGGTACTACCGGAGCGAGAAGAGCGGTACAACCGCAGGGGCCGAAATTTTCAAAAAAAAATCTTTTCCTCGCTTCGTTTTGGCATTTCCTCTTTGCTGTTTGAGTCCTTTGCTGGTGTGTTCAACATCTACGACATCGACAAGCTTCCGCAACAACGCGTCATCAACGACAACCGACGACAACACCACGGACTCGACATCTCCCCTTGCTATTCCTTTGTAAGCCACACTATATCTTTGCGATTACCATGTCCAATTGAGGCTAGCTCTTGATGATTGTTTGGGCTTTGCACATTTGCACCGTGTAGTTTCCGAACAAAAGTACTTGCGCTAGTTGACATATACCTTGTGTTGGCATCAAAGAAGTGAGCGTGCAAAAGAGAAAAGAAGCAAAAGAGAAAAGAAGCAAAAAGAGCAAGAAAAGAAAGAAGCCACCACTTGCCATATCTCTTATTGGAAGCACGCAAGCTCAATGAACATCTTGTAGCTGGTACATTTTGTGCAAATCTTGTAGCCCACAAATAAATTGTAATCGAGCTAGTGGCTCTCATTGTACTTGTGCAACACGAGCTTATAGTCTTCGCTAGGATCATTTGGTTTTTTAGCTCACTTCTTGGTTGCATAAGTCCCGTTTATCTATCTTTGTGTGTGTTTCATGATCATTTGTGTGGTTGGTGTTTCTTTGGTAATTTGGTCATTGTGGATTTTCTCTACCTTGGACAATAGACCTTTCGTCAGATTTGCTTGTTTCTTTTGCCACTTCATACCTTCCTATCCTCATAAGTGTGTGCGTTGGGTGTTAGAACCGAATTCTCTTTTGTCAAGCAACTCTATGTTGGAGATATGCCGTAGAGGCAATTAATAAAGTGATTTTATTTGTCATATCTCAATTGTTCATAATATGTTTTAATACCATGCTATAACTGTGTTAAGCGGAAACATTAATACACATGTGGTATGAAAACAACCAGGTCCCTAGTAGCCTCTAATTAACTAGTTCGTTGGGTAACAGATGATCAAGGTTTCCTGATCATGGACAATCACGTCGGTTGACAACGGAGTCATATCATTGGGTGAATGATTTGATGGACATACCAAAAATATAGAAACGTAGTGTTCATACCTTCGACCGTGAGATCATATCAAATCCCTGCTTCTGGAAGGAGCGGCTGATCGCATCAAACGACATGTCTTATATAGCGTGACAATAAAGGTGACACTTTCGGGTATCGGAAGGAAGCAGTGGAAGCGAGTGACCGAGAGCGGGAATTGCCAATCCACATAGCAGGATAGATACTCTGGGCCACTCGGTGAGATTATATCAATGAGCTTGCAAGCATGTGACTATGTCACGGGGATGTAATATCACAGACGAGTAAAGATAGATTTGTCGATGACGAGGTCATGCTCGATAATCGTGATACCGGAGAACGACGCTCGGACAATCTAAGTATCACTAGTCAAGAGGATGAGACTGGACGTCTAAAGGTTCAAACGATAAAAGACATTCATGGACGCACATGGGCTATCATGGGTATCCAGATCCCGCTCTTAGTCATTGATCGGAGAATGTGTCTCGATCATGTCTGGAGTGATCCCGAACCGTGGGGTAACACACTTAAGGGTGGGTGACGATTAGATTGGATTTAGAGAGAAAAGAAACCGGAATGAATTAAATAATATTTATTTAATATTAATAAGTGTTATTAGTAATTAAATATATTTTTTATGTAATTAAATTCGAATTTTTAAAGGCATTAAATCTAAATGGGTCTTAGAGGCCCATTAGGGAAAAACCCCCAAAAAGGAAAAAAAGGGGGAGGGCGGCCGGCCTGGCTGGACCGAATGGGGCCTACTAGGGCCGGTGCACCCTCCATGGCCGGCCGAGCCATGTGGGAATAGTCCCACATGGCTTAGCCAATGGAGGTGGCCTCCCTCCCTCTCCTTTAAATAGGGGACCCCCCCATGACTTTGAAAAGACACCAATTTCTCTCTTCTTCTCTCCTACCTTGAGCGTGGTTCCGTTTTTGGAGCTGCGTACGGGGAGGGAAGTCTGTCTACTATACGCACACCGCCGTGCTGCTAGATCCACTCTTCCACTTCCGCTGCTCTGCTGGATCTGGATCCCGGAGGTCGTCATCCACACCGTACGTGTGTGGAACCGCGAGGCACCATTGTTTGGTGCTGGGAGCTGTCTTCTTCCACTACACGACCCTGAGGTCGGCGCCGTCGTCTTCACCGACAACGTTTGTGCGGGAACGTAATCCCGCTTCCGGTCTACAAGGGTATGTATTCTGATCTCCTCCGTATTAGTATATCTGCATAGTATAGATCTTGGATAGTTTATGGTTATCGTCGGTAGAATTTTTTTTGTTTTTTGTCTACGATCCCCTACAGTGGTATCAGAGCCGATCTATGCGTAGATATATCTGTACGGTTAGAACACGTGTTGAATGTGGGCATCGATTCTACATTTGTTACCCTCTCGCGTGTACTTGTTCATATCGCGGTATTGTCGGATGAAGCGGCTGTAACACCCCGAAAATTGAAACCTAATTTTAGTGGTGTTTTATAACACCAGAAAAACTTTTTCTCTTTTCCTAGATGCTTCTTCAAATCTTTTGAGGATGATTTGACTTGGAAATTGCTCTCTCAAGAATTTCCCAGTGATCCACGAACCACTCCAACACCCGTGATAATTTCGATGCTTAGGTTTTCTCTCGAAAACCCTAGCCCCTAATTATCGAACCTTTTAAACCCTTTTCTCCACCTACCAAAGGGAAGCCTATTTCCATAGCTGGAAAAATTCCACTAAAAATACCAGAGGACTCCCATATTCATGTAAAGACAATCCATGCAAAAATATTGCATACTTCAATGCGATATTTCCAAGTTGGGCACTATTTTCCAAAATGCCATTTCTGATCCAGAAATGTTTGAGTCAAGCTATGCATCTCCATAAATTCTGATAAATTCAGGGGATGAATATTTTTTCATTCCCTGCACTTCATCTTTCGGAGCCAAACCCATTTGAGCAACTTTTGATGTACTTCCTTTGTAAGGCAATTTTCCTGCCTTTTTGAAATCTTCAAGCAAACCTATACCTAGACAAATCCTATGACCATGGGACTTGATCACCTTGACCACATGGTCCATAGACACACATATCCAGAAGACCACCCCAAGGTGAAGTGTGGAAATTCACATTTCCATGACCATGCCATTGTGTCCATTTTTGGACATGATGTGGAAACCCAATTTCCTTGTACCCATTTGAGCTCATACTCCATAGACAACCTCCTCTTACCAAAACAACCCATGACTGAATTTTTGGGATTTTTCTGAGGAGTGCAAGACCCTAGACATTTCATCGAACACCTTCTGTGCATTAACTTTTCAGAAAATCTTGTATTGCGAAGTGTGGAGTTTTTGAGTGTGGCCAGTTTGGCTGTCTTGGTCTTGTCCTTGTGAACCCAGTGGTACAAACCTTTTTCAGTTTGGAGCTCCGAGTCGTCGGGAACGCGACGATGTCGCCGTGTCACGCTCTGGACGTCCGGGACACGCGCTTTGGCATGACCTAATTCCCGCTTACTGCTGTGGTCGGTGCCTGATCCTTCTGCTGCAGTGCACCTCGTGCCTCCCCTGTGCATCCAGCACAGAAACCTTATCCCCTCCCCTCTCTTATTCGCTCCGCTGTAGCCAGAGACGACCGTGACCGCGGCTCTCCATTATTGGCAGCACGGCCACCACCTACTTCTCCTGCTCTCCTTCTATATAAGGCTACCCCAAGCAGCCCCGAGCAAACCCTAGCCACTCCTCCCCATTCCCTCGCCCTGCCCTCTCTTTTCGATGCAAGCAGTGAGGGAGAGATGCCCTTTTTTTTTGCCCACCATTGCCACCATAGTCCGAGCTCGGGCGTGGGAGTTGGAGGCGACCCCCGCCTCGGCCCTGCCTTCCCTGGCCGCGGCACGCCGCCCCGGGCCCATCCCCGCCGCCGGCCGGCCTCCCGGCGCCCTCCTTGGCCGTCCACGGCCAGCCCCTGCTCGCCTCGTGCGAGACAGAGGAGGAAGACGACCTCCTGTGTCGATCCCCTCTGTTTCTTTTTTTTCTTCCAAACCGTTTTCTGGCCCAGTCCAGCGCAGTAGCAGGCCGGCCTGCCAGCTGCCTGGCCAGGCGCAGCGCAAGCGCGCGCACGTGGCCCAGCAGCGGCCCGTGCAGTTTTTTTTTCGCGGAACCTTTTTTCTTTTTCCCTGCTGGACAGATTTTTCAAACGTCAATATCTTTTAAACCGTAGCTCTGTTTTCGGTGATTCAAATTTCTAAATCTTCATCTCGACGAGATCTTTCCGTTGGTACTGGTTTTGTTGTATTTGAAAATATTTAGTTTCGTTGACATTATTTAACGCGGTGTTTTCCGTTCCGGGGTTTAGTCGTTTTTCGAGTTTCCGACGCGCGACGACGCCGAGACCTCCCGGATCTTCTGGAACCCGTCTCCTAAGGCAAGCTAACCCCTTGCTATGAGAAGTTCAGCAGTGTTTGTTTGTTTATTTGCTTTTTGCCATGCCGAGTGTTTGTATTTTTGTCTATGTACGGTCATATTTATGTATGTCTGTTGGTTGTTCGTGTTTAATATGAAACTTGTAATTTTGCTCCTGCCATGTTGCATATCTATTTATCGTACTTGCTTGGTCATATTACGTATTGTTAACGTTTATCAAACACACATCATTCTTGAGACAATGGACTGGGGAAACCGCCGCCGTCTCACTAAAACATTAGCGTCGATCTGCGATGGCGCTGGTCGGAGGTAGCTCCGCCACAGTCACCCGGTCGACGCTAACCAACTGTGCTATCTTTTGTAGTCGATCTGTGATGGCGCTGGTCGGAGGTAGGTCCGCCACAGTCACCCGGTCGACGCAAACAACTTGTGCTATCTTTTGTAGTTGATCTGTGATGGCGCTGGTCGGAGGTAGCTCCGCCACAGTCACCCGATCGACGCCAACCACTTGTGCTACCTTTTGTATTGATCTGTGATGGCGCTGGTCGGAGGTAGCTCCGCCACAGTCACCCGGTCAATACAGACAAACTATTGCTTGAGATATTATGTTGCTAATGTCCTGTTGTTTGATGGTATATTATTAGAATATTATGATTATTGTGCTGGACTAATCCTCGGTTGTTTGGACTTGTGAATGATGAAACTTGACTAAATAAAACACCCCTCCAAACAGCGATAGGGTCAGTCCATGGTGCCACTAATCTGAACTTTGAAAGCAGGACCATCGTCTTCTCATGGAGGACCGTGACCTAGTAGGTTGTTGAGCCCCTTTTGTGCCATCCATTGGGCGCAGTCGTTCGGTTGTGCTGTCCGAGGGTAGTAGTCGTCAGGCACGGGTTCGACTGTGATAGGGAGTCCGGAGCTAGGCATACTCGGTAGCGCCGGGGGATGTGCCGGATTTACTTACCCGTTGTACCATGCGTATAGGGTGGTGCAGGAGAGTGTCTTAGCAAGTGGACCGTCATGTGAGTGTATTTTGCTCAGTACGACTTTGGCGTGACAACCTGAAGTGCCGGCTGAGTAAGGTACATTTTGATAGTTGGGAATGCAACCTCTCGAGAGTGTCAACCTAGCAAGCTAGCCCCGTTCCTGGGATATGGAACAACAGTTCAGTGTCGGTCACACTGTGTGTCTTTGTCGTGTCAGGAGGTTAAACTTAAGATCTGTTTGAAAGAATTAATGAACGACCTGATCTCACTAAATGTACAAATAAGATGATGCAGGGAATGTTGCCTTGAGATGTCGATGGTAACCCATGATATAGGATGGCGGTGTGATCGTTGGGAGCCTAGAGTTAGGCCTGAGCCAACATCAACCGTGCATGCCCAGAGTGGAAAGATGATGCCAGGGGGCCTAGCAGTGATCACATGTGTTGTTGTGTATTATTTGGTACCAACTGGTACACTCGTTTACTCGTCACAGGTAATCTCTTTGTATGATTGCCGGTGCACGATCCAACCCCACCTGGTTTGGACTCTGTACTGGTGATACCCCCGTTGCTTGCTTATGACATGTTTGGTTGTCAATGTCATGATACTTTTATGTCATGTATCTAGAGTACACTTGCCATGTTGTAGGATTTTATTTCCAATGTATATCTTGCTGCATGATTGTTGGATTATTTGTAGTGAGTGGCGATTCTTGCTGAGTGCATACAAGTGTACTCACGGGCCTTGTGTTTGTGGCCAGATATTGGCGAGGATTCATCTTCCACCTTAGCGAGGAGATGGAGCAAGAGCGTGCTAGGATCAGTAGCCCAGCCAGATGCCTGTGGAGTGGAGCCGCTCCAAGCCGTTGCCTTAGCCGTCTTCCGCTGTCAGTTAAACTCTGTCCTGAGCCATGCTGGGCTTGATATTTTTGTTATGCCTTAATGGCCTTGTAAACCATTTGTAACACTTCTTGTGCCTGATTGTGTAATGATTTCCATTATGTTGCACTGTCGTGACGTGCGGCCAGATATCTTGGGCTGGCGCACGGGACGACCGTCTCTCTGGCGAGATGTGCCAGGGAGGGGTGTCACAGCGGCCCGGACCGACTTTACGCGTACTCTTACGCGAGACTGGTTCCACACTTGACATACGCTTGTACCGTATATGTGGCTGGCGGTTGTCTGTATCTCCTACAATAGTTGATATATCATTTGCAATGGAGGGCCCCGAAAGGGGTGTAATAGAGACAATTGTCTTATCGCTGTTGTGGTTGTTTTCGTAGGTAAGAAACGGTTCTTGTGCGGAAGCCCTAGCAGCCACGTAAAATATGCAAAAGATAAAGTAGAAAGCATCTAACTTTATTTCGCAGGGCAATGTGATATGATCAAGGTAGGTTTAGTAAATTGTTTATAAACTGTCGGCGCGAAGGAGACCATCGGGCGGAGGACACCATATCATGTCGCATTACATTTCATTTTAGATGTTATGTAGATTGTGAGCATCTTATATTGTGTATGTATATATATTAGTTACACGGCGGTAGTAATATAAGATGATCCCTCCCAAAATTCCGATAATAGTGTTCTCCCTCTGTCGTGCACCACCAATAAAGTTCTACGTTACGGGGTACGCCGCATTGCGGTTACACTCGTCTCTTCGTTCGCATACAGTGGGTGTAAGCCACGTTGCACGCGCGAATACGTCAGAGGGTGTTATGGCGAGCCTAGCATGTACAGACATGGCCTCGGAACACAAGTACCGAAAGGTTAAGCACGAGTCACATTCGGTGATGTGATCGATATACGATGTCTACCTTTGAAGTTATGCTATCTGCCTGATCGACGGGGGTAGTGTAATGGATGGGGGTTGTGTAATCACTAAGACGATGCGAGGAATAATCGTCTTGAGTGGGAGTTCTAGTAGTTTTATTTTATTAAAACTTGAACCCATATTTTATCATGAACAAAGTCTTTATGCTTTGCAAAACCTTTGTAGATAATAACCTATTTGATAGACCTTTTAAACTTAGGTGCTTTCCTGCGATTGAGAAACTTAAAAGGTTGGGTCCAAACTTCATATTTTTATACTGTAGCTTGAGGATACTCCTTGTTTAAACCATTAGCTCTATTTGATACAAAGCCCGATAGGAGATAGACCCGGAGATTTCGCTAAACAAAAGAATAATTTGGATTATCAAGTTTTGTGCGGATAATTTCATCATAGTCCAGTGTATGCTATGATCTCTGCCATAGAGAATGAACTGTGGGTGCGTGTTGACAGATCGCGAACATTTTGGAATGGTCGCTAAGACTGATGATCTGTATCCACCGTAAATCAGGTTTTCTTCTCAACCAAGATGGAAGAGAACACTCGCATTAAAGGAGCGTGTCGCGGTCATACTTGATGACATTGGTCATACTTGATGACACTAGTCATACTTGATGACATTAGTCATATTTGATGACATTGAGACGCCTCGCTCAGCTCAATCACTGGATCGCAGAAAATGTTGCCAGATGCAAATGTTTTTGTCATAGACTATGTCATGCAAGGGGAATCATTCACCTTCATGAATTCTTGATTACGTTGAAGAATCAAGAAGATGAAACAAATCACCGGGAAGTCATCAATGATGATGGTGTATATATGATATACAAGTTATGAATGTTTTACCTAAACAAGTACTTGGAGCAGTGACTAAGCTTTGATACTAGTCATGTTTTATGAAAACAAGATTTTCTGCTTGAGTAGCTTGGAAGGATGAGGAGACAATGAGTGTGTTGACGATGGCAGGCAATATATTGTGAATATGTTGTGATGGCCATAAACACTCTCACTTTGCGTCTACCATTTGGATTAATTTTGATTTGAACAAATTCCATTTGATCGCTTGTTAGCATGATCATTATAAGTGTGTCTTGCCTCTAGCGAGACAATTATTCATACACCGATTATGAATGGAATGTTGTTATTTGAATCTAGATGGTAGTAGCTCTCACATTTATAACATTAACGCCAAAGATACAAACTTAATAATGACACCACATTATTGTGGCACTAACGTTTAAGTCATGTCAATGTTGTATGCATTAAGAAGCTCCATTCAGATGGACCTCCAAGTCTTTAGATTTCGATCTTATGATACTTGCAAAATGACTGAGACACCGTTCTCTGGAAACGGGCATCTAACTTGTTGAGAATTATACATATCGATGTGTGTGAATCAATGAAGTATTTCAACGTGTAGTGGAAATCATTATTTTGTAGAACTTCACCAATGATTTGAGTAGATATGGGCATATCCACTTGATGAAATGCTGGTCTGAAAAGTTTGATTCGATTAAACAAGTTCGGAGTGAAGTAGAAAAATAAACTTAACAAGAAAATCAAATTCCTGCGATATAGATCGAGGAAATAAGGATTTGAGTTATGAGTTTGGCATATCATTTGAAACTTGTGAAAAGAGTTCCACAAATTACGCCGCATGGAACACCACAATGTTATGGTGTGTTAGGACGTCGTAATCACACTCTATTGGATAGTGTGTGGTAAATAAAATCTCTTATCGAATTATTGTAATCATTGAAGTCATATGGTAGAAACAAAACATTCACATTAGATAATAAGGAAACCATCTAAATCCATGGAGACAATACCATATGAGTGATGGCATGGCTTTTAGCCTAGATTGTCGTTTTGATATTTTAGTGTTTTGATGTGATCAAACCTAAAACGGACAAATTCATCTTTGTAAAGTATCTAAGAAATCAGTTGGATACATTTCTCATGCCAAAGGCAAATTTGTTGCCAGAACATACCTTGATCGAGAAATAGTTTCTTGTTAAAAGGGCATAAGTGGGAAAGAGAGTAGAGCAAGACGAAGTTAATGAACTTTCTCTCAGACATCAGAGTGGCGCAACGGAAAACGTTCCGGTACCGTCCTCCACAACTGGAAGGAAGCTGATGATAAATGATCATGATGCTCTGAGCTCATACTAAGGTCGTAGCGTATGAGAATGTGTTCCGCATGTGTGGTACGACAATCTTGTTATGAACATCATGTTAATAGAACATGACAAACCTACGAACTACAAAGAAGCGATGGTAGACCTAAGTCCGAAAAATGGCTTTGAGCCATAAATAATCCGAATAAAATCCATGTACGATTACCAAGTAAAGACTTGGGTAAATCTTCTTGATGGGCTCCAGGCCGTTGAGAGTAAATGGAATTTTATGACAAAATAGACACTGACGGAAAGGCAACCGTCTATAAGGATCGATTTGTCATAAAACAGTTTCACAAATTCAAAAGTTGACCACAATGAGATTTTGTCTCAAGTGGCGATGCCTAAGTCTGTTTAGGATTGTTCTAGCAATTATTTTCAATTGAGAAATTGATGGATGGATAAAGAAATCGTGTTCCCTAATGCAACATTAAGAAGAGTTGTAATCGGTACAACAAGTAGGTTTGTTGATCCTAAGGATGCTAGACACGTATGCAAACTTCAGTTGTCCATTCATGGGCTGAAGCAAGCATATCGGAGCTGGAATCTTCACTTTGATAATGAGATCAAAGGATTTTGGAGTCGTCCAAAATAGTTGAAGAAACCTGCATTTACAAAGAAGTGAGTGGGAGCTAAGTAGCTTTTCTGATCTTATATGTGAATGGCATATTTGAGTGGGAGCTAAAAGGAAATTCCCTGGTCTTATATACGGATGGCGTATTTAAGTGGGAGCTAGTATTATTCCAACTTTATATGTAATGACATATTGAGAATGATACAGATCCTCTAGTAAAGTATAAATAATTATTTAAGTGATTAAATTTTCTATGAATGAAGTTAAGAGTATTAAGCTTTAAATCTATAATTCGTATAGATAATAAGGGGCTTAATAACATTAGGTCGAATATTTTCCTAGGTTAAGATTCTGAAATGTTTCAGAATAGAACAAGCGAAGAAAAGTTCTCACTTGTATGACTGGGTAAAATATTAAGATTATCTTGGCATTTCAGCGATAGTTATTGAAAGAAAAGGATGTCCGACATCCTCTATGCCTTAGCCATAGATTCTGTCAGACTGAAAGCTCGACTTGATGTGACCCAAGTTTTTGGTTGAAGAACGGGTTCTAGAGTGATCCCTGGATGGATCAATGAACAAACGTTAAGTATATCCTTCAGTGTCTAAAAGAGAACTGAAGAGATGTTTTCTGGTATAGGGTAAGAGTGTAAAGACAACTTGCCGTAAAAGAGTTACGATGATGCAAGTTATGACACTGACCCATATGACTAGAAATCTCATATAGGAGAAGTACTTTGTTTTGAAGAAAGACAGGGTTAGCTTGCGAAGTTGCATATGAATGCACTGTCGCATAATCTACATAGGTATAGGAATATATGGCTACTTCAGAAGTAGCAAGTGTGATTGGACTGAGCGGTTTTCCAGCATGCGTGGTTTCCCTTAATAGGTCTCTCAGACTATTAAGGCCCATGCTACGCGAAATTTTGAGTCTCACTCCATCGGCAAACATATATTTCACCTTTATCATATGATACGGGATGATGTCAAACTAGGTGACATAGAAGTGTTGCAAAGCACATACAGATCTCATTGTGGGAGATTTGTTGACTAAATACCTCTTCCACGAGATAAGCATGCACCATATTGCTATAGGTGTTAAGCTTTTACCAAGTTGTAAACTAGATTAATTGGTACTCTAGTGCAAGTGGGAGACTGTTGGAGATATGCCCTAGAGGCAATTAATAAAGTATTTTATTTGTCATATCTCAATTGTTCATAATATTTTTAATACCATGCTATAACTGTGTTAAGCGGAAACATTAATACACGTGTGGTATGAAAACAACCAGGTCCCTAGTAGCCTCTAATTAACTAGTTCGTTGGGTAACAGATGATCAAGATTTCCTGATCATGGACAATCACGTCAGTTAACAACGGAGTCATATCATTGGGTGAATGATTTGATGGACATACCCAAAATATAGAAACGTAGTGTTCATACCTTCGACCGTGAGATCATATCAAATCCTGCTTTGGAAGGTGCGGCTGATCGCATCAAACGACATGTCTTATATAGCGTGACAATAAAGGTGACACTTTCGGGTATCGGAAGGAAGCAGTGGAGGCGAGTGATTGAGAGCGGGAATTGCCAATCCACATAGCAGGATAAATACTCTGGCCCACTCGGTGAGATTATATCAATGAGCTTGCAAGCATGTGACTAGGTCACGGGGATGTAATATCACAGACGAGTAAAGATAGATTTGTCGATGACGAGGTCATGCTCGGTAATCGTGATACCAGAGAACGACGCTCGGATAATCTAAGTATCACTAGGCAAGAGGATGAGACTGGACGTCTAAAGGTTCAAACGATAAAAGACATTCGTGGACGCACAGGGGCTATCATGGGTATCCAGATCCCGCTGTTAGTCATTGATCGAAGAATGTGTCTCGATCATGTCTGGAGTGATCCCGAACCATGGGGTAACACACTTAAGGGTGGGTGACGATTAGATTGGATTTAGAGAGAAAAGAAACCGGAGACTCCGGAAGTGTTCCGGACATGTCCGATGGAGATCGGAGGGCAACGAAATATGTTTCGGGGTCCGAATGAATTAAATAATATGTATTTAATATTAATAAGTGTTATTAGCAATTAAATATATTTTTATTTAATTAAATTCGAATTTTTAAAGGCATTAAACCTAAATGGGCCTTAGAGGCCCATTAGGAAAAAACCCCAAAAAGGAAAAGAAAAAAAGGGTGGGCCGGCAGGCCTGGCTAGGCCGAATGGGGCCCACTAGGGCCGGCGCACCCTCCATGCCCGGCCGAGCCATGTGGGACTATTCCCACATGGCTTAGCCAATGGAGGTGGCCTCCCTCCCTCTCCTTTAAGTAGGGGACCCCCCATGCCTTTGAAAAGACACCAATTCTCCCTCTTCTTCTCTCCTATCTTGAGCGTGGTTCCGTTTCTGGAGCTGCGTACGGGGAGGGAAGTCTCTCTACTATACGCACACCGCCGTGCTGCTAGATCCACTCTTCCACTTCCGCTGCTCTGCTGGATCTAGAGCCCGGAGGTTGTCATCCACACCGTACGTGTGTGGAACCACGAGGCACCATTGTTTGGTGCTGGGAGCTATCTTCTTCCACTACACGACCCTGAGGTCGGCGCCGTCGTCTTCACCGACAACGTTTGTGCGGGAACGTAATCCCGCTTCCGATCTACAAGGGTATGTATTCTGATCTCCTCCGTATTAGTATATCTGCATAGTATAAATCCTGGCTAGTTTATGGTTATCGTCGGTAGGAAATTTTTTGTTTTCTATCTACGATCCCCAACACTCTATTCTTGGGATATAGTTTCTCTTGGTTCTCCATTTCCACACATTTCACTTGTTCTTAAGATCATGTTTAGGGGAAGTACAAACGAAAGCTCAAGCTCGGAGGATGATATCCATGGAGGAATTCAAGGTGGCAATGGCTATGTCACACATAGCGAGTTTGTGGGCCTTTGCCACCTTGTTCTTGATGGGTTAGGCCGCTATGAGCGCCATCTTCAAGCACAAGAAGCCAACTTCAATGACCGCATGCACGCGCAAGAAGCAAATCTCAATGAGCAAATGTCGCGTGTGACCGACGCTCTCAACAACCTCGCGCAACGTCGATCTTCTTCAAGCTCGCGCCGCACAAGGAGCACCTCAAGGTCGACATAACCGAGTTAAGCGCATCATGAACATCGCCAAGAGGCGCCGCATCAAGGTCGCCAAGCACCTCCACGGCGCGACGAACATGTTCGACATCGCCATGAAGCGGAGCGCCCACCTTCTCCTCAAGCGCACCATGACAATGTACATCAAGAACAACATCGCCAAAATGGTGAACGCCGTGCGAGGACACCATCACCACCACCTCAACATCGAGACCGGCGAGACCCATTGGCACATGACAATGGTGTTCCGGGTGCGCATGACTATGGTGCACAAGGCCGGCAACACCACCATCCTCCAAGGCCACACCACCATCGCGAACATGGGAACAATCAAGAGCAACCAAGGCACCACCAAGAGCATCATCCCCACCATGAGCCTCGTCACCGCCAAGAGCTTCCGCATGATCGTCACCAACAACACCACACCGACTCAAGTGATACGGAGTCCAACCAACAACTTGGTGATGGCCTACACTGAAGGAGACGTGGACGTGCATTCCCACCTCCAAACCGTCGAGAAGAAGATGACAACTTGAGCATCCTTCGCTTCGATATGCCCAAGTTCTATGGAACAAGCGACCCGGAAGCATTCCTCTCATGGGCACTCAAGGTTGACAAGATCTTCCGAGTCCGACACTACTCCGACAACAAGATGGTGGCCCTAGCATCAATGGAGTTCGAAGATTATGCTCTCTTGTGGTGGGAACAAATTCAAGATTCACGTGTGGACAACCACCAACAACCAATCAACACTTGGGTTGAGATGAAGGAAACAATGTACAAGCGCTTTGTGCCAAGTCACTACACTAGAGACTTGTACAAGAAGTTGCAAGAGTTGAAGCAAGGGTTGAAATCCGTTGATGAGTACTATAAGGAGATGGAAATTTCCATGATAAGAGCCAATATTGACGAATCCGAAGAGCAATCCATGGCTCGCTTCATGAATGGTCTCAACTATACAATCAAGAAGATTGTGAAATTTCAACCATATGCCTCTTTGATTGAGCTAGTACATCAAGCCACAAAGGCCGAGCGTCAAGAGCTTGAAGAGCTCAAATATCTCAATGCAAAGGCATTCTTCGCCAACAAGCCTTCCTCCTCAACACCGGCATCCACACAAGCTCTTCCTCAAGCGAACACAAGAGGTCCTACAAAAGCTTCTACACCATCCACTCAAGCACCTCAAGCTTTCAAGAAAGCACCTCCCTCAAGCAACACGCCTCAAGGACCTTCGTCCGGCACACGCCTCTTGAAATGTTTCAAGTGTGGGGGACAAGGCCACAAATCCTTCGAGTGTACAAACAAGAAGATCATGATTATCAATGATACAGGAGAATATGAGTCTATGAGTGAAGATGAGTACCATGCTTTGAACCAAGCCACCGCAACGAAAAATGTTGAAGAAGACTCCACTGACATCTATTGCGATGGCGATAACAACCCTTCATTGGTTGTGGCAAGAGCAATGACCGCCAATGTCCATGTGGAAGAAGACCAAAGATGCAATTTGTTCCAAACAAGAGCGGGAATCAATGGAAAGTCTATCAAGGTCATCATTGATGGTGGAAGTTGCCACAACTTGGCTAGCAAAGAACTTTGTGACAAGCTCAATTTGAAGTTCAAGAAGCAACCACACCCGTACCATGTGCAATGGTTGAGCGATTCCAGATTCGTCAAGATCCAACACATGGTGCAAGTGTACTTCAAGATTGGAGCATATGAAGATACCGTTGATTGTGATGTTGTGCCTATGTCCGTTTGTCACTTGCTTCTTGGACGCCCATGGCAATATGACAAGGGTGCTATGCATGATGGAATGACCAATTACTATAGCTTCAAGAGTAACAACAAGAAATTTGTCCTCCGTCCCATGAGACCAAGCCAAGTGATTGCCGACAATGCCAAGACTATAGCAAGAGCACAACAAGAGAAAGCTTCTAGTGAGAAGAGTGGAGAGGGAGAGACCCACCAAAATGTGAGTGAGAACCACAAGCCAAATAAGAGTGCAAACACTATGCGAGTTCCACAAAGCATGTCCTTGCTTGCCACCAAAATAGAGATGAGAGAGTTGAGAGAAAAGCCATCCATACTCCACTATGTCCTAATATGCAAAGGAGAGCCTTCTTTGACTAACAACTTCACAAACCTTCCTCCTCCTTTGATGTCTCTTTTGCAAGAATTTGAAGATGTGTTTCCACAAGAAGTGACACCGGGACTACTGAAAATGATCGTATGCCACCTAGAGGGGGGGGGGTGAATAGGTGCTACTTCAATTTTAGTACCTTTTCAAATCAGGTTTGACACAAAAGGTAAATTCTCTAGATATGCAACTACGGTGAATTTACCTATATGACAAGCAAGCAACTAAGCAAGATACACGAAGTAAATAAGGTAAACAAGGATAGAGGTAACCGAAGGTGAAAGCACGCGGAGACACGGATGTATTCCCGAGTTCCTCGTTTTAAGGGGAGTACGTCTCGTTGGAGGGGTGTGAGGCACCACAAAGGTCGATCTCAACGCCACAAAGGCTCACCCTATTCTCCGATGAACCGCACCACAAAGGTTTGGTTCACCTTCCACTATCGGAAACCTTCAAGGCAGATTCCAGAGGCTTTACAACAACGATTCGGGGCACAACCCACAATTGGATTGGGGGCTCCCGAACAGCTACAATCTATCACAAAGACAATCAAGTAAGTACAACAATGAGCTAGTTTTTCCCAAAGAAAATCCTAGCAAAGGGTCCCTCAAGTGAATGAGGGGGAAATGTAAATCCGCTTGGTGAAGATGTAGATCCAAGCCTTCTCCTTCAATCCTCCAAAGATCAACGAGTTTGGGTGGAGGGATTGGGAGATCTATATGTTTCTTGAGCTTGCAATAATGGTGTCTTCAAGTTTTGGCGAGCTACCTGTCCCAAGGTAGGTGGAGGAGCATTTATAGCTCCTCCTAAAAAGTGGCCGTTGAAGGGGAACTGGGAGGCCGGCCTGGGAGCCGGTCTGGCCGGCCTGGAGGCCGGCCTCACGCACTGCCTCAGAGTACCCAGAGAAGCCGGCCTGGGGCCCGGCCTGGCCGGCCTGGGGGGCGGCTGTAACAACCCACCTTTGGTATTTCAAATATGGACCAAATTTTCACTTTTCTTTCCTCTCATGCATCATGGCATCCATGCATAATCATGTCTCATTTGAGTTAATACAACAGTTGCATGGAAATGATGTTGAGTTGTTAAACAAAAGTTTGCAAATAAACATATTTGTCAAAGAAGTTCCAAGAGTTCAAAAATAATATTTTGCACTTGCTCTAAAAATCACTAGGGTATTCTTCAAATTTTCAAATCACCAAAAATCCCTAGACATACCTCCCTAAACCAAAGTGGTACAAAACATTCTAGTTTGAGACACCAAAATTTGTGGAGCTTCTACAGGCTAAGGGGAGCCTCCCCAAATTTTGTCATAATTTTGGAGGATGATTTAGTGCCTTAATTAAATCTCGAAAGGTGCTACTGTTTTTCTTTTAAAAGAAAAGGACCTATCTGTGATGGAAGAAAATTGCCAGGGGGGTTTTTGCAAATCGCCGTCGTCTCTCACCTCCGCACTGGCGCCATGCCGCCGTGCCGCGCCCGCACGACGCCGCGCCGGGGGCCCCCCTTCTCTGCCTCCACCTGCAAGGAGAGCCAGCCCCACGAGGCATACCTGCTCCCCCTCCCTCCCAGCGATTCTTCCCCGTTTTCCTCTCTCTCTCCCGTCTGTCCCCACGAGTTCACCACCCTAGCCTCCATGGCCGTCGTCGCCGCCGCGGATTGAAGCTTCCCCGAGCAAATCGACGACCACATGAAGCTCCGCTGGGTCCCCTTCTCCATCCTCGCCGAAGGAATCGACCCGGGACGCCGCCGTTTCACCGCTCCATCGCCATCTTCCACGCCGCCGGCCGAAGCTCGTCTGCGACGTCGCCGCCGTATCCGACCATCCCCGACCTTGCCGTCTCCTCCAACGAGCTCAGGGTGAGCTACTGGTCCTCCCCAGTGCCCTCCGTTCCTCCCCTCGCCCTCTGTGTCGCACGTCGCCGTCGCAGTTGCCGCGCGTGCGCGCGCGCCGTTCGAGTCTCTGCGTCGGATAATCCGAGCCAGTGAAACTTCGGATTTTCCGAAATACTCCAGTACGAGATGCTTTTGGGTCCTTAGCCAATTTCACGACACTGCGGCAATCGGATATTCCGATTTGACAAAATTCGGATTATCCGAGTTGTTCCAGTACATCCCAACCTCACAATCCTCTCCCGCATCGGATATTCCGAGTTCAAAGTAAATCGGAAATTCCGAAATTGTTCAGTACAAAAAAAAAGATTATCCTGTTTCAATTATTTTCTTTCTTATTTGGATAAATAATTGTACTGTGTTGAAAATAACTTATAACCAGGGCATATTTACAAGAGGAAATTATAAAGGTAATAACTTTTATCGGGACACCATAGAAATGTGTTCGATATACCAAAATGTCCGGGAAATTGTGAACTAACCTTTAAAATAAATATCATGCATATTTGAGCACCATTAAAGGACTGCACTTGTTACAAGTTAGTAGAATCATTAAGTTAAATATGGGGTGTTTTCCTATCTGGTTGAAGTAATTATTCTCGCACCCCATTTAAATTTCTAGATAGCTATTAATAAGTTCGGTACATTAAAATGTCATGTCATCATGTGTTTGCGCATTGCATTCGTGAAGCATGTGTGGTGATTGATTGTTTCTTCCCGTGTTTTATGCTACGATAGATCAAGCAGCCGGGGTTACGCCGCAATACCCGACGATCCGTACCACCAGCACGTTGAACAAGGCAAGCGTAATCCCCCCTCTGAGCATGTCTTATCCTATCTTCCGCAAATATTTTCTCCACTATAATATTGCATGCGGTTCCAAATGTCAATTTAATTGGATTAGAGTATCCTATAGTTGTATTAAGTTTCCGATGCCATTACCTGTTTCCCCTCCTATATCCATAGGATTGTATTGTTGGCATGAGATACTTAACTATGCAATGTTGATGATTAGCCATGCTTAGTTAAATACTTAGTCTTCCGATGGATATTTCGTGTTGGAAACAGTTGATGAAAGGTCCGGAAGATGGTGGAGAATTTGTGGTGACTGGTAATAAAATGCTTAAAGGTGGGGATGAGAGGCCACTTGGTATGGTGGTGCTTTGTCTCACTCTCGCCGCCAAGGTGCGAGTTCTTTACCTCTTGAACCAAGAATGAGCGCGCTTCCATTCGGTGGGGTATATGGAGCCCTCGTCGACCAACTTGTGAAGGGCTAGCCGAGGGTCCTCTAGTTTGGGCTTCCATTTGCGCCTGCGTTGGGATGGTGGCCAAGACTGAGATGAGGATGGTGGTGTCAGGAAAATAAGTGGCCGCGGGATAGGGTGTTGGAGGCACTGAACCTGTCCTACCGCCACTGATGATCCTGGGTTAGTCTCAAGCAAGGTAAAGGTTGTAACCGTTCCCACTCAGCCGGCTTTCCCCGGAAGAGAGCTAAGCGTAGGCAATGAGCCAGGCGGTACCGAAGGTAAACACAGTGCACCCCTGCAGGGTTAAATCTTTTCGAAAAGCCGTGTCCGCGGTTATGGACGACTTGGGAAAGGACGATAAGATGATAGAATAACTTGAACGGAATGATTAAAAACTGAGTACTAAAGGTACTACTCAAGAATGCAAGGTTAGCTTCCTTGAGGGTGATTCGGGGAGGTGCCTTTGTAGAACAGGTACAGTGGTTGATGGTGGTTGATGATGAGAAAGGTGATCAAGGAAAAGAGTTACTTCTTACCCCTTTTAAAAATACTCTGATTAGTCGATGCCATGGAGTTATGTTTTCATAAATAAAATCAGCTTTATGCAAAAACAGCCATAAAACTTTGAAAGCCTCATCGAGCTAAAACTCTATATTTAATCTTGCGAGTTCGTCGAACTCAATGTCGTTTGTTTTGTTTCAGAGGAGGACTTCACCGACCTCGAAGGTGGGTTCTTTGTGGACGTCGACGAGTAGTCTGGGGTTCCCAGGTGGCAGCTTGGGACATCCCGGAACAGCTGGCGTTGGATGTTTATTTGTAGGCCTCTTAGGACATAATTTGGATCTTGTTGTTTAGACAACCTAATTCGCTTCCATATGATGTACTATTGGGTCTGTGACCTCTGGTTGTAATTTGCTATCTTTCTCTATTATAAGAGTTGAACTATAATGCTTAGAGTCGTAGAGTCTGTGATGTGCCAGTTGTTCCACAAGTCTTGATCTCTCTATTATGCATTGATAGTTGTCCTGTGTTAAGGCATCAATCGGGGTGTTGCGTTGCCGATGATCCATTCCGAGCAACGCCTACCAAAGGTTTTGGCCGGGGATTGGTAAACCCGTAACCTCCGGTTGTATCGCTTAACCGGTGACACACAGCATCACTGTATAGCAGTCGGGTCGGGGCGCCACACCGGCCACCCATTCGAGCCAGCCGGCCTGGAACTGGTTGCCCAGCCGGCCTGGAGCCCGGCCTGGTCGGCCTGGGGGCTGGCTACCCAGCCGAGCCAGCCGGCCTGGAGCCCGGCCTGGCCGGCCTGGGGGCTGGCTACCACGGTGATTTCGGACGATTTCTTTCTTCTTTTTGTATTCTTATAAATCTTAATATTTCCTGAAAGCACTTAGCATCATATTAAAATATCACCAGTGTTGTTATCTAACACACAAAACACAGAGGGGTCAATAAATGTCCTTTCAATCTCCCCCTTTTTGGTGTTAGATGACAACACTAGGATTTGCAATAAAAACCACACTATATCACGTTCTTAACAAGGAAAGGGCTCCCCCTAAATGTGTGCATATAATTTGTTTGCCTTGGAATGCAAATAAACACATAAGAAGGGAAGCAATCCCAACAAGATATAATCAACATGATATAGGTACAACATATTCGCACAAAATGAGACATATCCAACTAGGTTGAGATTTTGAGATGATCATACCTTGTGCCAAAATATGTAGTCAATTATATCAATGCACAATATCATGAAGTCTCAACCATAGATAAACCCGAATACCGAAATCCATAGTCTCATACAATAATTTAACCATCTCATACAATATTGATAGCCAAGTTCCACGAACATAAACCAAATAAAGTTCAACTAAAGCAAGTGCAATGCAAATAAAAACAGAAATGTATGCAATGCATGAATGCAAATCCCAGATATCTCTCTCCCCCTTTGGCATCAAGACACCAAAAAGGAGAAAGTAAAGTGAAAGCCCATGAGATCACTCGTCATCATACTCGTCCTCATCATCTTCACTATCAACATCCGCATTGGTGCCACCAAAAGCTTGACCGGAGCTTGATTAACCATGAGTGCCCGGCCAAAAGGGAGCAAGAGAGGAAGCATCATCGCCGAACCAATAGGTGTGCTTGGACATGTAAGTGTTCTCCGAGACCTCGGCCGAGCTGTCTGGATAGGGAAGATCAAGCTTCGTCATAATCTCTCTTTGATTGCGATTATAAGATTTTGCTTGCGATATGCCTTGAAGTCCTTGGCTTGCTTGTCCGCAAAGAAGCAATTCATTTTCTTGAAAATAGCCATGATGCCATGCTTCTTCTTAGAGGCCTCAACATGAGCTTCTTCCTCATCACGAGCATCTTCCTCACCATGAGTTTCAGGAGCGACTGATCTAGCACGCTTCTCTTGAGTAGGGATGACCGCATCCGGGGGCGAGATGGCAAAGCATGCAGAGTAGGCGCAATCAAAGTTGTGACATAGGCATTGAGCGAGGCCGTAGCCAACTTGAGTTCAAAGAGCTTCTGAAGGTACGGACCATAAATTGGAACCTTGGACTCAAGAACCAGGGATTGCATCTCTTGCCACATGTAATCAAGAACATCTATTTTCTTCTTCCTCTCCTTGGTGGAAACAATGTGGTTAAGAAGATTGACCATGTACATTCGAGCCATACCCTTTTCCCCAAACTTGACGGCAATAGTTTTCCGGAGGATGAAATAAGTGGCTTTCCAAAAAGGAGTCATATAAGAGCTCTTGGGGATCTTTCCAATAGTGCCCGACTCGGAGGGATAGCAATGATGGATCCCGGGAGTGACTTTCATGAGGTTTTGCATGTGAATACGAACATAAGCCATGGGACAAAGAGCTAGCTCCTCTATGCCAAAGAGAGCACCAAATTCAGCAAGAGAAGCTTCGTATTTGATACCGGCACTCATCCATGTCATAGTCCTCTTTCCTTCCCTGGAGAAATAAACTGTGGCATAGAATTCTTGAAGCAGCTCAGGAGCATAAGGAGTATTCACCGGCATGAGATTAGTAATACTATGAAAATCCATAATCTCCATCACCTCCGGCCATAATTCCCTTGCACTATCCACATCTATTATATATTAAAAGTAGATTATGGGCTAACCAGAAATTAGAGAATTAATTAGAAAATCCCACAATAATCAGAAACATCTGGCCATCAATTTAACTAATTAGCCAATGACAGCCGATAGATCTTAGAAACAATCAATTGACTTTTAAAGTTGGAAACAATTACCCACCAATGCCCTCCATAAATTATTTGTTACGTACCCCTTCATTGCAACCAGCTAAAAACAAACCTACCGTACGCCCTTACGCAGGTCCGCCGTCACCGTAGTGCTTGAATAAATTTTGTCGGCCGAGACCATGGTAGGGTTCGTCGGTTCGTTGGCGGCCGGAAAGCTAGATTTCTTCTGATTCTTGACTCTCTCTGTTGTGGCCCAGGTGGTAGCAAGCCCACGTGACAGAGAAGTCCAGGTCTAAGTCAGTTTAGAGTTAATAGGAAAGAATAGGTTGAGTCCAAAGTCTGTTATGAGTACGTGTCCTCCCAGGACACCTTTTCCTTGTTTGGCTTTATAAGCCCCGTAGCTGTAACGTAAGGGCAAGTAATAAGAAAACCCTATCTTCCCTGTGTGCTATCCCGACCTAATCTAATTCTCTAATTTCCCAACCTCTGCTGCCAACCAGCGCCGGCCACGGCACCTACCCGACACCGCCGGCCGCGGCCTCCGGTGAACTATCCGTACAGCCTTCGAAGTAAAGGATACAACATCTTGGTATCAGAGCCGACCACCATGGCTTCCGATGACGACAAGAAGAAAGCAACCGATGGCGACATGGCTACAGCCCTCGCTGCAATGCAGGAGGCTATCCTTAAGAAGATGGAGGAGGGCTTTGCAGCCCTTGATATACGCATCAAGGCCCTGGAGGAGAAGGCGCTTGGCGACGGCCTCGTGCCAAAACCAGCAGGCCTCCAGCCGCTTGCCTCACCTGGGGTTACAGCAGGTCTCTCGGCCGCGGAGCTTGCAGACACCCTCACCACCTCGGTTGGGCTGTCATCAACGAATCTGCCGCAATACTCGCTGCAGCTTCCTTCGATGTCTCAACAGATGCCGACGGCGCCACTGTTTGCGGCAGGGACATCAACCTCAGCAAGGCCTTATGCACCACAGCCGCATCAAACAAGGTTTCCATCGTTCATACCACAACAGCCACAATCGAGCTTTCCAAATATCTGGCCCGCCCCACCCACCCCCAACATCACAGAGAGGACAGGGGCTCCCCGCTACCATAAATTGGACTTTCCTAAGTTTGATGGCAAGGAAGACCCACTCACCTGGCTGAATCGTTGTGAGCAATTTTTCTGGGGACAACGCACGGATGAGGCTTCCAAAGTTTGGTTGGCAGCCTATCACATGATTGGCGTGGCTCAGGAGTGGTACATGCACTTGGAGAGGGACGAGGGGATGCCATCATGGCCTAGGTTCAAAGAGTGTTGTAACCTGCGCTTTGGGCCACCGATCCGAAGCAATCCTCTAGGCGAGATTGCACGGATGCGCCAATCTGGCACAGTGACGGAATATGTGGAGAAATTTCTGTCCCTGCTTGCGCACAATGACCCCCTGTCGACAAAGCAGCAGGTTCTATTGTTTACGTCAGGCCTCACCGACTTGCTCCATGTGGATGTTGAGATGCAAAAGCCGCTGGACCTTCAAGTCGTCATGAGTATGGCACGTGCTTATGAGCAGCGCGCAACTATCATAGTAGCAGACTCTTAAGGAGAATTCGCCCACGGCCATTGGACAACCCCATCGTATGTCCTTGACGGGTACAGTTCCAGTTGGGAAGAACGGATGCTTCGCCGGTTGACAGCAGCTGAGATGGCAGATAGAAGGGAGAAGGGACTATGTTTCAACTGCGATGAAAAATTCTCGAGAGGCCACCGTTGTCAACGCCTTTTCTACCTTGAAGCTATCGACGATGTCGAGGAGGAAGAACCGCCATGAATTACAGCTCGAGGACGAGCTGTATCTGCAGGGGGGAGTAGTGTTGTGGCCCAGGTGGTAGCAAGCCCACGTGACAGAGAAGTCCAGGTCTAAGTCAGTTTAGAGTTAATAGGAAAGAATAGATTGAGTCCAAAGTCTGTTATGAGTACGTGTCCTCCCAGGACACCTTTTCCCAGCTTGTTTGGCTAACAAAGGGAAGTGGAATGGGAATTCAACGCCTCTTCCCCATCCCGCGTTTCAATTACCAGGGTCCCCCCAGGTAATAGATTAGGGGGAGTTTAACACGTGAATTCCCTTGCCTCTTCCCTCACTAATTCCCATTCCCTCCAACCAATCAAAGGAATAAAAGTCTTCGTCCCTGTGTTTATTTCCCACGAACCAAACATGCTGTAAGGGCAAGTAATAAGAAAACCCTATCTTCCCTGTGTGCTATCCCGACCTAATCTAATTCTCTAATTTCCCAACCTCTGCTGCCAACCAGCGCCGGCCACGGCGCCTACCCGACACCGCCGGCCGCGCCCGACAGCGCCGGCCGCGGCCTCCGGTGAACTATTCGTACAGCCTTCGAAGTAAAGGATACAACACTCTCAGGTCGTGGTCTTCACTTGAGCTAGCTGGCTCTGATCCAATCAACAGATCAGAGCATCTACATCTTGTATCCCATGGCAGAATCAGTAAAAAGAGATTGGAAGATTACGCTGCATGGATGGGCTTCAATCCTACATGCATCTACATGCACGTCTATAGCCTGGCCAGGACTGCAGGAGCCTGTTGCCGCCATCTCACCTGGACAGGGCATGCAAGATCGGCATGCATGCAGCAGGCCCAGCAGTGAAATCCGCTAATCGTTTCCGGCGTGTGTGTTCCATGCACATAATCAGCTGCTTCTGTTCCAAGCTGATCCAATCTGAAAAAGATATAATCACTTTATGCAGCTAGCTAGCTTCGTACGTGATTGATCTGGTGCTACCACAAGCAATTCGACCAGCGAGGCCAGATGGGTTCCTCCGATCGGAATTTGCTGCCGTTTTTTCCCACGTTTTCTGGTGATTTATTCTTGGCTGGCCTCTCTTGCATCGGTTTCGATTATTTCTGGTTTTCTCTCATTACAAGTGTATGAGATCAGGATGGTGGGGGAACTGCGAGCAATGACGCATCACCGCCAGCCGCAAGGTTACTGCTTGATCGGTGGCTTCAATGCCTGATATATTTCAGTATTGTTTGCCAAGATGCAGAACTGATCGGAAAACATGCACACAGAATTGATTTGCTAAGAAAGTCAGAAATATGGCACACCTTCGTCCAGATTATGCATGAAGAGAGTTACATATTTTTACCTTCTTCTTGGGTAAACATCAATTCAAGTCATTTAATTACTGATTGACAGATGCATCATTGCCGATCATGCTTCATTGATAGTGTGTGGCCAAGATGAGGGCACTCGCAGATGCAGGCATTATTCTAGATGCACATGTTTTCAGGGCAAACATGTATGAGGGCTCAAGGAGGTCAATGGGGAGCCAGCTCCAGATCAGTACTCAACAAGGATCAGGAGGGCAGGAGTAGAGATGACAGGCGCCTGTCACTAGGACCAAAGTAGCAGCTGCAAGTTTCTGCTCAAGATTAGTATAGATAGGTTCTGGTACTTCGCAACGGCTACGTTGCCTACTTCTCATCATAGTTCGTAGCCCTGTAGATATTTGAGCTTAATCTTTATTCTGCTTATAGTAATTAACAGTGCTCCTGCTTTTCCTTTAATTTTTTTCTTGAAGTGTGATCAACCAATCTAGAGAGAAAGTATGAACCACATGGACTGGAATCAATCGAACCTGGGCCTTGACTCGAACAACTTAGACGACTAGATTGAGAAAGTAATGCCACATCGAACAGCATGGTACTGTCTCCACAGTTCCCAGCCTTCTTTTTTCCTCTGCATTCTCATTATTTCTGGCCGTTGGGCAATGCAGCTCCGAAAAAACAGTGCAGCTTCTAATTTTTTCCCTCACGACCTGAACTGTAAGTCTTTAGCAATAACCCTTTTATGATTGCATTCATCATGAATTGTGTTATATCTATACACATCTTAATAGCTCAGCCAAATATATTTTCCATGTGTCCTATACCCCTAATCATGCTAATTGTCCATGATATTAAGAATTGTTGTTTCAGTCAAGTTTTCTTCTTCTTTTGACGATGTATCAGGTGAGGATCTGCAAGTGTTGGCAGCTACACATGGAATTATATTAGACAAGGTAGTTAATTTGATGTTTCACTGTGTTTACTTCAGCTACAGCATAGTACTCACTCTAGGTATGTCCATCAGCTAGAGTGGCGTGTGTTTTACAACGACATTGCCACATATATATTTGCCTGGAGCTAACACCCCTGAATCATCCATTTGGTATTTATGTTTAGTATTTAGATAATCAAATTTTCCATTGCAACGTGATTATGCTCTTTTTTTGCATTGTCTAAAGCTTGGTACAGAAAGCTCATATATCCTAGAGAACTGAAAGAAGTGGCTTTATGAACGGTTCGTACCTTCGAAGCTGACTCATATGACCTTCCTGCTACTCGATAAATATATCTCAAATCTTTTTTTAATCCTTGATGGTTGATGCCAACTCTGAATCAATAACGTACATTTTTAACACCATTGAACGTTTTAAAAGTTATCCGCACTAAATACAGGGTACACATTCATCTGGGAGGTGTGCTTTCATGGTTCTACTGAGTTTTGTTCGACCACAAACCTTTTCTTATGTTAGCATTCCTTCAACAGTGTGTGTTGTCACTATATAAATCTTAATCATTTAGTGCTATATGTTTTGCGAGATTTGTCCCAATCACTCTAATTTTCCTTGACATTAAACATTATTATTCTGTTTAAACTGAGAGCTCTTTGATAGTTCATTTTAAGTTGAGCTTGGTCCATGATTTATATGCTACTGTCGGCAAGAAAGTGCTGCTATGCTAAGGCTCTTGATGAACAACTTTTACGCTATTTTCGTGTTTTTACTGCAGTATAGTACCAGATGTTATTTACTTCTGTTACATGGATATGATAGATAAATGCACCATGGTTCATAGTACACAATTGCATAACAAACCAACCGCAGATCTAAGCTCTTAAAAGCAGACAATTAGGTAACATCATTTGGATCAACAAATATATGATAAGACAACTGCAAAAACTATCTCATAGGACCACCATCAGGGTGGTACATATACAAGCAAAACACAACAGCCATGAACCTCTATAAAATCAATGGTATGTGACATATTTAATTATGTTCATTTTTCCTCGAACATAAACCAAAAGCATATGAAGGAGAAAACTGATGTACCCACACAGGACAAAAAGGGAAATTGTGACCCTTAAATCTCAATAATACTGGAATAATGCATGTGCTAATCAAACCTTGGACAGAGAATCACTAATATTAACTGTTTGGAATTTTTATGTATGATACTATGAGAAAAAAATAGGCCTGCTAATGCTACGACTGTACTAATCACTTAATTTTTTAAATAACTTGGCAAGATACTAATGCTATGTTGCAGGGCAGAATGGAAAAGATGATTCCAACCCATATGAGAAACGTATACAGAAGCCCTGATGAAACATCTCTGAACCTGGGAGCACCATGTGAAGCTCACACTCAGATTGAATCGAAAAAAAAAGATGAGACGGAGAAGAGACAATCAAAAAGAGCACGGTATGATATCTCCACAGAATGTATTGGTATTTCCATTGCAGAATAGAAAGGAAAGAAAAAACAGTGTTGTACCAAATCATGGCAGCGTCCTCTCCGATTCAAATCAACCAGGCACCAGGCCATTTATCTTCTCCAAGTAGATGGTCAGCGGATCGACATCCATAAGTACCAACGTGCATCGCAGGCCTTGCACTCCTGGCCGGACCAAGTTACAGACCAGCTTCAACGCGGACGTCCGCCATGGTACTCCAAGATCCAACCGATTTGGAGATTTAATTTTGCTGGATTTCAGGCAGAGGAGAAACCAGATTTGGAGACATGGAGAAGTGGAAGGGTGAGCAATGGGGAAAAGCAGGGACGTCTGATTCGAAGAGAGTCAAAGAACGCTATACTATTTTTTTACTCCATCAATGGGCGGTGGAAGGGAGTATTATTAACAAAGGCGCACTTTCCCCTCCCTCCTCGCTACAGTGCAGAGAAGGGCGATTTCTTGGATTCGCCTGCGCGCCGCGCTCTCGCCGTCGCGGATCCGTGGGATCTCTCTCCCCCCGTCCGCTCCGGCGGCGGGTGGGTGGGGGATCCCCGGATCCCTTCGTGTACATAGAGTAGGGGTGTGTGGGTTCCCGCCGGCGGCGCTGTGGAGGCGGTGGTGCGGTTGGTGGGGTTTTGGCGTCGACGTCCTTCCTCTCCGGCGGTGGAGCTCCGGTGGGGCTACGTCGCGCGGTCGTCGACCTCTCCGTGCTAGCGGATCCAGGGATCTGCCGTGCGCGGTCTTCTTCTCCAGCTGCTGCGGTGCGGCGGCGCTGGAGTCGTGTCGCTCGTCCAGGGCTGGACGGGATCTCCAGCTTCTTCCTGCGGCGGATCCGATGGCGGCCGAGGCAAAGCGGGGAAGCGGTGCCAGGGGGGCGTCTGCCCTGCGTGTTCATCGACAAGAGGTCCGTCGCGGCGCGGCGGGCAGGCTAGGCGGCGTCTCTCAAGGGTTTGAATGTGCCCAGGCAGTGTTAAGGTGGTTGCTGGCCTTCGTCTTCGTCGCCGGCGGAGCTGCGGCTCTCGATGCTGGCTCTGGATCCTCCTCATATTGTTGTTCTTCCTTTGTTTTCGATCTATGTACTGTGTATGTGGATGATCGGTGAATATACGTTGGAGTTGGATGTGTCAAAAAAAAAAAAAAAAGAAGGGAGTATTATTTTAATAAGCCACTTACTTACAAATTACAAATTAAGGCAATGCACAGTAAAGCATCGGCAAGCATCGGCACGAGACCCCCAAACGCATAAAATTAGGGAAAATCAAGTTGGTAATTCCTATTCGGCTCAAAATTAAGATAGACCTTAATCAAATACAAAACAGTCCGGTTAGCATCATCATTCGTGTTGTCTCGGAGTTGCACATGGATAGCAAACATGCAACATATCACTTGCACATAAGTTGTAATTGAGAATTAAGCTAATTCTAAGACGACTAAAATTTAGGCGTGCCCAAAATATTTAAAAACACAATATCCATGAAATTTAAAAGCATATATATATGTATATCACATTTAGTAATAGGTCAATAATAAAAGCTTAGTTGAGTCGTAATTTTATGCATAAAAATGTATTAATTAGAAAAAAGAATTACAACTTAAAAAATGTTATTACTAATCTTCATAAACAAAATAATATAATAAAGATAAATGAATAAATAAAAATATTAGTTTTAACATGCTAACCTTGGTGTAGTTATAGGCCAACATTTTATTAGGACATATGAAATTGTTTTTCTTTTGTATATCATATAAGAAATTTTAATCGACCGTCAATATGTCGCCCGCGCATGTGCGCGGGCCACTTTGCTAGTTGAAGTAAAAAGTGGGAGCATGAGAGTTCTTCAAGAGACTAATTAGTTGTTCAAACACTTGATGATGCATCTTGCAATAGAAACGGCTATCACTCGCGCAAGTGGGCTTGCCAAAAGCATATGAATTGAAAATCAAGCGGTCATGCTCAAACTCATCACTAGGCACTTTGATCCAAGTTGAACGTACCGGTTCCTCCGGATTGAACGGGGGAGGCCCTTTCTTCTTGGAGATTACCTTGAGTTTCTTGGCCTTGGGGTTAGCGGAGGAAGAGGAGTAAGAGGACTCCCGAAGATGTTCCTTGCCCTTGAACCTTGAGAGAGGGGAATCATCTAGGTCTTCAAGGTCATCATAAGCCGAATCATCATCCATCTTGCTCAAGATTCGCCGAGAAAAATCCAATCTTGAAAGGGCACCAACAATGGAGGAGAACTCCCCCAATCTTCCACCAATGGAGGAATCACTTGGATGGTAAGGTGGATCTTGAAGGGGGCTTGCAGATCTGAGGGAGGATGAGGTGTGGGGGCGGCTCTAATGGCGGGGCGGTGGAGGAGGAGCTCTGGAGGGGCAGCCATGGTGTTGGAGGTTGTGGGGGAGAGGAGGAAGAAGTGGGGGAACCGTGCGGTTCGATCCCCTCCCCCCCGATCTAGATGCCCCGAGAACCTGGCCTAGAGGCTGGGTAGTGACCCGAGACCGCCGGCCTGGGAGCCGGCCGGGGCGGCCTGGAGACCGGGCAATGACCTGAGACCGCCGGCCTGGGAGCCGGCCTGGGCCGGGCACCCACCCGATGGAGCCGGCCTCTGGCCCGGCCTAGGAGCCAGCCAGGCCGGCCAGACTGGCTTTTTCCTTTTTTTTGCTAAAATTATTCTCCCCTTTTTCTGAAAATCTTCTCCCCTTTTTCTGAGATTCTTGCTTAAACAAAATTCTTGGAAAACTTCCGGACTTCTTTGCTGAGAACCATCTTCAAGAGTGACCATGGAGCAACGTTGAGTGACACGGGGAGATGCAAACATGATGGTTTCTTCACACTTCCAATGGAGATAAAACCAAGAAAACCCAAATAAAAACATTGGAAGTGATTCAAAAGCGGGTAGAAACAACAAGTATGCAATAAAATCTCCAATAAGACCCAACTCTTCAAAAAGAAGAGGGCGGTGGCCTAGGCCACCATGTATGAGTGTGTGGTGTGACACCGCGAAGATATATCTTGGGTTCACGGCCACAACTCGTCATTTAAGCTCATAATTCAACAAGTGAACATAAAAAACAAAATGAGGTCTTACTATCGGCATAATGGGGGGAGGGATAGTCCAATGGATTAGGACCGCACTCCCCCTATGTCCATGCCTACACCTAAACCAAACAGATAGTCAAATATAGGTGTGTATGCAAGATAATCAAGTCAAGCTCCTTGAATCCACGATATTTAGCTCATGCCTCAAATAAGTGAATCTTGCTTCATCAAGTGGCTTCGTGAAAATATCGGCAAGTTGGTCTTTGGTTGGAATATAGCCAAGCTCAATATCACCACGGCAATATGATCCCGAATAAAATGATGACGATCTCAATATGCTTCGTTCTTGAGTGTTGCACCGGGTTGTGGCCAATCTTGATGCACTTTCATTGTCACATAAAAGAGGCACTTTGTCACAATTGACACCGTATTCCTTTAAAGTTTGCCTCATCCATAACAATTGAGTGCATGCACTAGCGGCCGCCACATACTCGGCTTCGGCGGGAGAGAGATATGCAATTTTGCTTCTTAGAAGACCAACTCACCAAGGACCTACCAAGAATTGGCATGCCCCGGAAGTTGATTTCCTATCATCCTTGCAACCGCCCAATCCGTCCGTGTACCCGGCAAGAGAGAAATTAGTGCCCTTTGGGTACCACAAACCAAACCTTGGGGTATAAACCAAATATCGAAGGATTCTATTGACCACCTTCAAGTGGCTTTCTTTAGGAGCGCTTGATACCTTGCACACACCCCTACACTCAACACAATATCGGGTCTAGATGCACAAAGATAAAGCAAAGAACCAATCATAGAGCGATAAAGTTTTTGATCAACATCGATACCGTCGGGGTTAAGTTCAAGATGGCATTTGGTGTCCATGGGAAACCGCTTCTCCTTAGCATTTGCATATTGAACCTCTTGAGCATGTCTTGGGTATATTTGGTTTGAGAGATGAAAGTCCCTTCATTCAATTGCTTGATCTCAAAACCAGAAAGAACTTCAATTCGCCCATCATAGACATCTCGAACCTATCGGTCATAAGCTTTGAAAATTCATCATTGAAAGCTTTGTTAGATGAGCCAAATATAATATCATCAACATAAAGTTGGCATATGAAAAGCTCCCCTTTAACCCTCTTGGTAAAGAGGTGGGATCGATTTGCCCCAATTCAAATCCACGGTCTAGCAATAGCTCTCTTAGGTGCTCATACCAAGCACGAGGTGCTTGTTTGAGACCATAGAGCGCCTTATCAAGCTTGTAGACATGGTTAGGGAATTTGGGTCCTCGAAACCCGGTGGTTGCTTAACATATACCAACTCCTTTAAAGGACCATTAAGAAAAGCACTTTTCACATCCATTTGTTGCAATTTAAAGTTATGATGTGATGCATATGCAAGAAGGATACGGATGGACTCAAGGCGAGCCACGGGTGCATAAGTCTCTCCAAAATCAATGCCTTCAACTTGAGAGTATCCTTGTGCAACCAATCTTGCCTTGTTCCTCACAACCATTCCATGCTCATCTTGCTTGTTCTTGAATATCCACTTGTGCCTATAACATTGCGGCAATCTTTGGCTTCTCAACTAGATTCCACACTTTGTTGCGCTTGAAGTTATTGAGTTCATCATGCATAGCTTCAACCAATCCGGATCTTCAAGAGCTTCAAACACTTTCTTTGGTTCCACCATGGAAATATGAGCTTGATGTTCACTAAAGCTTGCCAATTGTCTTCTTGTGGTAACACCCTTCTTTGGTCACCAATGATTTCTTCTAGCTTGTGACTTTTATTTCAAAGTCTCTTGCAATCTTGCTTTACGACGGGCTTCGATATCTCTATTGCATCTTGGAGGTATCTCTTGATCATCTTGATCATTTGAGTCCCCGTCTTGACCGGAATGTTGACCTTGATCATCTTATGCACATCTTCAACAATAGAAGGAGAGGGTTGATCTTGGTCATGACCTTGGCTAGCATCAACAATGGAGAACTTGGTTCTTGCATAGCAACTTGGTCAACATGAGGAGGGTCTTGAACTTGTTCTTGGGTTGGTGCATCATTTGCTTCCATGTAGGCGCCGTTTCAACTTGTGATGATGAGGTCTCCACTTGATGGAGCTTGGACTTGCTTGAGGAGGCTCGTAATGAATCTCAATGGGGCGATGGAAACCAATGCCCATTCTTCTTATGCATCTTGAGGCCTCATTATCTACATCACAAACATGAAATTGCGCCACTTGGGAGCCGTCATTCTCATCGAACCTCACATCACAAGATTCTATGACTTTCCCAGGTTTGTCATAGACTCTATAGGTGTGAGATTCGGCACCGTACCCAACAAAAACACCCTCTAAAGCTTTAGATTCAAATTTAGACAACGAACACTTTGATCTTATAGAAACACTTACAACCAAATACTCGGTAGTAGGAGACATTGGGCTTGTTGCCGGTGAGCATCTCATAAGGTGTAAACTTCTTGCCTTTGCGAAAGAATAGCCGGTTTGATGAATGACACGCCGTGGAGATAGCTCGGCCCACAAGAAGAGTGGAGACTTAAACTCCGCCAACATAGACCTTGCCATATCCATGAGGTCCGGTTCTTCCTTTCGGCTACACCATTTTGTTGAGGGGTATATGCAGCGGAATATTGATGACGAATCCCCTCTTCACTAAGAAACTCATTTAGGTGTAGTTCTTGAACTCGGAGCCATTTCACTCCTAATGACCAATATAGGGACATTGTGTTGGCGTTGAACTTCATTGGAAAAGTCGATGACGGCTTGTTGGGTCTCATCCTTCGTCTTGAAGAAATAAACCCAAGTAAATCTTGAATAGTCATCAACAATCACCAACAATATTTCTTCCCACCAAGACTAGGTTGAGGCACGGCACCAAAGAGATCAACATGAAGAAGTTCCAAAATCTCTTTGATGCATCTTTCCTTCAACACAAGCCCTACAAAGACGATCTCTAGAAAAAGAAACATTGTCTTTTAGTCCAAGAATGTGGCCACCCTTGTGAAGACTTTGCAAAGTTCTCATGTTGACATGGGACAAGCGGCGATGCCACAACCACCCACGTCGGCCTTTCCGAATAGGCATATTGCTTGAGTGTTGGTTGACCCCGAAAAGTCCACCACAAACAACTCATTTTCAACATACCCAACGAACATGACCTTTAGAGTCTTGCTCCTCAAGAGTACCACCATATCAATAGTAAAATGGACATCAAAATTCATCTTATTAAGTGCACGAACGGACATAAGATTGTAACCGAGGGACTCGACAAGCATGACATTTACAAGGGTGATATCCTTTGCAACTACCACCTTGCCGAGCCCTTTACCTCCGCTTTTGATTTATCACCATAGGAGACGGATGCTTGATTTATATTTGGTCCCAACTCCGTCATGATCTCCTTGCTTCCGGTCATATGACTAGTGCATCCACTATCAACCACCCATTTAGACCCACCGGAAGCATAGTCCTACAAGAAATCATTGCTTGGTTTTAGGTACCCATCTTGCAATGGGTCCTCTTTGGTTAGCAACAAGGGTCTTAGGAACCCAAATAGCATGAGCAACATAACCATCATAAGGACCAACATATTTTGCATAAACATCACCATAATAATCAACATATAGAATGTAGTGAGGGTTAGCATCTCCCGCAAAGTCACTACGAGTGGTCTTGCCCCTAGTGGCATTCCCACTCGCAATGGGAGTCTTGGTTTGTGCGGGCTTGGCCTTGTTGTTGCTCTTCTTCTTCTTTGCCTTGGCTACATAACCAAGACCCTCCTTCCCTTTGTGTTGCTTTTGCTCAACAACATGAGCAACAACCTTTTCTTTACCTTTGGGAATTGAGGTCTTGGCACTAGTGGCCTTGGCAAGCTCAACCTTCAACCTAGCATTTTCCTCAATAACATTTGCATGATCACAGAAGGAGTAGAAGTGCTAGGTGAGTTAGATTTAGAAAGTTGAGTTTGAAGTTGCTCATGAGACTTGACTAGAAGAGAGTGAGTACTTTCCAAGGCCTTGTGAGCCTTGTCAAGTTTCTCCATATCCTCAAGAGTCTAGCATTAGCAACCACAAACTCGGCTTTCTCCTTTTTAATCACTTTATATTTAGCAAAGACATGGTCTCTATCCTTAATGATTTTAGCAATTATTTCATCATTTTTATCATCAAGGGACTCAAGTCTTTCCTCAAGAGTAGTTCTATATTCACTCTCTTCTTCAAGAGAAGCATTCAAGGATGCTATGGTAAGAGAGTCCTCTCTCTCAATTTTGCCCTTGACCTCAAGAAGGTCTTCGGCGGCACCAAGTTGGCTCATGAGAGCCTCAATATGCTTCTTAGCTTCACCTTGCAAGTTAGCCACAAAGTATCGAAGCAACAAGTTCTTTCTTAATCACAAGACTAGAGTTATCATCTATTTCATGCATAGTCTTGGGAGTAGAAGATGATACCTCGGTGACGGGCCATGAGGCAACGAGCGGTGTTGATGGAGATGTTCTCATTGGGGGATTCGAAGAGAGAAGGAGATGGAGTTGATACGATGGCCAAAGCGGCCACCTCACGAGTGGGTTCATCTTCTTCTTCGGAATCATCAGAAGGATACTCTTCTTGAGTCATCAACACAATTCTTGGTGCTTTCTTGAAGAATGGCTTCCTCTTGACAAAAGGCTTCTTTTGTATCATTTGATTGATCCTTGGGACAAGCCTTCCACCATGTTGTTCTCTATTCTCATAAGGACACTCTTTGATGAAGTGATGCTTGTCATGACAATTGTAACAAGTCTTTGTCCTTATAGCAAACTCCTTCTTCCCACTTGGATTGTTCCTTAGATCAACTTGAGCCTTTGCCTTGGCCGGGTCACGCCAAAATGTTCTTGTGGCAAGAGCCACGTGATCATGGTAGGCTTGTTCGAGATCATCGGGAAGAATGTTGCTTGGGCAAGCTTCAACTTCCACACTATCATCTAGGACACCACTTTGGCCTTCAAAGCAAGTGAAGACCTTGTTTCATTCCCATGGCCCTAGCACGGTTGTCTAGAGCATTTTTGGTGGCAACCTTGGAAGCTTGCATCTCTTGCATAACTTCATTAGAGGTCATTTCAAGGTAGTTGTGTCTTCCTTGTATGGCCTTCAAGTCAACGGGCTCGAAGGGCATGAGAGCATTCACATACTTCCTTTTGACCCAAGCATCATCCGCATACTTTGCCCCAACATTATAAAAGGCTTGGGCAAGGGTCTTGAGTCTTCCATACATCTCTTCATGAGTTTCACCCTCAAGCATGTAGAAGCCTTCGGCTTCATTGTTCAAAGCATCAAATCTATTCCTCTTCATGCTCTCATTTCCAAGGAATGTCTCGGAGAGACAATCCCAAGCTTCTTTGGCGGTGGTGAGATGTTGAATGTGATAATATCCTTTTCACCAACGGCAAGTTCAAGCATGTGTAGAGCGGTGGCATTGAGTTGAGCATCAACCACCTCTCTCCTTGTCAAGTTGTTTGGATCCACGGCCTTGTATCCCGCTTGCATGATCCTCCAAAGCTCGATAGAGGCACTGTTGACATGAGATCTCATTGAGTGTTGCCAACTAGTAAAATCTAAAACATTAAGCTTAGGCGAAGGACCTAAAGGGTTTATGCGAGGATGAGGGATAGGTGGGCGGGAGAGTACAAATGAGAGACCTCATGGTACTCGGGCTTCCCACCTATGGGCTTGGTTATGGATAGAGAAGATTTCTTAGGGTCGGTTTCTTTATTTTCAACCCCATTCTTTTCCCCCTTTTCTTTATCGGAATCACCCGTCTCGGAAGAAAGGGGGTCCTCTATAGGGAGAGTCTCCGACGGAGGCTTGGTACTAGTGAGTTTCGTGAGCATGTCACGTATCGCACTAAATTGGGTATCCATGGACGATCTCAATGATGTTTCCATCTCTTTGAGATCAGCCATGGATGCCAGAGTACTTTGGCCTTCCGGAGGAACCTCTCCCAATGTCATACTTCTCTTAGGCGGTTAAGCCCAATAAGAGAACCAATGCTCTGATACCAATTGAAAGGATCGTATGACACCTAGAGGGGGGGGGGGGGTGAATATGTGCTACTTCAATTTTAGTACTTTTTCAAATTAGGCTTGACACAAAAGGTAAATTCTCTAGATATGCAACTACGGTGAATTTACCTATATGACAAGCAAGCAACTAAGCAAGATACACGAAGTAAATAAGGTAAACAAGGATAGAGGTAACCGAAGGTGAAAGCACGCGGAGACACGGATGTATTCCCGAGTTTCTCCTTTTTAGGGGAGTACGTCTCGTTGGAGGGGTGTGAGGCACCACAAAGGTCGATCTCAACGCCACAAAGGTCACCCTATTCTCCGATGAACCGCACCACAAAGGTTTGGTTCACCTTCCACTATCGGAAACCTTCAAGGCGGATTCCGGAGCCTTTACAACAACGATTCGGGGCACAACCCACAATTGGATTGGGGGCTTCCGAACAGCTACAATCTGTCACAAAGACAATCAAGTAAGTACAACAATGAGCTAGGTTTTCCCAAAGAAAATCCTAACAAAGGGTCCCTCAAGTGAATAAGGGGTAAATGTAAATCCGCTTGGTGAAGATGTAGATCCGAGCCTTCTCCTTCAATTCTCCAAAGATCAACGAGTTTGGGTGGAAGGATTGGGAGATATATATATTTCTTGAGCTTGCAATAATGGTGTCTTCAAGTTTTGGCGAGCTACCTGTCCCAAGGTAGGTGGAGGAGCATTTATAGCTCCTCCTAAAAAGTGGCCGTTGAAGGGGAACTGGGAGGCCGACCTGGAGGCCGGCCTCACGCACTGCCTCAGAGTACCCAGAGAAGCCGGCCTGGGGCCCAGCATGGCCGGCCTGGGGGCCGGCCACCCATCCGAGCCAGCCGGCCTGGAGCCCGGCCTGGCTGGCCTGGGGGCTGGCTCCCCAGCCGAGCCAGCCGGCCTGGAGCCCAGCCTGGCCGGCTTGCGGGCTGGCTTCCCAGGGTTTCACCACCACGGTGATTTCGGACGATTTCTTTCTTCTTTTTGTATTCTTATAAATCTTAATATTTCCTGAAAGCACTTAGCATCATATTAAAATATCACCAGTGTTGTTATCTAACACACAAAACACAGAGGGGTCAATAAATGTCCTTTCAACTACCTCCTCTTCGCGGCATTGAGCATCGCATCGACCTCATTCCCGGCGCTCCTCTACCAAACCACGCACCATACCGCACCAATCCCGATGACACCAAGGAAATCGAGCGCCAAATACAGGAGCTCCTTTCCATGGATCACATTCGAGAAAGCTTGAGCCCATGTGCCGTACCGGTGATCCTCGTTCCCAAGGCCGACAACACACTTCGCCTACGCATGGATTGTCGCCCCATCAACGCCATAACCGTACGGTATCGCCACCCTATCCCTCGCTTAGATGACATGTTGGATGAGCTTAGTGGTGCTTGCATCTTTTCCAAAATCGATCTTAAGAGTGGATACCACCAAATACGAATGAGTGAAGGTGACGAATGGAAGACCGCTTTCAAAACTAAACTTGGTCTTTATGAATGGTTAGTCATGTCATTTGGTCTTTCCAATGCACCTTCCACATTTATGCGTCTTATGAACCATGTTTTGCGACCTTTCATTGGAAAATTTGTTATGGTATACTTTGATGACATCTTAATTTATAGCAAGTCCTTGGAAGAACACAATGATCATGTTCCTCAAGTTTTATTGGTTCTTAGAAGAGAAAAGCTTTATGCAAATCTCTCCAAATGCACATTTGCCACTAGTAAGGTTGTTTTCTTAGGATTTGTTGTTTCTTCCAATGGAGTTGAAGTTGATGAATCTAAAATCAAAGCAATTCGCAATTGGCCTTTTCCTATGACCCTTGCCGAGTTGAGACGTTTTCTTGGATTTGCCGGATTCTATCGCCGCTTTATTGAGAACTTTTCCACCATTACTTGCCCTCTTCATGAACTTACCAAGAAAAATGTACCGTTCATTTGGGGCCATGAGCAAGATTTTGCTTTCAATGAGATCAAAAGGTTTCTAACCGAAGCTCCCCTTCTTGCATTACCAGATTTCTCCAAAACTTTTGAAATTCAATGCGATGCTAGTGGTTTGGGCATTGGAGCCGTGCTTATGCAAAATGGTAGACCAATTGCTTACCATAGCGAAAAACTTGATGGAGCCCGTTTGAATTACCCCATCTATGACAAAGAATTGTTTGCTTTGATTCGAGCTTTAGATGTTTGGCAACACTACCTTCGTCCTAAGGAGTTTGTCATCCATTCCGACCATGAGTCCTTGAAGTTTTTGAAAACTCAAACAAGTTTAAACAAACGACATGCTAAGTGGGTTGAGTTCATGGAATCCTTTCCCTATGTCATCAAGTACAAAAAGGGTAAAGAGAATGTATCGTGGATGCTCTTTCCCGCAAACCAACCTACTTACGCATCTTGAAATCTATGTTTTGAGTTTGGATGAGATCAAGAATCTTTATGCCATGGACACTTTCTTTGGTCCAATTTTTGCCATGTGCACGGAACATAAAGGCATTGATGATTTCTATTTGCACAAAGGATTTTTGTTTAAGGCTAACAAACTTTGCGTTCCCGAGTCTTCGCTATGTTTGGTCCTTTTGAAGGAATCACATGGAGGATCACTCATGGGACACTTTGGCCGCGACAAGACCTACGGCATGCTCGCCACCAACTACTATTGGCCACGAATGAAGCGTGACATGGAACGTCTCGTGCGACGATGTTCGACATGCTTCAAAGCTAAGTCTACTCTAAACTCTCATGGCTTATATACACCATTGCCTATTCCACATCACCCATGGTTCGACATAGCTATGGACTTCGTATTAGGACTTCCACGCACTAAAACAAACAAGGATTCCATATTTGTCGTCATTGATCTATTCTCTAAGATGGCACACTTCATACCATGCAGCAAGACCGACGATGCTTCACATATTGCTACTTTGTTTTTTAGGGAAATCGTCCGTGTTCATGGAGTGCCCAAGACCATTGTGTCGGATCGTGATGTCAAGTTCGTGAGTTACTTTTGGAAGACTTTGATGGCTAAGATGGGAATCAAGCAACTATTCTCCACCGCATACCACCCTCAAACCGATGGTCAAACCGAAGTGGTGAACCAAAGCCTATCCACACTCCTTTGTGTGTTGATCAAGCCCAACTTGAAGAATTGGGAAGAGTGCATCCCACACGCGGAGTTCGCCTACAATCGAGCACTACACCGCGCAACAAAGAGAACACCCTTCGAGATCGTCTATGGCTCCAACCTCTACACCGCGCTAGACATGCTACCACTTCCACTCCATGAGCAAGTCAACATGGACTTCGACAAGCGCGCCGCTTATATGAAGAAACTACATGAAGACACAAGAACCACGCTAGATAAGCACAATGAAGACCATGCTACGAAGATGAACAAGCACAAGTGCGCCATGATCTTTGAAGAAGGAGACCTTGTTTGGCTACACTTGCGAAAAGAGCGCTTCCCGGATGCAAGAAAGTCCAAGCTTCAACCTCGAGGAGACGGACCTTTCAAGGTTCTCAAGCGCATCAACAACAATGCTTACAAGATCGACATCTCCAACTCCAAGTACTTGGTCCATGACACCTTCAATGTCGCCGACCTATCGCCATACCATGGGACATCTAGTGATGCGGATGACCAAGAGTCGAGGATGACTCTTTCCCAAGAGGGGGGAGATGATGTAGCCCAACCTACGGTTCCTACAACAAGTGGCCTAATGACAAGAGCTAGAGTCAAAGCTCTCCATGATACGGTGAACTCACTTCTATCTATGTGTGATCTTGACTCGCCTTTGAATGGTTTGCTACTTCATTCGGATACCTTGTGTGTGTTAAGGTACAAGCCTCATGAAGATACTCCACCAAGTGATGAAGTTGGACGAGGGTTGAGCCAAGAGGATGAGGAGCAAGAAATCCCAGGGGCCGGTACTACCGCCGCCGACCGCCCGGTACTACCGGAGCTACTACCGGAGCGACTACCGCCGAATCCCGAAGATACTGATGTTGCGACCACTTAAGCGGTACTACCGGGCCGTTTCCGCCGGTACTACCGGGGCTGCGCAAACCTGTGTGCTGAGATGGCCCTTGAGCCATGTAATCCTAGCCACTCATCTACCTTTTCGTATCTAGACTATAAATAGGTGCATCCCACTTCAGATTTAGGGTTAGACTAAGATTAGACTTGAGTTGAGCTTTGCTCCTTTCCACCCCATGATGGTGTTGCCTCCTATGAAGATGAATCAAGGCCTCCCCTTGTGGAGATGAATCAAGTCCTCCCCTTGTGGAGAAGATCCCTCTAGTGGATTCAAGACTTCTTTTTATAGTTGAGACTACTTGCTAATCTTTCTCTTTGAGTGACTAGATTGGATCGGTTGGGTTGACCGATAAGAGAAACAATCCTAAGAGTAAGGTTGCTTGGAGATTGAGAATCGGGGGCTGCCCTTGGAGACTTATTACCGGTTGATTTTGTCCGTGTTGCTTTGCTAGTTATCCAATTTGTGAGTTTTCCCCTTTTGTGTTATTTGTGTTCATCGTGTTCTTCGTTCATCCGCCCTCAATCCGTGAAAATTGGGACCCTACCCGCATCACACCCATGCTTTTTTAGTTTCATTCTCAATATTGTATCGGTAATATCTTTTGAACCGAATGTCCGATTTTTAATTTTTTTGATATTTGAGTTCCTAGTGATGAGATATTCGAAACAAGATCAATATTGGGCACGTTTTGAAAAGGCTTAAAATTTGACTGTTAAATTGTATTGAAACTAAAACGAAATTTCAATAAACTTAATTTATCAACTTTGATCTTTTTCATTCCGATATGACATATGCTCAAGTATAATAGGAATTTCATGCATATTTCATTGTGGTTCTTGTCATACCTCAAAAATTTCAGAATATTTTCGCACAAGTAAACAAATTCATAATGTTGTAACACACCTTTTATGAATTTATTCCAAAATAGACGAAACCATAATGAAATTTGTAAAACTTTCTAAAAAAACCATAATTGAAATAATCCAAATATGTGTGCAATATACGTGGAATGTTTCTGAAATAACTGAAATATGTGTTGCAGATTTTGAATTTCTGGACTTTTTCGTAACAACAACATATCGCCGAAAATAATAAGAAATTTAATTCAAAAACTGAGATTTCGAAACATTTACTAAAATATTTTGTGGAAATCCATTGAAAATTATTTTGGGGTTTATATATAAATATTATTTTCTGGTAAGAATATATTGTTTATACGTTACAATAGGGATGAAATAAAGATCTACGTATAAATATATGGCCGCAGGTGGCAGCTCGTGATTGGGGCAGGAGACTCCGCCGGTAGGAATCGGCTCCGCTAGAAAAGACTTTTCGTTCGGTAGTCGTAGCTGCCTCCCCGTCGCCCAGTGCCGCCCCACGAAACCTAGATCAATATTGCCACGCCACCCCCGCGCTTCCAAAATCGAAGCAATGGCAATGGAAGCGCAGCAGAATCAGCCCTCCGACTTCCCTAGCTGGGTGGTATTGAACTATCAGCTCCGTCACGAGGACCCCCGCTCCTTCCGCAACGACGAAGAGACCTCCGCGGAGGTAGTTGCCACCACCGCCGGCGAGCTCGTCCGGGTGGCCTTCACCATCCACCCGCTGCCGGGGTCGTCCGGCCTCCGCGTCTACTGCCCAAAAGAGCGGGAGCAGTATTTGCTGGACGCCATCGTGGCGACCCACCGCGACGCCGTCCTCTTCAGATACGTGGTGGACTTCCCTGGCCTCCCTTTCAACCGGAGGTATGCCCTGGATTATTTCATCTACAGGGCCGGTACGTCCGGTGGTCCCAAAGATCTCTCTACTCCAGCGCTGCTATTCCACCCAGGACGAGATCATGGCCGCCGCCGGCGCGTCGGGCTGGAGAATCAAGTTGCGGATGTGGGACAGGATGTCGATCGGTCTTGTGACTGCCGGTGAAGATTTTGAGGTGGCGGAGCTTGAGTTCGACCCGGCCGTCGACTCTGACGCTCCGCTGGAAGCCGAGCTCTTCAGGCTCCGGTCGCCATCATCGCAGTGGGAGCTTCTGCGTGCAAGGAGCCATGGCAGCAAGGGAAAGGTCAGCTTCCGGGACGTTCTCTGGTCGGAAACACACAAAGTTGTCTCTTTCTCTGGTTACCTGTGCTGGATTGATTACTTCAAAGGTATATTTTTCTGCGATGTCCACCATGATAGCCCTGACCTCCATTACATCCGCTCACCTATCAGCGACGCACCCGCCATTGATCGTAATGACGCTGAGTGTCCACAGTTATTCCGGACCGTGTGTGTCACGAAAGAAGGGATCATGATGTTCGTCGCCATCAACAGAAGCAAAGAGACATGCACTTGTAAGCGCAGTTATGAATTCAACATCATTGTGTGGACACTGATGGAAGGAGGTTGCTACGGTGATTATATCTGGGTGGAGGATTTCAGGATTAAAGCTGATGAACTATGGGCTATACCTATGGATGGTTACGATCATAACTAGTATCCCCGTGTTGTGCCAGAGTTCCCTCTTGTGAGCATAGATGACCCACGCATCCTCTACTTCGTGTTGAGACCAAACTGTGCCTGTACGAAGAAGACATGGATTAATTGTCACTCTCGACATGTTGAGAAAGACGGTCCTGCGGTGCGATGTTATCGGAGCATGCCCATCCGATGGTGATGCTGGCATGGCCTCTTACAACATCTTCTGCAACAGTGGCTTCTTTCCCAGCGACTTCTCTACGTACCTGAAGAAGCTCTCTGCTAGGTGATAGATACATTTGAACTGTTTACCCATCCATGTAGATTTCTTTCTTTCATTCGTTTTACACCAATGCATGTTTGGGTTGAAAAAGGCATTTGAATAGCATTCACTAGTTAACGTAAACCAACAAGATGGATTCAGTTAAACGAGATTTGGATGTTGCAATTGTCAAAAGTATTCTCCAGGCACCGGAAAAAAGGTATATTGTTCTGCTGGATGGTCTAAATGGTATAGTAGGGGTATAGTAGGATTCCTGCAAGGTAGCCACGAACAAGTTCTTCCTCCTCCTTGAGAAGATCTTACTTGCTGATATGTTCTTGTTTTACTTGAAAAACCAACTCAAGAGTTGTGATTTAAATAGTGGTGATTTAATGGATGGTTCAACCAAAAACTGGGAATAATTTTTGGTGTATATTCAGATTCAGAACGATGTATTTTTTTATGACAGATCCATAATTCGAATAGAATGTAAAATAATAAACGATTTCTTCGAGTTAATTACTCTTTACAACTGAGCGAAAGGTATATATATAGCATATGTGCGTAACATGGGGCTACATTCAGAAAGGGAAAAGAAAAAAGCATCATAACACACTTTCTGCTGAAGTACAATCTCCTTGCAATTTCATTTGATTGCACTTGGAAATACCAAAGTGACTTTGCCCAGGTAGGCAAAGAGGCATGCATTTTACTCAAAACTGAAAAAGGTAGGCAAAGAGGCATGAATTTTACTCAAAACTGAAAGAGGTTACAGATTACAAAGAAACAAGTGATCACGCCACAAGTTGGCTGCCACCCTTAATTCCTTTTTTCCTTAAAACGTGAGACCAGAGAGTTACAACAAACAAAGGACAAGGGAACGTGTAATGCATTTGAACAGAGAGCTCTGAAGTTGTTATTGCCGACAAGCCGTGCAATGTAGTGTGCCTTCAAGAGACCTAGATTGAGGTTATGAGCATGAATCTCGTGGTGGAGATGTTGGGGCCGCGGTTTGGAGACAATTTCATTTGTCTTCCTGCGGTTGGATCAAGGGGAGGGGTGTTGATTGCTTGCACCAATGATTTCCGCATCTCTATTGATCAGTTGGTGACAGGCGCGCACTTTTCAGTCACTGGAAGTATTGTGCATGGGGAAGATAACAGTTCTTGGTCCATCACGGGTGTGTATGGGCCACAGGAAGAGGCGCTTAAGGTGGAATTTATGTAGGAGATTTGTGGCATTCATCAATGTTCAGGACAAATGGATGGTTCTCAGAGATTTTAACCTGATCAGCAGTGTGGAAGAAACAATCCCAATGTCAACTTGAGGCTGATGGTGCAGTTCAAAGCTTTGATCAACGACCTAGAACTGATTGATTATCCGCTCACCGGACGGAATTATACCTGATCCAATGGACACCAGCATGCAACCCTCACCAGAATCGACACAATTTTTATTTCTACCAGATAAGAGAGAGAAAACCATGACTGATTTGTCTAGCTAATAACAACGAGAAGGAGCCAATGGATTCGTATTTCGTAGAGCAGTCCCACGTCATCCTGCTCCCGTGTAGTTTCCTGTTATTGGCGCCAACCGTTAACAATGTTTTGATCTATTAATGGAGCACATGACTTGATCCAGTAATGGCGTCAACCACCTTAAATAAACATCCACCCCCTTGGATGCTTCAGCGTGTTGCTCAAATATTACATTAATTGATCACTGACCTACTTTTTTCAGTAACAATGGATTATCGTCCTCCTAATGGTTTCTTGAGCTTCCTTCAAGACCAAAGGCATCCCAATTTCACCTTTCCACCCAACCAGCAGCTTGGTTTCCCATATCCGATGTTCCCTATGCCACCACCACCAGCAGCTAATCACCATCCCTCCTCATCAACATCTGAGCCTAAGACCCCAGCTCCACCATCTGGCAAGCGAAAACGAGTCACTATTGATCTGGAAGCAAATGATGAAGAGAAGCAAAGGTTATATTATACAAAAGGAGGAGGACATCAGATTGGTAAGCCCCCTTTGTGCTATCTGTTGCTATATGATCTGAGCAAGTTTTATGTGTCACTTGGTTATCCAATGTAACATTGTGCTTGCTTTCTTTGTACAGGTGAGTGCTTGGCTGCACAACTCTGTGAATCCTATCGAGGGTAATGCAAAGAAAGGAGAATACTACTGGAAGGAGGTTGTAGATGCGTACAACAGTACAACTGAGAGTGACCGGAAGAGGGACATTAAGCACCTCAAGAACCACTGGTACAAAACAAACAAGAAGGTAACATCGTTCAATGGCTGCTACAACCAGATGAGAGACACCTATGCAAGTGGTCGTTGTGATAAACAACTCATGCAACAAGCTCTAGACCTATACCACAGCCGCAATGGACACCAGTTCTTGTATGTGCACTGGTGGGAAGCTGTGAAGGATAGCCAAAAGTGGAAGATTCACGTCTACACTGAGGGAGATGGAACAAAGAGAACATCACCACACTACAGGAAACCGTCAAAACGCCGACGGCGGGCCGCCGTCGGCGTAGCAACGATCGCCGTCGGCGTAGGCCTACGCCGACGGCCGCCGTCGGCGTATCGGCATCGGCGTAGAACGCTGTCGGCGTATGAAAACTGCCGTCGGCGTATCCGTCGCCGTCGGCGACGCCGCAGTGGGACCCACAAAACGGACGTCGAACGTCTCCGTCTGCTCCACCTATACGCCGACGGCAGTGCCGTCGGCCTAGGCTGCCACGTGTGCTGATCTGGTGCGTCTGGGAGGAGTCTTACGCCGACGGCAATGCCGTCGGCGTAGGGATGACCATATGGTCCTCCAGCGTCGACGTGGCGCCATCCTGTGCGTCCCCACAGCATCCTACCGTCGGCGTATGTTAGACCATATTTTCAGTTTCTGAAACTTTTTGCTGCTGGTTTCTGGCGCATTTTAAATACAATTAAAATTACACAAATTATAAAACATCAAAACATCAAATGAACATCACATACATATCCAAATGACACAAACATGATTCAAATTCATCCAAACTCAAAAATGACACAAACATAGTTCGAATTCACACACGCTACACCCGAACACATCCTACACCTCCCGAGAGCGTGGGAAAGTCGAACCACACAAGGAATCCGGCGAGGCACGGGACGGTGTGGTCTCACGCGACGAACTCGGCGAGGCACCAACAGTGCCATGCTCCACGAGCGCGCGCGTCGAAGTCGGCGAGGCGGAAGCACGACCAAAGGGTGCAGTCCTCGAGTATTCCGATCCCTACATGTTTTGAGTCCAAGTTAGCAACTTGGAAAGCACAGCATGGCGGTAACAACTTGTTTGGCAAATAACTTACCGGAGTCGCTGCCTTGTATGTGCGAGCGACCGACTCCCTCGTTGGGCCGACGGGCATGATACCCGGCCTAGGTGGACGCGTAGGCAGCTGCGACCGCTCTCCAGTGGCATGAAACTTCTCGTCAGCCTACAAGATAGTTTAGATGTCAGGAGTTGTAGAAAAAGAAGGTTCAAACTAGAGGAAATGAGACTTGTCATATTTTGCAAATATAAAAGTTGAAACTTACAACATCCCTCAACTCTGCCCACTCCTCATACTCCTGGCTCTTCTGTACCCACAACTGATACTCTCTCATAGCTCGCGTAAGCGGCATCGAAAGCCGCCTCGAAATCAGCCTACAGTTTTAAAAGGGAACGCATCTCGTCAACTTAGCCACTTAGCTAGGAACGAATGTCGGAAAGAGAATGAAATTGAGAAAAACTTACATCGGGGCGAGCTCGGGAAGGCCAACGACGCAGGACGGGAGGGTCGTCGGTGGTGAGGGTAGCCTTGACACGCGAGAGGCTCAACTCAGGAGTACGCGTGAGTACCGCACTAAGCATGAGAGGACGGCCATGCTCCCAACCGTTCCCGGCAAGGACCACCGCTCTCTCGTCGGTGTCATGCTCAAGAGGGTTGTCCACCTCCGGTTTATACCCTTGAACGTCTCGACGTATGCCTTTAGCCCCTCCTTGGCATTGCCGAAGTAATCGGGCTGCGAGGGCTGAGGCTCAGAAAAATTAGGCTTCTTCATCTTCATCCTCTCCCATGTTTGCATGTTCGTAAGAGGCTCCCCGAGATCGGCCTCCTGCAATGCCAAAGAAGTGTCATGCGTATCAAGTAGGAACATGAGGGGAAATAAATGAAGATTGTTTCATGTATATATATACCAGCTTTGCCTTGAAGCGGTCATGGTTGCGGGCACCCGCACGATGTGTCCCCCCGCTCCCGCGGTTTAACTTGTTTCGCTCGCTCAAGGCCTTGAACGCGGGGTCCTCCCCAGCCCACCTAGACACCAACGCCCTCCACGCGTCATCCTTGCCATAGGCCCATGAGGGCCTAAACTGAAAAAACAATACTCATGTGAAGAACGGATAATGCAATTGCAACTTAGCAGCAACATGTAATCTCATTAACAATCTACTTACCGCCATGTAGTCATCTACGGTCACCTCAAGTGGGTTCTCCACAATCTCATGCTTCACCGCCGTCTTGCCTAACGTCTCAGTACTGAAATGATTGATGATGGTATGCTTTGCATTGTAGAACTGTTGTCGTGTCAACTTCCTACAAGCCCCCTCCAAAGTCTTGTCCGCATCGCCCCGCTGCTCAGGAAGTACCCTATAGAACTTCTTTAATCATGCACAAAAACAAATTGTGAGAGCATGGTGGGGACATCAAGTATGAACCAAATTTCACAAAGTTCAACTTACCCAAAACTTGTTGATCACGGCGTCAGAACATTTCCCGCCGCTCGCGTAATTGGCGGCCTGATAGTCTACCCAATGGGTGGCTAGCTTCGTCGCGCCGTTGGGAACGGTACTGTACAAGCCCGGCCAAAACTTCCTAATCAAAGCTCCAACCAGGGTGTTAGGCACACGGGCTCCCGCAGGATGTATCCAGTTGTTGCACAATAATTAAACATTAGTACATGTCAAATTGTCCTGACCACAATGAAGTTACCATGTTCAAAATTAGTATATGTAGTCACTTACTCTTTCCCATTAGGCGTAATGAGGATCTTCTCCTCGTCGGTAGCAGGTTCCTTGTCCTCATCAGGGACCTGGGATTCCCCTCGAATCGTTGGCTTCTTCGGCGGCGCGGAGGGCCCCGCCTCCAAGTCCGTGTAGGGGCCCGCCCCCGCGTCCGTGGAGGGGCCCGTCTCCTCCGAACCCTCGTCGACAGAAGCAGAGGGTATGTCCAAAGACACGTCGCCCCCACCTCGCCCTCGTCCTCCCTCACCTCGCCCTCGCCCTCGTCCTACACCTCGTCCTCGTCCTCGTCCTGCACCTCGTCCCCTCGGAGGAAGTGGAGCATCGGCACCTCCCCCTCCTCCAGCATCTCCACCCTCACCTGCATTGAGAAAGGGTGAACACTTAAGCATAAAGACATGATCCAATTAAGAATTGCATCACCTCTACTCTCACCACTATCAGACAGGTAACGCGGGTTCGAAACAGTTGCTCTTCCACTTTTAGTAACTTTCAATTTCTTCAGCAAGGAGGCCGATGATTCCTTGCCTTGGCTCATCTTGGTCAATCACCTGCATTGAGAAAGGGTAAACAATTAATAAGCATGTTGAAAAATGTAGCAAATAAGAATAAAGATGTAATGCAATTAACAAGAAGCATGCCGAAGATTTGGATTTGGATAATGTGATGAATATAAAGTATCGCTATAAGGTAAAACGTTATGGAATTACACAAATTTTACACTCGTTTGTGTAATACACCATCGACTTATTAACTCTTTATGTCGGAGAAAACAAGCGGGGAACCGAAAAATGAAAGGATTGTACCATATACTAGCAAAATACCCGTGCGTTGCAATGGGTTTAAAATAAATCAAACATATTAGCTTTGAACTAAACTGGGAGAACTAAATCTCAAAATTTCCACAAACTCTCCTGCTTAGGAGTTAGGAATATCAAACATAGGTAACTAATTTTTTTCTGTAGGGAATTTAACCAATTATTCAAGTTAATTCTGTAGGAAAAGAAGCAAGTTAATTCAAGGCGCCTCAGTTACAACCGACAAATAAAATCTGTAGGGAATTTAACCAATTATTCATCTATATATATCTTCGTCAGCTTTTATGTGCATCCAATCGGGAGTGAAATCATGCTTGTATCAACACCGAAAGCAAAGAAAACTAATTAGCTAGACACCTATTCTTAATCGATGGGGAAGTAGTCAATAGGCCTGAATGTACGGTACAAAGCTTTGACAAATTTAATTACAACAAAGAACAGGTGTTTTTGAATTTTTTATAGCCATTCATCGCAGGCCACAGCCGTCCACGACACAACACTTATCACGGGCATTTCAGCTAATACTTTCCTTGCACCCGAGCATCAAATTGTTGGCAATCTCTTGTTTGCAGAGTTGCCATTGTTTGCTGATATAGAAGTTAAGATCTCTCTGCTAGTAAATCACACAGAGCAGCACATGTAAAAGTACAACAGCAGCACCGAGCAAGCACAAGCAAATCACGGCTAGTAAATCACGCAGCAGTAGCAGTAGTATCTGTCCGATGCACCCGCTCAAACCAAGCGAAGGAAGAAGCAAAGGAAGCAGATTGGGGACGCAGGTGGCAAAACAAAGGAGGCCCAGGACAACATTACCAGCGGAGGAGCCGACGAGGAGGACGGCGCGGGGCTTGAGGGTGTCGGCGACCCAACGGCAGACGGCGACGACGTCCCCGACCTCGCTGATGACCGCAGCGTGCTGCTCCCACAGCTGCAGCGCCCGGACGGCGGCGGGGGCGTCGGCTACTGGCTCCGGCGGTGGCTCGCGGGGCTAGGGTTTCAGAGGATTTGGGGATTTGCCGCTGTGTGGGTGGCGTACGGTGTGGGGCGGCCGGCGGCGGGGTCGGGGGCGGCGCGGCGGGTGGCGTACGGGGTGGGGCGGCCGGCGGCGGGGTCGGGGGCGGCCGGCGGCGGGGTCGGGGGTGGGGTGGCGCTGTGTGGATTTGGGGATTAATTTGCCGCTATGTGGATTTGGGGGTGGCGCGAAAGTCGGGCCGATATGGCAAAGCCATCCAGGCCTACGCCGACGGCACAGCCGTCGGCGTATGGTTTTGCTTTTTTTTTTTAAAGAAATCAATTATTCTTTTAATTTTTTTTAATTCTTCTATTATTTTCTAAGTGGGTAGCTTAGTGGACTTAAAATATCGGTAGTACCCTTGCCCTTCGACGACGCAGCACCCTTGCCCTTCGACGACGCAGCACCCTTGCCCTTCGACGACGCAGCACCCTTGTCCTTCGACTACCTAAATTATCCATGCCCCTTTAAGAACCACGTCGGATCGAAGTTGCCTACCTTCTCTAGTGGCCACTCTGACCGGCAAATCGGCAAATCATCGCGTGGTCGTGAGACGGCAGATCGGCCTTCGATCCACGGAGTGGCAAGACGTCTCTGATGATTTGCAACCGTCGGAACAAGTGTTGGGAATGTTGCTAATCATCAGAGATTCTTGCCGCTGCTTGGATCCGACCGAGGGGAGGGTTCCTGGAACTGAAGGATTTCTGGATAGAACAAAGCACCCGAATCCTCGTCATACACCCGAATGTTTTGTGTTTGAGCGCCACTTCGATCCAAGCAGCGGTAAGACGTCTCTGATGACCTGCGACCGTTGGTCATCAGAGACGTCTTGCCGCTGGTTGCCCAAAGATGCCTCTTCGAGTGACGCTGGAATGTTTTGTGTGAGTGACTAACCTGTCTGAGGAGGTGGGCTATATATACGGTCGCATGGCTTACGAAGTGGTCGTGATAGTGCTGATCCGACGGCTCAGAAGCGCTCAAAAGAAACACACCGCTGATCCAACGGCTCACAAGCGCTGGAAGGAAGCACACGATCCGTGTGCTTCTTCCTGATTGGGCATACTACAGCTCACAAGCCCTGAAAAGAAACACACACCGCTGATCCAACGGCTCACAAATGCTCGAAAGAAACACACCGCTGATCCAATGGCTCACAAGCGCTGGAAGGAAGCACACGATCCGTGTGCTTCTTCCTGATTGGGCATACTACAGCTCACAAGCCCTGAAAAGAAACACACACCGCTGATCCAACGGCTCACAAGCGCTCGAAAGAAACACACCGCTGATCCAACGGCTCACAAGCGCTGGAAGGAAGCACACGATCCGTGTGCTTCTTCCTGATTGGGCATACTACAGCTCACAAGCCCTGAAAAGAAACACACACCGCTGATCCAACGGCTCACAAGAGCTCGAAAGAAACACACCGCTGATCCAATGGCTCACAAGCGCTGGAAGGAAGCACACGATCCGTGTGCTTCTTCCTGATTGGGCATACTACAGCTCACAAGCCCTGAAAAGAAACACACACCGCTGATCCAACGGCTTACAAGCACTCGAAAGAAACACACCGCTGATCCAACGGCTCACAAGCGCTGGAAGGAAGCACACGATCCGTGTGCTTCTTCCTGATTGGGCATACTACAGCTCACAAGCCCTGAAAAGAAACACACACCGTTGATCCAACGGCTCCCAAGCGCTCGAAAGAAACACACCGCTGATCCAACGGCTCACAAGCGCTGGAAGGAAGCACACGATCCGTGTGCTTCTTCCCGCCATTTCTCACTATATATATGTATTCATGGCCTCCATTGGCATAGCACATCTAAACTCATATCTGCAACCTCATCACTCTCCCATGGCTTCCACCGTACCCACTCTAACGTACTCGGAGGCGGAGGCGCTTTGCGCCTCGAACTACCCCTGCCCACCCGGCTACAACGTCCCCGCCGGCTGGAGGCTGAGCACCGGAGGCGTGTCGGTCCCTCCTGTCCCTTAAGGTTTGGCGCGCCGGGCGGCCATCACGAACCACTACTACCTCGAGCTCACTCCAGAGCAGCGGATGGATTCCCGCTGGCAGCCAGACTATCGCCCAACTTGGGACGCCTTCTTCATCGAAAGGCGTGAGAAGGCGCTCGCCAGGTACGAGGAGGACCGCCCGCGTCCTTCGAACTTCAACGAGGCCGGCCGTTGGCTGTGGTGGGCCGGCCGGACTCTCAAGAGGGTCATGGACTACATCACGGCCGGCGATAACCCCCGCCTGCGCTACCCTCAATTACAGTCCAGGCGACAACCCCCGTCAACGACTACATCACGGCCGTCCGACGACAGCGACGACGACGATGGCGACTACGACGACTACACCCACGAGTATTATAGGCCTAGGCAAGAGTATGACTAACCTGAGCCACATCATTGGTTAGGACAAAATGGTTTGTTATCATTCGTCTATGTACCCAAGTTTGTTGTCATTCGTCTATGTACCCAAAGTTTGTTATCATTCGTCTATGTACCCAAGTTTTTGTTGTCATTCGTCTATGTACCCAAGTTTGTTGTTATTCGTCTATGTACCCAAGTTTGTTGTTATTCGTCTATGTACCCAAGTTTGTTGTCATTCATCTATGCATCACTTTCTCTCTAGTGAGTTTCTGCACTTAGAGGTGAAAACTCCCCTTCCGGGCGAACCGGATGGAATCTTGTGTTGATTTGGGGTAGACCTTGGTTTCTCACCTTCCTATGGCCTACCCTAACACAACCAAACAAAAAAGTCCACTGGCCTACCCCTTTCGACGCACGTCTATGGGGGTAGACGAAAACGTTAGGGTTTTTCCAGCGGATTCAGGGTTTCGCCGAAGCGGGGCCCCAGAGCGTCGGAACCCCACCCAAACCTAGGTTTTGCGATACCATGTGCATACAAGTGTGTTGGGTGCTGTGGATGTCCAAGTTCCCACTCCGGGATGTGAGCGGGTTCACCGGCATCACTTTCTCTCTAGTGAGTTTCTGCACTTAGAGGTGAAAACTCCCCTTCCGGGCGAACCGGATGGAATCTTGTGTTGATTTGGGGCAGACCTTAGTTTCTCACCTACCTATGGCCTAACCTAACACAACCAAGCAAAAAAGTCCACTGGCCCACCCCCCTTCGACGCACGTCTATGGGGTAGACGAAAACGTTAGGGTTTTTCCAGCGGATTCAGGGTTTCGCCGAAGCGGGGCCCCAGAGCATCGGAACCCCACCCAAACCTAGGTTTTGCCATACCATGTGTATACAAGTGTGTTGGGTGCTGTGGATGTCCAAGTTCCCACTTCGGGATGTGAGCGGGTTCACCGGCATCACTTTCTCTCTAGTGAGTTTCTGCACTTAGAGGTGAAAACTCCCCTTCCGGGCGAACCGGATGGAATCTTGTGTTGATTTGGGGTAGACCTTGGTTTCTCACCTACCTATGGCCTAACCTAACACAACCAAGCAAAAAAGTCCACTAGCCTACCCCCTTTCGACGCACGTCTATGGGGGTAGACGAAAACGTTAGGGTTTTTCCAGCGGATTCAGGGTTTCGCCGAAGCGGGGCCCCAGAGCGTCGGAACCCCACCCAAACCTAGGTTTTGCCATACCATGTGTATACAAGTGTGTTGGGTGCTGTGGATGTCCAAGTTCCCACTCCGGGATGTGAGCGGGTTCACCGGCATCACTTTCTCTCTAGTGAGTTTCTGCACTTAGAGGTGAAAACTCCCCTTCCAGGCGAACCGGACGGAATCTTGTGTTGATTTGGGGTAGACCTTGGTTTCTCACCTACCTATGGCCTAACCTAACACAACCAAGCAAAACAGTCCACTGGCCTACCCCCTTTCGACGCACGTCTATGGGGGTAGACGAAAACGTTAGGGTTTTTCCAGCGGATTCAGGGTTTCGCCGAAGCGGGGCCCCAGAGCGTCGGAACCCCACCCAAACCTAGGTTTTGCCATACCATATGTATACAAGTGTGTTGGGTGCTGTGGATGTCCAAGTTCCCACTCCGGGATGTGAGCGGGTTCACCGGCATCACTTTCTCTCTAGTGAGTTTCTGCACTTAGAGGTGAAAACTCCCCTTCCGGGCGAACCGGATGGAATCTTGTGTTGATTTGGGGTAGACCTTGGTTTCTCACCTACCTATGGCCTAACCTAACACAACCAAGCAAAAAAGTCCACTGGCCTACCCCTTTCGACGCACGTCTATGGGGGTAGACGAAAACGTTAGGGTTTTTCCAACGGATTCAGGGTTTCGCCGAAGCGGGGCCCCAGAGCGTCGGAACCCCACCCAAACCTAGGTTTTGCCATACCATGTGTATACAAGTGTGTTGGGTGCTGTGGATGTCCAAGTTCCCACTCCGGGATGTGAGCGGGTTCTGGCCGTTGGCACAGTCGGCACAGGTGTTTATTTATTTTACATGTATATGTTGTAGGGTCGGGTTCCGGAAAACTCAAACCGTTATTTTATGCGGGTGGGATACCGAAATTGTGAGGGAAATTATATAGTCTAATTTATATATAAATTATACCTACATTAAATATTATATAGAGAAATAAATAAATAAATTTTATATAGAGAAATAAATAAAAAAAGGAACATATATACGCCGACGGCTTTGCCGTCGGCTTATTATATGAGCGGAAACGTCTGCTCCGCTCCGTCACGGCGGGATTGGGTACGCCGACGGCCACGGGTACGCCGACGGCGGCCGTCGGGCCCGATGTGGCTACGCCGACGGCCACTGGTACGCCGACGGCCTGTTGCGCGGCTTCCCTAGCACGGCTTGTACGCCGACGGCCCCGACATTTGGCCGTCGGCGTACCAGCCGGCCGTCGGTGTTTTGACGCATTCCCGTAATGCCAGGACCAACTGAGAACACTCAACGTCCTATGGGTTGCAAGGCTGCCAAGAAAGCAAGAGGAAAAGATAAGGAAGCCCCTGCTGAGATAAATGGAATGAAAGAACAAATTGGGGCATTTCTACAAGCACAAGCTGAGGCAAAGGTGCAAACTAGAGAGATGATGGAATTGCAGAGCCGGCTGTCTGCTGAGAAGCTAGAAGCTAATCGACTTGCGTACGAGGCAGCAAAGGAGAGGAAGGCTAAGCTAGCCGAGGAAAGAACAAAGTTATTTGACAAGTTCACTGAGATGCTGAATGCTGACACTACAAGAATGGAGCCATGGGCAAAAGAGATGCATGTAAGGGCTGTCACAAGGTTAGGAAACCAGCTCTTCAAGGAGGAATAGGAGGTATATATATGCTACAACTTGTTCTTAATTTTTAGTGCCTATTCTGTATAGTGTATGCTTATCACGTTTCTCTTGCAAGTTGAAACCAGTAGCATCCATGTCATGTCATGTTTAAGTTCTTTGTAATCACAAATGCCATGTTATTTCTAGCTTCATACATTTTGTGTTTGCTTCAACAGGGTTCATGTGCAAGGAAACATAGAAGATGCGGCCACATGATTTTGATGACTTGTATTCACAACAAATGGTGTGGTCTCAGCTATGGTTTCATTTTGATAGTGTTATGTTTTATGTGTAATCTGGTGATGTTTTGGGCAAAATTTGAGACCTCATTTGGCATTTTACTTTCTATGAATGAATTCATTTCAAACATATGGTTGTACTGTTGAAATGATGAAATGAGCCTCATTTGGCATTTTTCTTTCTATGAATGAGTTCATTTCGAACATATGGTTGTATTGTTGAAATGATGAAATGAGAGGTTGCAGTGTGGTTGAAAAGTTAGTCAGATTAAAAAAGAAGGAGAATGACGTCACATGCAGTGGCTTCCATTGGGGGCATATGCTCCAAACGGGTGGCCTCGTTCAGTTTTGTCTACGTGGAATTGGTGAGGCAGTGGTATGCGTATGCTACCACTGCTCGTGCCCTTAGTATGGCCCAAGGGGCAAACAGACCAGCATATTCTATTGCAGCAGGCTGGATCGTACCTCCTATAAGATGAGTCATCAAAGGCCTCCTCAGAAAGTCACACCAAGCAAAACGCGTGCATTTCTCAGCTAAAAAGCAAAGGAAGAGAGCTGGATCAAGCAACAAGCCATTGACCTTGCAACGGGGACCTGGGCTAGCTTGCTCTTGTAGATCTGGTCTTCTCCAATCGTCAGCTTCGATTTGAGAACCTGCGGAGTTCGAGTCGTACATGCAGTGCGCTCTATTTACTGTATAATAGGTGAGCCTCTCCCGTGAGTACTCATCTTAACTTGTTCCGATATTGCTTTGATAGCTATCTCAATTTTGATGAGAGTTTAGAAAGGCAAGCCTCACCGCCTCTTAATTAGAGAGTTCCAGTCGTAATTAGTCCCCTCTATTCTGCATAGTAGGTGAGTACTGATGTTAATTTGTTCGGTAGTATCGATCTTACCTTTTTAGATACCTAACTTTCGTTTTCCAGAAAGGAAGACATGTCTCCTAGGCTCACCATCCTCCCTTGGATCCACAAAACAATAACTTTGTTCAAAACAGAGGCAAATCGACTTCCTTCTAGCAAAAAAAAAACAACTTCATTTAAAGAAAAATACCGAAAGAATCCACTAAGAATTGGCCTTGCGACAACATTATCGTACCACAAAAAACAACCGTGGACCACAATCCAATTGTCTAGGCATATGAAATCTGACATAAAGTACAACACTCACAGACAAACCGTCTGCAATAAGAAATCGCTGGCAACTGCGCTGTCAAGCGGCACAGCCTCTGAGTCTGAGATATTCAGGGCATCTCCAGCCGGCCCCCCCAGCGCCCCCAGGACGCTAAATAGCGCCGTTTTTCTACCAGCCAGCCCCTCAGAAGCCCAAATACCGCCGTTTCGGCGGAAATTAGCGTCAGCGTCCCCAGGCGAAACCCAGCCCACTGGGTTTGGCCTGGGGGGGGGGGGCGGCGGAAGGAAAACCACGCGTGGGACAGCGCTGTCGGCGAGACAACGCATTGTCCCCACCCCGGCTGGCCTTTCCCCTCTGCCCGTCTCGCCGTCGCCATCCCGTCGCCGCCACCACCCCTCCTTGCGCCGCCGCACACAAGCAGCTAGGAAACCCGCCGTCCAGCCCCGCCACACCGCCGGCGCCGCCCACTCCCTCCGCCGCGTTCTAGCCGCCGGGGAGATTCTCGGGGCGAAACCCGTCCACCCTGCCCGCAAGGTGTTCGGCGTTCTGCCCGACCCAGCCATGGACTCCGACACCGAGGAGATGCTCGCCGAGCTCTTCGACGAGGAAGATCAGGCCGCCATCGACGACGAAGAACACCTGCTGATCTTGGCCTGCCTCGGCGGCTTGCTCGCCAACGAGGCGGGGCCGCGGTGTGTTGGATCGACGCGCGGTCGCCGCAAGAGCAAGCCGAGGCAGCGGTATGAGGGGTACTGCATCCTCTACTACGACTACTTCGCCGATGATCCTACACAGGACGAGAAGGTGTTCCGGCGCCATTTCAGGATGAACCGCAAGCTCTTCCTCAAGATCATGCATGCCATCCAGGAGTTCGACACCTACTTCAAATTGAAGAAGGACTGCACCGGCACGGTAGGCTTTACGTCAATTCAGAAGTGCACGATGGCCATGAGGTTGCTTGCGTACGGTGCTCCCGCTGATGCACATGATGACTATCTGCGCATGAGCGACTCCACGGCCATTGAGTGCTTGAACAAGTTCTGCCGGGCAGTGGTGGTAGTGTTTGGGCCAAAATACTTGCGATCACCCAATGAGGAAGACACTGCTCGCCTTCTCGCAGAGAATGAAGCAAGAGGCTTTCCTGGGATGCTTGGTAGTATCGACTGCATGCATTGGGCATGGAAGAACTGTCCATTTGATTGGCAGGGGATGTACAAGGGAAAGGAAGGAGAGTGCTCGGTGATTCTTGAGGCCGTGGCTTCATATGATCTATGGATTTGGCATTCATTCTTTGGTATGCCAGGAACTCACAACGACATCAATGTCTTGCAGTGCTCGGATGTCTTTGCCGAGCTTGTCGAAGGCCATGCTCCCCCTGTGAACTACGAGATCAATGGGCACCAGTACACAAAGGGCTACTATCTTGCAGATGGCATCTACCCGAAGTGGGCAACATTTGTGAAGAGCATCTCCAACTCTGTGCCAGGAGGCGCGAAGGCTTGGTTTTCCAAGTGCCAAGAGGCTTGCAGAAAGGATGTTGAGCAGGCATTTGGCGCGCTGCAGTCTCGATTCGCTGTTGTCCGGTACCCAGCTATGACTTGGTCGAAGTCCAACATGTGGGAGGTGATGCAGTGTTGTGTGATCTTGCACAACATGATCATTGAGAGTGAGCGGGATCACCCGGTGCCTGACAGTGAGGCAAGTGCACCATACTACCGTCAGGGTCCTCTTGCAGAGGTTGATCACCAGGTGCCGGCATCATGGACAGCCTTCCTCACCACGCGCCGGGAGATTCGAGACGCTGGAACACATCTAGCTCTACAGAATGATCTGGTGCAGCACTTGTGGACGCGCAAGGGCAATGGCAATGTCGATAATGGCGATGCCAATGCCTAGTACGATTTGTTCTATTTGCTTGCATTGTTGAACTATTTATTTGTCTGTGAATTTATATGTTAAACTATTTATTTGTGTGTGGATTTGCATGTTAAACTATTTATATATGTGAATTTGTATGTTAAACTATTTATTTGTGTGTGGATTTGTATGTTAAACTATTTATATGTGTGAATTTGTATGCCAAAAAGGGCCGGCCTTTGTTTATGCCGAAATACGGCCGAATCGCCGGCTGGGGGGCGGCCTAGGTTCACGGCTGGAAAACGCGCCCCCCCCCCCCCCCCCCCAGGATCCTGATTCGCGCCGTTTGGCGCCGCGGCGGCCCAAAAAAAACGCCGTTTTGGACCCTGGGGGGGCCAAACGACTGGAGATGCCCTCAAGTCGTACATGCAATGTGATCTACTTTCTGCATAATAGGTGAGTACTTGTCTTAACTTGTTCGGATATTACTTTGTTAGCTATCGGCAAGAGAATGGCCCTAAACTTAACCTTGGTTATGCACCAAACCTAGTCCTCGAGTACACATGTTTTGAGTACAAGGAAAGTGTCTTCCTTAAAACAAATAGGAACTAAAATACGCGGCCAACAGAGTTCGAACTCAAGTATTGGGTTTCTACATCCAATCTCCCAACAAAATGAGTTGGACCCATTTCTTAATTAGTTAGCTACCTGACTAATTTGTTTTTTTTTCAATTTCTGCCTACAACAAAGTATCCTAATGTATTAAAGGTACAAAATATTTACATGAATAAAGGAGAGAAAAAGGGCTAAAAATCTAGGTCATTCCGAGATAATGGGTGTGCTATGAATTATTGTCCATTTATCAAACGAGGGAGCTTCACCTATGAATTCTTTTGCATTTCTCATTCCCCAATAAGTAGCTAGGCTCATACATCGTGGAGAAATCCAAAGCAAGGAAAGCCTACGACTTTATCCTTCCCCAGTTTTCTATGCATTTAGCTCTTTAATTCCCTGTTATTTATAGATGCATCCATATTTTCGATTATCTTGTAAGACTTACTCTAGTATGTAGGAAAGACCCCCCCCTTGTTTTCATTCCACACAAAAGTTACTCCAGCTTGTATTTAGTCATCCAAAAATGGTGGCCATTATCACTCCACCCTAATGCACCGAATACCATCAATAAAGGAGAAAGTAGCATGGCAAAGACGTGCATTATATTCAAATATATAATGAGTTACTCTTTTTTGTCAGGTTAAATACATAAATACTAATTGCAAATGGGACACAAAGCTAGTCTTGCACAAAGTGTCCTAGAGCACATGCTAGTCGATGAAAACGCAGAGCCCAAGGCCCTGCCATTATCGCTTTTGGAGGACATCACGTGTGATTTCTCTGTTGACCAAGAGATTGGAAGGGGTGGATTTGCAGTGGTTTACAAGGTACACATACATAACACGATTGTCAAAATATTAATCATGACTGATTTGAAAACAAACCGATGTTAACACATGTGATTATCAGGGAATAGTTGGCAGTAGGGCAGTCGCTGTGAAGAGGTTGACTGACGCTTTGATGGATGAAACAAAATTTCACCGAGGTTGAATGCTTGATGCGAGTAAAACACAAAAATGTTGTAAGGTTTCTTGGATATTGTGCAGATAGACAAGGAAATATGGGAAGGTACAAGGGAAGACTTGTCATGGCAGATGTCCACCACAGATTGCTTTGTTTTGAGTATATATCTAAAGGGAGTCTCGATAAGTTTATCACTGGTACGACCATGTGGCTTGTTACTTTTCTCTTTATTTTGTCCTTTGCTTCATATGTTAAAATTTGTTTAATCCTTCATATAAGATTTAATATTTAAAAGTTAAGGCAATACATTTTCTCTTTTCCCCTTTACAGATAAACATCGTGAGTGGGTAATGTGCTATAAAATAATAAAGGAGATTTGTGAGGGTATGCAGCACCTACATGACAATCACATTGTTCACTTGGATCTGAAACCGACCAATATATTGCTTGACGATAACATGTCACCGAAAATTAGTGATTTTGGCTTGTCAAGATGCTTCGATGAAAATCAGAGCCAAGATATTACCAAAACAATAATAGGAACGATGTAAGTTAGCAAATTCCTCTTGAGCGTTCAATACTTTAACCTTTGTGATTAAACCTGCAGTCTATTTGTACATTGCTCTATGAGACTTTTTATATTTCTACAGAGGATATTTAGCACCAGAACTTCTTGAAGGGGGTGTAATCTCACACAGCGCTGACTTGTATAGTCTTGGTGTTGTTATCATCGAAATATTGACTGGGCAGAGGGGCTTTCAAGCTAGCGAGGAAGTAAGAACACTATATGCTATCATTACAAAAATAAGAGCTTGGTTTCTTTTTATTTCTCTGAGGAAGATCGTATGGAAAATACTTATGGTGCTTCTTTATATAGTGTCACTGCATTCATTTCACTTTTATATTGTTTGCAATATTATTTTTGGAAGCAAGCACAAATTGTAGGTAAAATTATCATTTGCAATGGTAAACATGAACATAGTACTTATGGGGAGTAAACAGAAACTTAGAAGGTATAGAGGTAGAAAATGCTTTCAAAATAAAGAATGGAAGGCCATGAAGAAATCAACAAGTAATGAAAAAGTAGTCTCTCATTCCACCCAAAAAAAGGCATATAAATTTCATCTCAGGTCAAACTTTTGTAAGTTTGACCAAGTTTATGGAAAACTATCCTCATCCACCGTACCAAATCAGTACCGAAAGACAAGTCCTCAAATACGCATTTGTAGTAAGTTTATTTGGTGGAGTGAAAAATCATAGTTTATTATAAACTTAGTCAACATACAAAAGTTTTACTTACGACAAACTTAAAGGGCTTATCCTTTTGGGGAAAGGGAATAACAAAAATATGGAAGAAATAAAAGGTATATAAATAAATATAATCACGTGGGTTATTGCTTGCAAGAAAATTTTAACCTTGTATTTCTAATTGTTTGGGCCGAACCTGAAAGTGTAATTTTCATGGTGATGGATCTGACAGAAATCTATCGGGACATGTTTTATTTAAAGCATTTTGTTGTTAGTAAGATCCTTGATTGCCTTGATTGTTATGTACTATACATATTTGTGTTTCCTATATATAAAAATGTTCTCAATCCATTTCATCCACAATAACTCACCATTGTCCTTTTTAGGTACTTAAAAGATGGAGTGATAGGCTAGAGAGATCACAGCGCGACACAGTATGCAAACAAATACAAGTATGCTATGAGATAGCTTTGGAGTGCCTAGACTACAATCCAAAGAAGAGACCAGATAGTGCACAAAATATAATTGATAGGCTTCATGGAACAGAAAGTAGTATCCAGGTATGTTGAGAATTGAAGAGTTTGTATTTATTTTTGCAATTCCGAGCTAATCTAAATACTACAAATATATTACACAGATACTATCTCGGAAAGTTTCATCACAAGAATGTGTCAATATAAGTAGTTTAAGTTTTAACGAAAACCTAAAATGGAGCTCGGGCTACATGGAGCCCTTTTTTTGAAAATTCGAAATCGACATTTTAAGTTTCCAAAAATCACGAAAAAATTCAGGATGTAGATTTTGTTGAGATCTACAATCGTGAAAATTTTCAACTCTAAATTCGTTGTAGTTTGGGCTGCACCAAAAAGACAAATGGATGGATCTGGGTGGTGAAGAATACACACTTTCAAAATTTTGAAATTTCCGTCGATTTATCTTTTTTGTACAGTCCAAAATATAACGAATTTGTAGCTGAAATTTTGCACCATTGTAGATCTCAACAATATCTACACGAGCTCCATGTAGCCCGGGTTCTAAAAATCCACTCTCAAGATAGTTTGTCAAATGCTGACAACATTTGACAAACTATCTTGAACAACATGATAGACAGTGAAAAAATATATGATGAATGTTTTAAAGAAGAAATATGTAAACTGAACAATGTGATAGACATTGAAGATTTACGAAACTTGGTGATTTTTGGGTAAAAATTGCAAGAGTAGCTAATATTAATTTTGAAGGATATATTAATAAAATAAAGGGTTTGTTCTATTTATATCAGTGCACATTCCACAATATTTGCCAAACATATTATCAAATCAGATCCACCTCGAATACTTTAAGTTACTTCACCTTAATATGACTTCGCGGAAAATAATTTGCCAACCTCATTATCTAGATTTTACCACTTGAACTTCTTGGACATTGAATGTTGGCATGGAAATAAAAAATTGCATAAAGCCACCATTTCCACCCACAATTGAATTTACTTCCAGTATTACTGAAATTGTCTTCATCTTTGCTCATTTACCTTCTTGGAGTGCTCATACCTATTTACCAACCTGTGTACACTTGATAGTGATAATTTCCCTGAACTTTCTTAGTTGTCTACTATGCCTCACACCTCCACATTAACATGTGTTTTTTTCGTGTGAAGGAATTTGGTATGGTAAAGTTATTAGATGATGTAAAGGAGTTGAATATTGAAGTGTCTACCGGTGTTTTGTCCTCCCACAATATGGATGGAGTAAACCATATGACAATTAGTGATGAATCAAATATTACATGGTCAGACCTCCAAAAGCTAAACTCCTTGAGAAGTATACATTTCAAAAGATGCAACGACACGTTTTTTGTAGGACTGGATGACAACGTTGTCCTCCATTCCGTTAAGAATCTTCACATGGAGAAGTTATCGATTTCCGGAGAATTGTTTTGTAAGGTTTTGAGGTGTTTCCCAGCTCTTTCCCAGCTTACGGTCACCAAGTGCAAGACTCTGGAACTTCTGCCTATTGAGGATGGAGGACTCTGGGGCCTCCAAATGCTTCAATCATTTACAGGATACGATTGCGAGAAGTTGTTCTCTCGATGATTCATGGGAGAAGTAGGGGGGAGAGCTCATGCCATCAGGCCTTTCCCTAGTTCCCTCCGAGAACTGGATATTACGTTTGAGCCAAGCATGCAGTCAATGGGTCTGCTCTCAAACCTCACGTCTCTCACCAGTCTAAGTCTGAAATCTTGTGAAGAGTTAACGCTGGATGGGTTTAATCCTCTCATCACAGTCAACCTCAAGAAATTGTCCATAGATGGTATGTATTGGAACCAAGAGGTCATCTCTATAGCAGGGGATTTTCTCTCAGGGATAGCAAGTAGCAAATTAATGCAAGCAGGTTCATTCCAGTTGGAAGTATTTTGGGTGGATAGCATCTTGGCAATGCTTACTGCTCCCATTTGCAGCCACCTCGGGGATACTCTCCACTCATTAACATTCAGTCATGATGAGCGGATGACAACCTTCACCGAAGAGCAAGAGCAGGCACTTCAGCTCCTCACCTACCTCCGATACATACAATTTAATTATTGCTTGAATCTGCAATCCCTCCCTCAAGGGGTACGTGGCCTTTCTTCTCTCAAGACACTAGTGATCAAGGGTTGTAAGAAAATCCTGTCCCTGCCACCCAAGGAGGGCCTCCCCACTTCACTGGAAAATCTAGAGGTAACTTGGTGCAGTCCCGAGCTTATCGAGCAAGCCGAAAAATTGAGAGGAGAAGACCCATGGTTTACGGTAAAATTATACGGTACATAACCCACCCACGGTCTTGATTTGAGGTGATGCCTCCCCATATGCCTCGCTTCCACGACCTGACAGGCTACATGTTTCAATTGCAGCGCCGTTTGATTAACTAGTTGAATTTGGCGTGGCGTCACGCCACGCTCTTGGTGAATTAATATATTTGTATTTTGATATAAGTAAATAGCGTTTTTTTAGCATTTTCGATATATTTTATTGAATATCGGAATATTCGCCTAAATGTTGGCCAAATTGGAATGTTCAAACATGTTTTTATTTTCTTATGAATAGGTAGTTTTTTTCCCGAGCATTTTTTATATATTTTGTACAATATTCTAATATTTAGTAGTTTGAAATGTTCGAACATGTTCGTATTTCGACGTAAACATTTAATTGAAATAAGGAAAAGTGCATTTCAATTATTCGCATATTTTGACAAAATTTGAATGTTCAATGTATTTTTTATAGCATAAGTAGTTTGCATGTATTTTTCTGTTTGTTTTGATATATTACCTGTATTTTTGCAGTGGATATATTCAGGGACATTGATTTTTCGATGTTTCCTTTTTTTTATTTTTCTTTTTATGTACAATGGGCCCACAAATTTTTTTTTGAGCATTTTTTATATGTGCCGTCGAATATTTAAATATTTAGTAGTTTGAAATTTTCAAACATGTTTGTATTTCGACGGCAATGTTTAATTGAATTTAGCAAAAGTGCATTTCAATCATCTCCAAATTTTGACCGTCGCGCCGCCCCGCGAGCAGGCACGCGTCGCCGCCGAACCGCTACCACCCGGCCGGAGCCGGGCCAGCCGCCTCCCGAGGTGCACCGCGCCGGATGGGGAGAGCCCCGCCTCCACCCAAGACCGCCACGGGGAGTGAAAAGCCGCCGCCGCCGGCGCCACCGGGCCGTCGCCCGGCAGCCCCTGCCGGCGGCGGCGACGGGAGAGATCGATGGGGGGGCCTGGGCGAGGAGGGAGGGAGGCGCGCCGCCGCCGCCATGGGGGGCGACGGGGGCGCGAGGGAGAGGGAGGGAGAGGGGTGGGGGAGCCGAGGGCGGCGCCGGCCGGCCGCTGCGGGCGCCTGCGCCGGCGGCGGCTAGGGTTGGCGGAGGAGAGGGGCTAGGGCTCCGTTTGTGTGTTACTCCAAACTTGTTTATGTGTTTCTGAAACAGCTACAATTTTGAGGAATTATCACTTCTTCTTCTCAGCCACAACAGGAGTCAGTTTCGCCGCGGACTAACCAGGGCGCTCTGGCCCGCGAGAGGACGGCGTCGTTGCGGCACTGGCGAGGAGCCTGGGGAGGCTGGGGCGCTCTCCGCGGAAAGCCACCCCATTGCGGTGCTTCCATATAGGTTCCAGCAGGTAAAAAGGTGGATGATGTCGAGCTGCTGATCGCAGCTGGGGCGTCATATTCGTGAAGGGACCTGACGTCAGTGCTGCAAATTTCTGATCAGTGTCATTTTTTTATGTTCGGTCAGGAGCATTTCCTTGAAGCAATGTTGTTTACTGTTTGTATTTTTGGTAATCTATGATTCAGAGTGTGTGAACAATCAATCCAATGGATACCCAGACATATTTTTCACCGTGTCTCTTTAAAAACTCAAGCTTAAGAGGTACTCTAACATACTAGCTGGTTTTCTTGTGAGACAACAACAATTATTCTATTTATTAATTTATTTATGGGTATGCATGCAGCTCAGACTTTTATGTATGTGTTTGTGTTGGCTTTTTTTCAAAATCGAAGTTAGGCCCAAGCAACTTTTCTAAACTCTCTGGACTATTAACTTGACTTAGAACTACACATTGTGCACATTCTTCAGTTAACAGAACACTGTTTGAAAGGGAATTCAGAGTTTCAGACAAATTGTTCAGTCCTCACAGCTTGTGATACTAGTGGACACTCAACTCAAATAAAATAAAATAAAATCGATTCACAAAGTAACACTTGGTTTGTGGCAATTGGTGGTATCAAAACGTGGTGGAAGTTGGCATAAACTGTGTTTATGCAAGACTATTTTTAAGGTCATACCACCCACGATGTCCTGTAAATGATCTTGCGTCTTCCTTCTCTTAGTGCTTCTGTCACAAAAGAGAGCAACAGTTGCTAGAGAAAGAAGAAATGCAATATTTTGCAGTTGCTAGAGAATAAATAGCATAGCAGAGAGCAATTCACCCAAAAAAGATGGATATAACCAGACGATATATCGATTTAATTCTCAGTTCTGAAACCAGCTCGGACGGTCACACACTCACACACGAACAAATGTTTAACAAACGGCAGCCTCGAATCTCCTAAACTTATTTATTTCCTAAAAGGACCGGCCGACGAGCGAATGATTGGCTTCCTAGTTGGGGGCGAAGAAGATCTCCGAGTCGAGCCTCTTGGACCGGAATAGCTTCTCCATCTCCGGTGTCGTGTTGAATGATGCCTCCAGCACCTCCGGCGAGATGGCCTTCCACACCGAGGTCTTCCCTGCCAAGTGGCTGAAGATCGGGCTGCAGAAACAAAAACACATATCATCGTAAGCATCATCCGCTTGATAATCGTGCAAATCGACAATATACAATGTAACAATCATATTGCGTTTCTTACTTGGGGTGGTGATAATGGAGAACCACTCCATACCAGAGGCATCAGCGATCTTGGAAACGACATGGAAACGGGGCACGATGAAAAGGCTGCCGCCCTCGATGCGGGTCTCGAGCACGCGCTTGCCGTCAGGGCCAACGACCTGCACGCGGCCGCTACCACGGACGATGTACGTCACCTGATACGCCGAGTCACAGGAGAACCCAGGGGAGCACATGGAGTGGGCGTCAATCCTCACAAGATCAGCACCAAGGCCAACCTCCTTCACTAGCGGCAGGTTGACAGTGTTGAGCACCACCACACGGCCACCGTTGGGGATGTCCACGTCCAGCTTGGCCTCCAGGCAGTTGAGTGCCATGTCCTTCCGGTCCTCAGGGACAGGCTCGGGAGCTTCTGACCAGCGGAGAGCTTGACAATGCCGGAAGCTGGCTGGCTGGAGACTAGCTTGGCAGCGTCCTCTTCCTTGAGGTCCCAGGCACGACCAACAAACTCTGTGGAGAAGCCGGTGAAGATGCCGCTGGAGCCCGTGAGCTGGAAGTTGGTGAACTGGCCAGGCCTGTGGCCCTTGGAGGTGTCGCCCAGGAAGAGGACAACGAGCTCGGTGGCCGACTCAGGGGTGTTGTGCCACCAGGTGACCACACCGAAGGGGAGAGCCAGAGCGTCGCCCTCCTTCACGGCAACCACCTTCTCCTTGGTGGCCTCGGGCAGAACGATGCCGCAGGTTCCCTTGCCTGATCAAAACAAGCAAATCGTCAACAGTAGTATTAGTACCCAACCAAAAAGAAACAAAAATAATGATATCCAAAAACAGAGCAAATGTGACACTAGTATTGGTTGCATAATCATAAATGTGTCGTGTGAAATTACAGAGGATTGAACTAAACAGTGGCTGGGACACTAGTAAATCCTAGACAGAAGCGACAACAATTTACTGTGATAATTAATTTACTGCCAGAAATAAACTCCCAAACAGAACAAATGTGACACAAGTATTGGTTCCATGATCGTAATGCGCTGAAATTAGATCAGAGCATGATTGATTCGCGTTGACATTACAGAGATATTTGATTAAAGTTAAACACAGGCTGTGAAACAAGCACTGTATGCTGATTTCATAAAAGAGATGGACGGTAGCAACCTCTTAAAAGACTAGGACACGAGTATTGTGTGTTGATTTGATTAAGAAAATGCATCTTATACAAAGAAATTTGTACTCAAATTAATAACCAGAACAACTCAATAAACTACTCCTAACCAGATTATTGTCACAAATAATATAGCGACAGGCTTGCAGTTGATTCCAAATAAGTGTCATCTGATGCAGACAGGTAACCTGACGAAACTAAGCAGTAAACAACTAGGATTTCAGAACTGGCCACATCGTGCACTGCAGTGGACAAATAATTGGAGAGCGAGTACTCTGTTCAGTTTCAATCCACTACCACATTCGATCTAAACCTCAACAGAAACGAATAAAACGAGTACCATCTAATCCAACCACCAAAATTCGGGCACCACAGAGAGCAAGCATCGAATTCGAACAGTCCGATCGATCGCAGGCCGAACGGAACCGCAAGACAGGACACCGGCACGAGCGGATCGGATCGGCGGGTAGCATACCTTGGAGGACGTAGGCGACCTTGGCGGAGTCGGAGTAGCTGGGGAGGGACATCCCGCCGGCGGCGAGGGCGAGCTTGGCGGCGCCGATGGAGGCGAGGCCGAGCATGGGCAGATCCGCGGGGCTCCACTCGTAGTAGGCGCCGCCGTCGCCGCCGTAGGCCTTGGTCGGCTGCCTCGGGGTCAGATCCACCGCCATCGCGAAAAAGCAGGAGCACGAGCTACGATCGAAGGTTCTGGAAGGAAGGGAGCAGGAGGGTGTGATGAGGAGAGGTGGGATCGGGTGCCAGCCTATTTATAGCGCCGGAGGATATTTGGATAATTACTGTAGTTGGATCGGGGTTATCGGCTGCGGATTGCCCGTTTACCGCAGTTGGATCAGGATTAAGCGAGCGTTTAGCGCCAGTATCGGCTAAGCGTTGCTGGGTTTAACTGCTTTCCGTTTTCACCCCGCGCGTGGCTCGCTGACTGCCTGGGCCCACAAGAGCGCGCGGGAGTATAGAGTTTGCGGGCCCACTTGGCGGTGGATCATGTTTGTTCTCCTCGATGTTCAGACGTTTTCTCAATGGGTTTTCTACCTTGGCTTTTGTTTGAAGAAAAAGTAATTGGATGGCACCTCGTCTGTTCAAGTTAGTTGAGATTTTTGCGTTAAAGAAAGGCTTAGATAAGGTTTTGAAGTTTTCTAAACAAAATCCGTATGATCAGGTTTCGGATGCATTTTGCCAGCTAGTGTAATACAATAATACATCATTCAGTTGTTTTGTTGTTCAAGGAATAAATAAAGAGGAATTATTGTCGTGCAAAACGAATAGAATTTTCCAGCGTGGCGAATCTCGTGGGGAAAAAAAAGAAAGAAAAAGGACTACACGAGAACGGCGTGCACTGGCGTGGCCGCAGGGAACTGAGCTGCAAACCGGGGAATCGTCTTAACGCACACCTCTCTTGCCTCTTGAATGACCCACACAAGTCACAAAGTCGCCAGCAGAGATAATGCTATTGTTGTTCTGAAAATTATCTAATATAGTAGATATCTTTCAGATCAAAAAAAATGGAGAAATGCTTTGCATCTGGGAACAGTTCAGAGAGCGACAGACCTATAAACACGTGCACACATCATCCACTTTTCTGACGGAGATCGATTAGGAGGAATCCATAGTCATACCATCAATCACACGCATGCAGCATCGGAGATGTTCTTCCTATGAAAAAGCATAGGAGATGGCTTTAAGAATTTTCCTCTTCTTACGCACAAGGATTCAGTGACACCAGGAAAAATATGCCCTTGCTAGTTGCTTGGTGCTTCACATCTGAGACAGAACCATTGGCCTGAAGAAGCAGATTGATGTATATTACTTCCAAAGAGACGCTCCATCTACTCTACACAAGAACTGAACTTGACATGACAAATCTGAATTTTCTGCAAGAAGAGGGTGACAGCCGCGGCAAGTCGCATCTCCATTATTCATCATCACACGAAAAGAGGTTCACATCACAATACATGCACTCCACTAGCACCAGAACACAAGACCCACAAGCCAGGAAGAGAGAGGAGTTCACGCAGACAGTGCACGCTTGCAACAACCACAGCCAGCAAAGGCTTCGCATTATTCCAACCCAGATCATGCGATCAAGCTAGGAGGAGGCCTACTGCCCATCACCACTACTGACTGAAAGGACCGATAAGACACGGTTGGTCTTCAAGCAGAGGGAGGTGGAGGGTTCACTTTGGGCGCCCAGCCAGCGATCAGGTGCTCCTTGGCTGGCTTGGTCTTGACGAAGGATTCCCGGCTGAACAGAGCCTGCGCAAACACAATGGAGACATCAGTAACTTGAGCTATGAACAAGTTCTGGAAATGGCAGAAGAAGCTCTGGGAGACATCATGTCAAATTCAGTAACTCGGATGTACCTCGGTGTAGGCATGGACGCTGGTCAGGGTTTCAGGGATCTTCCAGCCCTTGAAATGCTCAAGGGCAACCTGGAGATGGAAGAGCTTCGGGCCCAGGCTCAGATCTGCAGCTGATACGTTCTCCCCATTGATGTAGGGGCCCTGCCAGCGCAGTTTTGGTAATGATGTTAGCACAAGTTTGGTTCGAGCAAGATCAAGCCAGACATATGTTCAGGCTGAACAAAGGGCCACGTCTTGCATGCTAAGGCACTACTGAGACAAAGTTTAATGCAGTGTGTCAATCATATCCAGATAGGTTAAGTGCTTCGATAGTGAGACTTGGATATAATGTAATGATTGTGGAAGCAGCTGCGGCATAAACTTCTGAAACCAGTGTCAGCTGACTTACATGAGCTTTTAGGTGCTCGTCGAGTGCCTGCAGCTCATCAACAAGTGCCTTCTCTGTGCCATCAGTAGCATCCTTACTCTTCAAGAATGCGATGAAGGTTGAGAAGATCTTCGATCCCCTGTTATCATCACAGGTCACAACCAAATTGAGGAATAATATGCAAACAGAACATGGAGCAAAAATATGGTACGGCAACACAGAAATTAATTCTTTGGTGAAAGGAGACAGAACCAGATATTAGAACCATATCACTAAGCTACCAGAATCAAGTACTTCGACAGATGCTATAGTAGCTATCTCTCGACAAATGCATACCTACCTTGCTTCCAGACGACATTGTGCCCAAATTGTCCATGAAACTAAAAGTGGCAAGTTTCGAATCCAAAGACCCTCTAGAAGTATATATATTTTTTACAGGGAGAAATCAAGTTACTATACTAGTATTTCACTTATCAAAATAAAGTAATGTCCCCAACTTTCCATTGTAGCTAACTGTATATAAATGCTTAACACGCTTATTTTTCTAGGAGATCAGGCTCAAACCATCTGTGAGACTAACAATTACTTTCTCTGTCCCCTTTTATAAAACGTTTTGGCAAGTCTTACAAAAAGGGACGGAGGAAGTACAACTTTTGAACACAAAAGATCTCTAGTAGTATAATTGATGAGCAGCATAATTATGATCTGCCAAATATATAAAGCACAAGACAATGAGATATTAAAAAAAATCACTGAAGCAAATGCAACTTTCTGCTTACGAGAGCACTGATACAACAAGGATCTCAAAATGCAAGAAATAACAAAGTTTTCAATCTGTGGAGAAGTAAAAGTGGATTTTACAATGTGCCATTGGCAAAACTTACACTGATGCATACTCAGGAGGGGTGACAAGTGATGGAGTTGGGTACTTCTCCTCAATGATCTGAGTAATCACATCGGAATCAGCAATCCATTTACCATCACCACTGTTAAACACAGGCACCTTCCCTTCTGGGTTGATCTCCAGAAACCTAAGACTCATTACAGTAAATTAGTTTAATAAGTTTGCAATGAGGGATAAACTCCAAACCCCAACAAGGAAAAATCAAACCCTTGGTTCACAAAAAAATTGTCCAAATAATGTAAAATAGTATCTTCTAAACATATTTATTGCAACTGAAGCTCTAGAATATCATGGAAATGGTAACAGATAATTTCACACATGAAAGCATGCAAACATTTGGTAGTTTGGTTGTTCGTTATCAGCTTATTGTTTCTCTCTTCTCAAGCGTCAAGAGGTAGCAATAACTTGAATTTAACTACCTGAGAAAGGCACACAACTCCGAAAGAACCAACGTTCTTTATTTGTATTTTTAGGTAATACCAAGCACAATCCCCATTCACATAGATTAAAGACAGAGCAACAATATTTTTTTTTAAGGCGATAATCCCACAAAAGAAGGAACAACAGCTGGTAAATTTGGTCCACCACCCATGTCAAAAGTAAGGTTAGGCACCATGCAAAACATGCTACACAGCTCAATATCTCACACTTAGAAAACAAACTCCCTGGAGACCGTACCCCCTGTTTTGGTAAGCCCAGCGGTTTTTGCATCACAGAAATCACCGTGAAAATGTAGCCCAATAATCATACAGAAAATTCATCTTATGTCTTTGTTTGCAGTAAATAAACTAAAAATACTGAAGCACTTGTGCGTAAGCAAACCAAAAGAATTTCTAATTCTCAAGCCAGTTAACCAGAAACGAATTTAACTCTATCTCTGTTTTTTTATTGTGCCATCATATTGCTGTTAAAGTATATGTCAAGTATATAATATCACCACTTCCTAACAGATCGGTCTTTTGGGATAGTTGGTTGATAGAACTATTCTAACATGGTATCAGAGCACTGAGGTCTTGGGTTCAAGTCTCAACTCCCGCATTTCCCTACCATTTATTCCACATCCTTTCCGGGGTGTGAGGGAAAGTGTAGATCATTCCACATCCTTTCCTGGATGTGAAGGGGGGGTGTTAAAGTATATGTCAAGTATATAATATCACCACTTCCTAACAGATCGGTCTTTTGGGATAGTTGGTTGATAGAACTATTCTAACAATTGCAACTTCCAAACAAATGCTCCATATGCAGACACGCTTCTGAGAGAGTTACTAAAGTACACAGCTTACTAGGATATTTGTAGCTTGATTCAGATGTATTTATTATGGTATATACGTGGGCAGAGATTACTTAATGGGATATTTGCAACTTGGATGAGATGTACACTTTTTTGTAAGGAGAAAAGGTCCCTTATGTACTATACTGATGTTTGGTTTTCGCAATCCAAAATGGCAGATACAAGGCAGAGCCCAAGCCTACCAAGCATCAACCCCAGTCCAAATTCCAGGGGTATATACTATTCCGCACTGGATCTACCAAATCCGAAGTATCTAGACAGCGCCCCAAGCCTCGCCCATAGCAAGACCAAGAATCTCAGTCCTACTTCACCAGACGCGAATAGGCCAACAATTTTTTATTCCGTCAGGCACTTGTGGAAGGGCGTCTGCTATTTGTACGTGTGGCCGGTGTGTAGGACTTTTGTTTAGAGGGGAGGAGGATCGGAGACGGACGAACCACTGGGGCTTGTTGGTGAGGTCGACGAGCTTGGTCTGGTAGGGCTCCTTCTTCTCCTCCAGCGTGAGCAGCACCCTCTGGGCGAACGGACCTGGACACAGGACACGCCCCCCGAAATAGTTAGGGCCCTTTGCGCATGGAAAGGGAACGGGAGGGGCACGGCAGGGTACTCACAGTCACCGAGCGTGTCGGGGCTCCCGGCGGCGGCCTTGACCAACACCTCCACAGTCATGGCGACGGCGACGGAATCCTAGCGGTAGTGCTGAGGGAGTTGAGTGAGGAGTTGTCGAATCCGCGGCGAGATTTGGGCGATGGGGAGACTGATGATAAGCTGCTGGTGCGTGCGTATTTATCGGGGACTGCGGCGTGCTGGCTCGCCGGAGACCGACGGGCGGGGGAGAGCGTGGCCCTGACGCATTGATTCGGTCTGGAATCTTCGGGGCCTGGGCCTCTGCACCGGACCGGAGCGTGCGGGTTTCGTTGGATCCCGCGGACGCGCGTGAGCCGCGTCTGACATGATTTTGACTTTTTTGATTGACGAGCTAACATGATTTTAGTGCTTGCTTACTCAGCAGCTGAGTTGCTGTTTTGGGAGTAGGAAAATATTTTAGGAATCATTTCAAATGCTTAGGGCAATTACATCTAGCGTCAAATTACTGAGTTAAAATAGAGGGAACAGAAAAAAATTGTCTTCTCTTGTGATAAGAAAAGATGAAGATATTTTCCCATTGTGGGAAATGTCGTGTCTTCCTCGTTTTGTAGTTTAACTTTAACTTCAACAACCTCAAAATTTTAAGAGCGTATCTAGAGACAAAATTAGTTTACTTTATCTTCCGTAAGCTGTCTCTAGGTGACGTGCTATAAATAAGAAAAATAGCTAGATAAGACCTGTCGATTCTAGAACTATCCAAATGAGCAGAGAACTATCCAGATGAAGGGAATAGCATAACACCGTGTCATATAATCACATTTACCTCACAATTTACGACTAGATCACAGTGCTCAACTTAAACCTGAGAAGCCTGTTTATCTCGGCGCAGTTTCTCTGACATGTTTAAAGACTTGGAAACAAAAGTTTCAGATCAGTGTTAAAGAGCAGGCCAGTCTCCAGTGTGGCTTAATATGCGTGCAGAGCAGCTCCATGATAGCTTGCCTGGGACTTATTCGGTGCCTCCATCAAATGCACAATCAAATATCTGCATCATAGGACCCGCATGCATGTCCTCTAATTACATGCTAAGCTGCAAACCCATGTGACATGCGTGCAGATTTAGGGCGGACTATCCACTCACTGTTGCAGAAATAGTGGTCTGGTACAAGTTCTGCAATCCTTTACTAATAGCCAAGATATGGCAGGAGTAGTTGGCAATTGATGATATTGCCACATTTTCCTTGAAAAAAACCATCCAAGCATTTTTTAGAATTGCGTTATATTGTCTACTGCTAGTTAGTTCTAAATGCTATCTAATTCTTCTACACTTCACTGGGTTGCCAGGATAATGAACGCATAGGGCGTAAAATCCCTTGGAAATGTAGTAGTCCAAGATTCTGACTGAAAACTCATCCTGTATTCCTACGGGGTAAAATAAAAATACTGAACCAGTTGCGCAGAAGTAAAACCACAGAGTTTCTGATTTCTCAAGCATGCTGGAGGGGAACTGAGGGTGATGCTTGATATTTGGATCTACCAAATCCACCAGATCAGAGTAGGTATCGAGGCAGTGGCAGAAACCTCACCCATGCCAATACCAAAGCTGCCACCTCCGCACCCTTCTACTCCACCAAAGGCGACAAATTACTGGTGGGGAGGGAGGGCGTAGGAAACTCACCATTTGGGCTTGTTGCTGACGTCGATGAGCTTCATCTCGTAGGGCACCTTCTTCTCCTCCAGCGTGAGCAGCACCCTCTGGGAGAAGGGACCTGGCCAAATCGCGGCAATCAAAACACGGATCAGTTAAGGGGCATCACCCCTCCGCCGGCTGGCGGTCGAGGACGAGAGCACGGGGGGCACTCACAGTCGCCGAGCGTGTCCGGGTGGCCGACGGCGGCCTTGACGCACACCTCCACAGTCATGGCGACGGCGACAGAATACTACTGAGTGAGTGTACTGTTGATCCGCGGCGAGGTTGGGCGATGGGGGAGAGTGACGAGGCGTATTTATCAGGGGGTGGCCGACGTGTGGGCCGCGTAGATCCGGTTCTGGAGCCTTCGGGATCCGGGCCTGGGCTGGACAGGACCACGTGAGAGGGTTTCGTCTGATTTACTCCCTCTGTTCCATATTAGATGACTTCTATTTGTACAAAAGTGGATGTATTTAGATTTACAAATCTAAATACATCCACTTTTGTACAAATAGAAGTCATCTAATTTGGAACGGAGTGAGTAATATTTAACCACGTCGTTAACGGGCGTGCGTAAGCCGCCGCGTGTGACATGATTTTGGACGAATCCTTGCTGCTTTCGGCTGCTGATTTAAACCGCAAAAGAACAAAGATTTTAGTTTCGCGTGGCTCCGGGTCCAGTCGAGAATTCAGTCCCCGGCTACGCTTCTGAAGAAGAAGGTGCTCACTGAAGATGAAACTGTGTGCCCCATCTGGATCGTCCGTCGGCGATTCCGACGACGGTCTCCTCGACCTTCATCATCCTATGATGCTGGAACATGTGGAAGCACCGCAACGGGTGTGCTTTTCGTGGTGATCGGCCTTCCCTCCCTAGGCTTCTGTCTGCTCTTGCGACATCGAGCGCCACTGCTAGTGCAGGACGATACAACAAGATGGGATGCGGCTCTACGCGACCCAGATTAGCTCCCCTGTTTTGTAACCCCTGCTCTCTCTCGTTCCCTTGTACCCCACTACTGTAAAACATCCGGCTTTTGAGCCTTTTATCGAATGAAAATTCAGGTGGGGAATCCCCCCCCCCCCCCCCCCCCCCTATTGAGTGTGCATTTCGCTATTGCTTTCGATTTGGATCATGCATGGTCATGCTCCCGCCGGGAGTGGTGTGGAAAAATTATCAACTCGTTTCGAAAATCTGTTGATTCACATTAAAAAAAAGATACTATTCACTCCAAGTTTTAGGGGTGGCCTCGGGGTGCCTAAGAATTTTGGGTCAGCCTAGACAGATGGGATAATGCTAGGGTGTACTCCAAGTTTTAGGGGTGGCCTCGTGTGACTAACAATTTTGGATCAGGCCGGACAGGTGGGATACTGCTAGGGTGTATTTTTTTATCCGGACCAATGTGGGTGTGCCAGACAATTTTTGGTTTTTGGTCGGGACTGACATATGGGGGTGACGTTGGGGACGGTTTTTTTTTCCGGGCCAGCCGGTGGAGATGCTGTACCCCCGTCTCCTCACATCTGAGACAATACCACTGGCCTGAAGAAACAGAGTGCAATATGTTGTACTGCCTAGAGGCGCTCATGTTCTTCACAAGATAACTACACTTGACATGACAAATCTGAAGTTGGGATTGCAACAAGAGGTTCACAGCCGCAGCAGGCCGCATCTCCATTATTCATTCACACGATAAAAGGTTCTCATCACAATACATGCACTCCTGCACCAGAACATAAGACCCACAAGCCAGGAGAGAGCACACAGACAGTGCACGCTTGCAACAACCACAGCCAGCAAGGCTTCGCATTATTCCAACCCAGATCATGCCATCGAGCTACGGAGGAGGCCTACTGCCCATCGCCACTACTCAAAGGGACTGAACAGATAGGAACGGGTGGTCTTCAAGCAGAGGGAGGTGGAGGGTTCACTTTGGGCGCCCACCCCGCGATCAGGTTCTCCCTGGTTGGCTTGGTCTTGACGAACGATTCCCGGCTGAAGAGAGCCTGTGACATAAGACAAGATAAAATATATCTGTAACTCGATCCTGGACAAGGTCTGAGATGATGCAAACGTTAAGCCAAATTCAGGAATCCGTTTCTGTACCTCAGTGTAGGCATGGACGCTGGTCAGGGCTTCGGGGATCTTCCACCCTTTGAAATGCTCCAGGGCAACCTGGAGATGGAAGAGCTTTGGGCCCAGGCTCAGATCTGCGGCCGATACGCTCTCCCCATTGATGTAGGGGCCCTGCCAGCGCAGTTTTGGTCATGATGTTAGCACAAGGGTGGTTCGAGCTAGATCAAGCCAGACAGATGTTAAGACTGAACAAAGGCCCACGATCATGCACGTTAAGGCGCTAATGAAACAAAGTGAAATTACTGCAGTGTGTCAATCATATCCAGAAACGTTAAGTGCTTAGATAGTGCAACATGGATATAATGAAATGGTTTTGGAAGCAGCTGCCACATCAACTTCTGAAAACAGTGTCAGCTAACTTACATGAGCTTTTAGGTGCCTTTTCTTTTACTGAAATGCTTCTGAATTTCTGATTGTTTAGTTCTACTCCCGGTACGGTTGAGTGTGCATTTCGTCATTGCTTGTGATTTGGAACATGCATGGTCATGCACTCATGCTCCCGCCGGAAGTGGCGTGGAAACATTTCAATTCGTTTTGAAATCTGTTGAAAAAAAAGGATACTATTCACTTTAACTCCAAGTTTTAAGAGATGGCACGAAAATGGTATTTTCTTTAATAGTATCCTGGTTGTGGGACACGATGCTTTGACTCGTGTGTAGATGCACCCAATATCCAAATAGGAATGCCGGGTGTATATTAGGATATTCTATATTCACAAATAAAATTTCGCTGAAAAAAGACATTTATTGTGGTGTGTGTAAATAAGACAAATAAATGTTTCGTTTAAAATCATTTAGGAGCACCGGAATTGTGTTTTTTGCACAGCCACAAAAAATGTCATTTTTCACTAAATCGTTTCTATGAACATATTACCTGGGTGTACATCCGATTCTTTTACATTTGAAAATGTTATTTTTGGTTAGTGGGTGTATCTACACCTATGAGGCAAAGATGATTTCCCCTGATTATATTCCTTTTTTTTGTATGAAATACCAAGCGAGCTCTTTTTTTTTCCAAAGCGACCTCATCGAAGACTTTCCTGGCCATAGAAGCAAGCTCGCCTCCACTCGGCCAGTTCGTGGAGATCGATAAGCTATGTCAACTATCTAGGGGTTTTGGTCTGTGTGGACGGAGTTCGATACCAGATCGACACCGACAACTTGATCAGTTTCTTGAGTTTTTTGTGAGACTCGGAAAGAGCGCAGACCCTCTTCTTCCAATTGTGAATGCTTGCACGTGATGATTCTTTCTTGTAGTATAGCATGTGATGAGATACGGTCAGCTGGTTGCACGCGCATCAATCGAGTGAGACACCGGATGAACTACTTCCTCTATTTCTTATAATAATATAAAACGTTTTCGGTTTCTTAATGTTGTTGCGTTACACTTGGTTATGAAGTCGGCACTGCAACAAGGACTGGGAATTCGGTTTTAACAAACAAATCGGTTCCGTGTTTTCGGTTTTTCGACAATTCGGATAACAAGAAATGGCCACCGAAATTATATCGGTTTTCTATATTTACCAAATATTAAAAGGAGTAAGGTTTCTCTCTTCGTCCGTTGTGCTTCTTTGTTTCGTTTGCCACGTCGCTAAGTTTCCTTCGTACGTAAAAAACACTGATCAATATTATTTTTCTTAATTGTTGGTCCAACAATTGAGCCGGTAAACAAGAGGTCATACCCGTGAACAGAAGAGATAGTGTTGGAGATATGCCCAAGAGACAATAATAATGGTTATTATTAATATCTGTTTCATAATTAATGTTACACTACTAGGAAAACCCTTATAGGTAGGTTGCTATCTGTGGCGCACCCTTAATTGGTGCGCCACAGAAATATGACTTTCTGTGGCGCACCAAGCCTGGTGCACCACAGAAAGTCACATTTCTGTGGCGCACGTGGCCAGGTGCGCCACAGAAAGTTATCCGGGGGGCGGGTTAAAATTTGAAAAAAATAATTTTGTGGCGCACCTGGCACGTGCGCCACAGAAAGTTGACATTCTGTGGCGCACCTGCCACGTGCGCCACAGAAAGGTGACATTCTGTGGTTATTTTTTCAAATCACACCACCCCCCGTAGATCGCCTTTTTTGTCTTGCAGGAAGTAAAAGAAAATTCAAAAAATAAAATCCTTTGACATGTAGTTAGGTATGAGTGTCTAGTAGGTATAGAAATTTTGAAATATGAATTTTGACCTTTTCTGCAACAAACAGGAAAAAAAACTTGTAACGGCCATAACTTTTGCATACGACGTCGAAATAACGCAAATAATATGTCAAAAAAATCGTGAGAAAAATCCGAACATGTGGAAGCTCTCCTCCACTCGGCCAGTTCGTGGAGATCGATAAGCTATGTCAACTATCTAGGGGTTTTGGTCTGTGTGGACGGAGTTCGATACCAGATCGACACCGACAACTTGGTCAGTTTCTTGAGTTTTTTGTGAGACTCGGAAAGAGCGTAGACCCTCTTCTTCCAATTGTGAATGCTTGCACGTGATGATTCTTTCTTGTAGTATAGCATGTGATGAGATACGGTCAGCTGGTTGCACGCGCATCAATCGAGTGAGACACCGGATGAACTACTTCCTCTATTTCTTATAATAATATAAAACGTTTTCGGTTTCTTAATGTTGTTGCGTTACACTTGGTTATGAAGTCGGCACTGCAACAAGGACTGGGAATTCGGTTTTAACAAACAAATCGGTTCCGTGTTTTCGGTTTTTTGACAATTCGGATAACAAGAAATGGCCACCGAAATTATATCGGTTTTCTATATTTACCAAATATTAAAAGGAGTAAGGTTTCTCTCTTCGTCCGTTGTGCTTCTTTGTTTCGTTTGCCACGTCGCTAAGTTTCCTTCGTACGTAAAAAACACTGATCAATATTATTTTTCTTAATTGTTGGTCCAACAATTGAGCCGGTAAACAAGAGGTCATACCCGTGAACAGAAGAGATAGTGTTGGAGATATGCCCAAGAGACAATAATAATGGTTATTATTAATATATGTTTCATAATTAATGTTACACTACTAGGAAAACCCTTATAGGTAGGTTGCTATCTGTGGCGCACCCTTAATTGGTGCGCCACAGAAATATGACTTTCTGTGGCGCACCAAGCCTGGTGCGCCACAGAAAGTCACATTTCTGTGGCGCACGTGGCCAGGTGCGCCACGGAAAGTTATCCGGGGGGCGGGTTAAAATTTGAAAAAAATAATTCTGTGGCGCACCTGGCACGTGCGCCACAGAAAGTTGACATTCTGTGGCGCACCTGCCACGTGCGCCACAGAAAGGTGACATTCTGTGGCGCACCAACCTTGGTGCGCCACAGAATTATTTTTTTCAAATCACACCACGCACACCCCCCCTTGGATCGCCTTTTTTGTCTTGCAGGAAGTGAAAGAAAATTCAAAAAATAAAATCCTTTGACATGTAGTTAGGTATGAGTGTCTAGTAGGTATAGAAATTTTGAAATATGAATTTTGACCTTTTCTGCAACAAACAGGAAAAAACTTGTAACGGCCATAACTTTTGCGTACGACGTCGAAATAACGCAAATAATATGTCAAAAAAATCGTGAGATGGAAGAGACACAGAACTGTATAACAAAGAAGATTGTTGACTTTTCTTGACTTTTTTATTTTTTTTGGATTTTTTAGATGTTTTGAATTTTTTTGAATTTTCTGGATTTTTTGAAAAAAAATTTAAGTTTTTTGAATTTTTTTTGGATCTTTTGAAACTTTTGAATCTCCTTTTGAAACTTTTAAGACACAGAAATGTATAACAAAGAAGGGATCATGATGTTCGTCGCCATCAACAGAAGCAAAGAGACATGCACTTGTAAGCGCAGTTATGAATTCAACATCATTGTGTGGAGACTTTTTTTTTTTGCGGGGAAAAAGACATGATATTAAAGCTCCGTTCTTACAGAAAGACCCAGAACAAATGAAAAATTACAACGACGTCCTCTGGATCCCGATGTCGATGACGAGCATGATGCCGCCGGTGGCGCGCCGTCGCCGCCGTACCTCTTGATGGCTTGGATCAGGTACAGACCCTCCGCGGACGGGAAGTCGCCGGTCGCCAGCTCCTGAGAACTTACACCGCATCCCTGCATCTCCATCGCGAAGCTCCAAATCACATCCTTCTCTTTATTCAACAAGTTCCGGCCCGGCCGCCACGCCATCGCCGGATAGGGCTTGACGAACTCCACAGATCCGAAGAACCGCGAGCTCGGGAAAGGCGGGATCTCCACCACGAATCTCCGGAGAGCGCCGCCGTCGAAGGGGATGAGATCCGCCGCAACACGCCTCGCCGACCGCACCACCGCCTCCACAGCGCCGGCGACAGGCCTCCTAGACGACCCTACACTATATACAAGCCGCGGATCGACGATCCCCCGTCCTCCCGCCGCCGGAGCGACCGCCGGAGAACGAGGAATCGACGACCCAGCGGCGAGCGAGGTGGATCTCCCGGAGAGTTCCAGAAAATCGCCTCTCCCAACTGTAACGGGGGAAGGGGAACGACCAAGCTTCGTTTTGTTGTGTTTATATTGTGTGGAGACTGATGGAAGGAGGTTGCTACGGTGATTATATCTGGGTGGAGGATTTCAGGATTAAAGCTGATGAACTATGGGCTATACCTATGGATGGTTACGATCATAACCAGTATCCCCGTGTTGTGCCAGAGTTCCCTCTTGTGAGCATAGATGACCCATGCATCCTCTACTTCGTGTTGAGACCAAACTGTGCCTGTACGAAGAAGACATGGATTGTCACTCTCGACATGTTGAGAAAGACGGTCCTGCGGTGCGATGTTATCGGAGAATTCCCATCCGATGGTGATGCTGGCATGGCCTCTTACAACATCTTCTGCAACTGTGGCTTCTTTCCCAGCGACTTCTCTATGTACCTGAAGAAGCTCTCTGCTAGGTGATAGATACATTTGAACTGTTTACCCATCCATGTAGATTTCTTTCTTTCATTCGTTTTACGCCAATGCATGTTTGGGTTGAAAAAGACATTTGCATAGCATTCACTAATTAACGTAAAACAAGATGGATTCAGTTAAACGAGATTTGGATGTTGCAGCTGCCAAAGTATTCTTCAGGCACCAGAAAAATGGTATATCCTTCTGCCGGATGGTCTAAATGGTATAGTAGGATTCCTGCAAGGCAGCCACGAACAAATTCTTCCTCCTCCTTGAAAAGATCTTACTTGCTGATAGATTCTTGTTTTACCTGGATAACCTAACTCAAAGTAGTGATTTAAATAGTAGTGATTTAATGGATGGTTCAACGAAAACTGGGAATAATTTTTTGGTGCATATTCAGAACGATATATATTTTTTATGACATGTCCATAATTCGATAGAATGTTAAATAGTAAGCGATTTTCTTCGAGTTAATTACTCTTTACAACTGAGTGAAATGTATATATAGCATATGTGCCTAACATGGGACTACATTCAGAAAGGGAATAGAAAAAAGCATCACAACACACTTTGTGCTAAAGTACAATCTTCATTTGATTGCACTTGGAAAGACCAAAGTGACTTTTCCCGGGTAGGCAAAGATGCATGAATTTTACTCAAAACTGGAAGAGGTTACAGATTACAGAGAAACAAGTGATCACGCCACAAGTCGGCTGCCACCCTTAAATTCCCTTTTTCCTTAAAACGTGAGACCAGAGAGTTACAACAAAGAAAGGAAAAGCGAACGTGTAATGCAATTTTTCGCGAACAAGGCCGAAGGCCATATATTATCCTAAACCAACCCTTATATAAATTTTCAAGTGCATTACACGTTCGGTTTTCCTTCTGCATATTTCGACGGCGCACGGTGAGCGAAGCTTGATGCCGCCTCTGGGCCCTCGACATAGCAAAGCTCGTGTCGGAGAAAGATTCAGAAAACCATGGCACTTGTATAAGCAGCGGCCGGAAAGTCGTTGACGTAGCCCAGAAGATGTCGGCGACCACGATCTCGAGAAATAGCTGTTCGAAGAAGCTAGTACCGAGTAGGGCCAGTAGATAATCCCAGCTCTTGCCAGGCAAAGATGAGGGACACAAAACTCGCAATTTTCCGGACAAAGCCGTGCCTGGCTGAGCTTCATCAGCTGGAAGCAGAACTTGAGGACACCAATACGCTGCAACATCATCCCCTCCACAGAACGATGTCGTCATAGACATACACTTATCACACCAGACCTAATGCCCGACGATCGACTCCAAACTCCAGCCCGTGAATGCTCCTCCAGCGAAGAACATCGATCAGCGGCTGGCTGGAGGACATGTATTCTCATCACCGCTGATGCCCCTTCACCGGAGAGGAAGAACTCGAATACCTACTTGACCAGACACAACGATCCGAGGTTCCTGCCGCCCTAGCGGCCGGCGGAGGGCAGGGGAACCAGCGGCGGCTGTGCCGGCGGCCGAGGGGAGCGTTGATCTTTTCCTGATCGCCTGCTGTTGTAGCCCTAAAAAACAACGAACATCATCCGGAAGACAAAACACGTGCATTATACTGAGTTACTGACGAGTGGTAGTGACTCCATGGAAGGGTATCACAATACAGCGACCATGCAAATTGCACCACCATCACTCGCTTGCTTAGTGCCCAACTATAATCTGGCAATCAGGAGCGTGCGCAGTTCAACGTGTGTCTCACTGGCATTGTCGAGGCTCAAAAGCCGAGTGTTTGCAGCAGAGACAAGAAGAATAGAGAGTACGGGGGGCAGGAGCGGGAAAAAATAAAACCGGGATATCCACCGTGAAAGCATTCGTCTGAGGAGTCAGTTTCGCTGCGGACTAACCCGGGCGAAGGCGGGCGTCGTCGCTGCACTTGGCAAGGAGCCTGGGGAGGCTGGGGCACTCTCCGCGGAAAGCCACCCCATTGAGGTGCTTCCATAGGTTCGAGCAGCAAAAAAGGTGACCTGACGTCAGTGCTGCAAATTTGTGATCAGTGTCATTTTTTTATGCTCGGTCAGGAGCATTTCCTTGAAACAATGTTGTTTGCTGTTTGTATTTGTGGTAATCTATGATTCAGAATGTGTGAACAATCAATCCAATGAATACCCAGGCATGTTTTTCACCGTGTCTCTTAAAAAACTCAAGCTTAAGAGGTACTCTAACATACTAGCTGGTTTTCTTGTGAGACAACAACAATTATTCTATTTATTAATTTATTTATGGGGATGCATGCAGCTCAGATTTTTATGTATGTGTTAAGCTTTTTTTTCTAAATCGAAGTTAGGACCAAGCAACTTTTATAAACTCTCTGAACTTTCAACTTGAGTTAGAAGTTAGAACTACACACTGTGCACATTCTTCAGTTAACAGAACACTGTTTAGAAGGGAATTCAGAGTTTCAGACAAATTCTTCAGTCCTCACTGCTTGTGATACTGCTGGACACTCAACTCAATAAAATAAGTTGTGTTCGTCTGGTAACACTTGGTTTGTGGCAATTGGTGAAAATCAACACGTTGTGGTAGTTGGCATAAATTGTGTTTATGCAAGACTAGTTTTAATGTGATACCACCCACAATGTCCTGTAAGGGGATGCTTTTCCAACAAAAACGTCCCAAAGGTAAAAAGAAGGAAAAACAACATTTTTTTAGAAAGAAAAAATCCAATATTTTGCAGTTGCTAGAGAATAAATAACATAGCAGACAGCAATTCACCCAAAAAAGATGGATATCACCAGACGTATATCGATTGAATTCTCAGTTCAGAAACCAGCTCGGACGGTCACACACTCACACACGAACACACTGTTTAACAAACGACAGCCTCGAATCTCCTAAACTTATTTATTTCCTAAGAGGACCGTCCGACGAGCGAATGATTGGCTTCCTAGTTGGGGGCGAAGAAGATCTCCGAATCGAGCCTCTTGGACCGGAATAGCTTCTCCATCTCCGGTGTCGTGTTGAACGATGCCTCAAGCACCTCCGGCGAGATGGCCTTCCACACCGAGGTCTTCCCTGCCAAGTGGCTGAAGATCGGGCTGCACAAACAAAACACACATATCAACGTAAGCATCATCCGCTTGATAAGCGTGGAAATCGATAATATATACAATGTAACAATCATTTTGCGTTTCTTACTTGGGGGTGGTGATGATGGAGAACCACTCCATACCAGAGGCATCAGCGATCTTGGAAACGACATGGAAACGTGGCACGATGAAAAGGCTGCCGCCCTCAATGCGGGTCTCGAGCACGCGCTTGCCGTCAGGGCCAACGACCTGCACACGGCCGCTACCACGGACGATGTACGTCACCTGATATGCCGAGTCACAGGAGAACCCTGGGGAGCACATAGAGTGGGCGTCAATCCTCACAAGATCAGCACCAAGGCCAACCTCCTTCACTAGCGGCAGGTTGACAGTGTTGAGCACCACCACACGGCCACCGTTGGGGATGTCCACGTCCAGCTTGGCCTCCAGGCAGTTGAGTGCCATGTCCTTCCGGTCCTCAGGGACAGGCTCCGGGAGCTTCTGACCAGCGGAGAGCTTGACAATGCCGGAGGCTGGCTGGCTGGAGACTAGCTTGGCAGCGTCCTCTTCCTTGAGGTCCCAGGCACGACCAACAAACTCTGTGGAGAAGCCGGTGAAGATGCCGCTGGAGCCCGTGAGCTGGAAGTTGGTGAACTGGCCAGGCCTGTGGCCTTTGGAGGTGTCGCCCAGGAAGAGGACAACGAGCTCGGTGGCCGACTCAGGGGTGTTGTGCCACCAGGTGACCACGCCGAAGGGGAGAGCCAGAGCGTCGCCCTCCTTCACGGCAACCACCTTCTCCTTGGTGGCCTCAGGCAGGACGATGCCGCAGGTTCCCTTGCCTATCAATCAAGCAAGCAAAGGATCAACAGTAGTGTCAGTATGAAATCATCGAAGGAAACAAGCACGATATCCTAAAACAGAGCAAATGTGACGCTAGTATCGGTTGCATGATCGTAAATGTGTCGTGTATAAATCATAAAAGCAGACATTGATCCAAGTTGTGACATTTTACAGAGGATTGATCTAAACAGTGGCTGGGACACTAGTAATTCCTAGACAGAAGCGACAACAATTTACTGTGATAATTTACTGCCAGAAATAAACTCCCAAACAGAACAAAGGTGACACTAGTATTGGTTCCATGATCGTAATTGCGTTGAAATTAGATCAGAGCATGATTGATTCGCGTTGACATTACAGAGAGATTTGATTAAACACAGGCTGTGTGAAACAAGTACTGTATGCTGATTTCATAAAAGAGATGGACGGCAGCAACCTCTTAAAAGACTAGGACATGAGTATTGTGTGTTGATTTGATTAAGAAAATGCCATCTTATACAAAGAAATTTGTGCTCAAATTAATAACCAGAACAACTCAATAATCTACTCCTAACCAGATTATTGTCACAAATAATATAGCGACAGACTTGCAGTTGATTCCAAAGAAGGGGCATCTGATGCAGACAGGTAACCTGACGAAACTAAGCAGTAAACAACTACGATTTCGGAACTGGCCACATCGTGCACTGCAGTGGACAAATAATTGGAGAGCGAGTACTCTGTTCAGTTTCAATCCACTGCCGCATTCGATCTAAACCTCAACAGAAACGAATAAAATCGAGTACCATCTAATCCAACCACCAAAATTCGGGCACCACAGAGAGCAAGCATCGAATTCGAACACGTCCGATCGATCGCAGGCCGAACGGAACAGCAAGACAGGACACCGGCATGAGCGGATCGGATCGGCGGGTAGCATACCTTGGAGGACGTAGGCGACCTTGGCGGAGTCGGAGTAGCTGGGGAGGGACATCCCGCCGGCGGCGAGGGCGAGCTTGGCGGCGCCGATGGAGGCGAGGCCGAGCATGGGCAGATCCGCGGGGCTCCACTCGTAGTAGGCGCCGCCGTCGCCGCCGTAGGCCTTGGTCGGCTGCCTCGGGGTCAGATCCACCGCCATCGCGAAAAAGCAGGAGCACGAGCTACGATCGAAGGTTCTGGAAGGAAGGGAGCAGGAGGGTGTGATGAGGAGAGGTGGGATCGGGTGCCAGCCTATTTATAGCGCCGGAGGATATTTGGATAATTACTGTAGTTGGATCGGGGTTATTGGCTGCGGATTGCCCCGTTAACCGCAGTTGGATCAGGATTAAGCGAGCGTTTAGCGCCAGTATCGGCTAAGCGGTTGCTGGGTTTAACTGCTTTCCGTTTTCACCACGCGCGTGGCTCGCTGACTGCCCGGGCCCACACGAGCTCGTGAGAGTATAGAGCTTGGTGGGGCTACCTGGCAGTGGATCATGCTTTTTTCCTCGATGTTTAGACGTTTTCTGGATGGGTTTTCTACCTTTGGCTTTTGTTTGAAGAAAAAGTAATTGGATGGCACCTCGTCTGTTCAAGTTAGATGAGATTTTCGCGTTAAAAAACTTTAGATAAGATCATTCGGTTTTCTAAACAAAATCCGGATGATCAGGTTTCGGATGCATTTCGCCAGCTAGTGCAATACATCATTCAGTTGTTTTGTCGTTCAAGGAATAAATAAAGAGGAATTATTGTCGTGCAAAACGAATAGAATTTCTGTGCGTGGCGAATCTCGTGGGGGAAAAAGAAAGAAAAAAGCGCTACACGAGAAGGGCGTGCACTAGCGTGGCCGCGTGGAACTGAACTGCAAACCTGGGAACAGTTCAGAGAGGCGACAGACCTATAAACACGTGCACACATCATCCACTTTTCTGACGGAGATCGATTAGGAGGAATCCATAGTCCATACCATCAATCACACGCATGCAGCATCGGAGATGTTCTTCCTATGAAAAAGCAGCTAATTTTTTTTTAAATAATACATTTTATTATAGAAATTCGATAAATATTACACGGATTGATGGTTTTTCAAAAATAATGCGGCCTAATCGGGGGCCAAGGCGACAGGCACCTATCGTCGGGGGCCAGGACGATAGGTGCTAATCGTGGTGGCCGCAGACGATTGCATGCAGGGTGGGCCAGCCCACGCGGACGACGAGCCACTCGTGCTCGAGTGGACGGCAATCGTCCACGTCGCGGACGACAGGCCCAATCGTCTTGGCCCCGGACGATTAGTCCCAGCATATCCACCGACGGCCCCTTTCTTCCTCCTCGCGTCTTCTCTCTCTGTTTCGCCGCTGGTCGTTTTGCTCCGGCGATTCCCGGCCGATTTACTCGAAACAACCACAAAATCTTCATCCTAGAACCTCCTATAGGTAGTAGGGAGCAGAGGAAACTTCGATCTACTCATGGGATAGCTTGGGATGGCCGTTTGGTGGAGCTCGTGTGAAGCAATGGTGGAGGTTGGGGTAGCTCGTGCAGGAGGTGGTGGTGGTGATGCGGCTGCTGCTCCGGTGGTGGTGGAGGTGGTGTTGCTCCGGTGAATCAAGGCACGCGTCAAGGGTACGTGTTCTTTGTCTAATTAGGTTTAGATTAATTAGGTTTGCGTTTAGGGTTTAGTTTGTCGTACGGTAGTATTGAGTCCGGGTAGTATTGAGTACGGTTTGCATTTAGGATTAATTAGGTTTGCGTTTAGGTTTAGATTATTTAGCTCGTTTAAGTAGTTAATATTTTTCGGAGAGTCAGTATAATTTTTCGGAGAGTCGGTATATATATTTAGTGGTGTTCGGGTTATTTTAGGTTAAGATTATTAGTTCACGAGTCCGGGTATTTCGTTCTACTTAATTGTTGACGAGTCTTAATATTTTTCTAGGCAAAAGAGATATGTCTGGTGTAGTGAAGTGTACGTTCTACTACGGTGATGGTACTGTGTTAACAAATGAATTGGGGGCAGATTTGAGTCAGTTTCAGAACTCGGAGTTGGAACTTAATTCCCCGCAGACATGGTCGATTAGTCAGGTGAAAGACTGGTTGGCAGGATGTTTAGGGCTTAATCCTGAAACAGACACCGTTGGCGTGCATGCATTGTGTCGAAGTCAAGGTCAAGGGCAGACACATTCTTCTATCTGAGGCCGATAGATCGGACCTCTCAGTGGGTGCGCTGGCTGCAAGCCTGTGAAACCAGGGGCACAAACCCAGTCGCCCTTCTGCTTCCTGTCGCGAAGGAAGTGAATTCATATGTCGGGGAGGGTGGTAATGAACCTGGGCAGAGCAGTCAAGAGATGCATACTGAAGAATATGATTATAGCCAGTCAGGAGATGTTGGAGGCGGCGGTTACGAGTCCGGCGAGAACAGTCAGGCTAATGCGGAGGATGATTATACTGGTGAGGCAGATGCGGACGATCAATTTGGGCATATGCAGAACCAGATGGAAGAGGAAGATACAGATGGTGATAGTGCTGACGCCGATGATTCCGATGAGTCAGATGACGAGCTGGAGGTGCCAAATCCAGCGTCATGGAATCAGGACTATACTTCTGCGATGACCGTGAATGATGGTCATGATTCTGCATGGCAATATCACGAGAATAAAATTGCCGTTGGTGCTCTCTATCCTGACAAGCAACATTTGCAGGACGCGATCATTAAGTGGGCAATGTCGACGGCGAGGGTTTTCAGAACAAAGGTGTCTAGTAAGAAATATCTGACAATGGAATGCCAGGTACCGAGCTGTCCAGCGAGGGTGCATGGATATCTCCCTATGTTTGGGCTAAACTGGAAGGTCAGTGACTTGGTACAGCACACATGTAAACTTCAAACCATACCTAAAGATCATGCCAATATTTCGTCCACCCTTCTTGCTCGGTTGCTTTACTCGGAGTTAGTGGTGGGCAAAGATGTGGACGTTAAGGCCATTGTGCAAAAAGTGTTGAGCAGGTTTAAGTACACAATTTCTTATGGCAAGGCTTGGAGGGCTAAGCAGCGGGCGCTTGAGATCAGATTTGGTTCTTTTATGGACTCATATGACTCAGTTGTTCGGCTCGTTCATACATTGCAGGCCCGTAATCCAGGCACCCATGTGGACGTCAACACTTCTATATGCAAGAGTTCCCAAATGTAAAAGTGTTGCGTCGTTTGTTCTTCTCTTTCGGTGTATGCATTGAAGCTTTCAGTCATTGTCGGCCAGTGATTTGTGTTGATGGAACTTTTCTCACTGGCAAGTACAAAGGGCAGATTTTGACCGCCATTGGTCAGGACGGCAACAATCAGATCGTGCCGCTCGCTTTTGCTTTTGTGGAGAGCGAGAATACTGCAAGTTGGACATGGTTCTTCAGGCAGCTAAAAATTGCAGTAGTGAAGGATAAGCCGAATGTGTGCATCCTTCATGACAGGCATGCAGGTATACTCAATGCCATCAAGGCACTCACAAATCCTGGGCCAGAGGAAGAAACGCCATGGGTGGACTTGCAGAGCCGTTGGTGCATGCGCCATCTTGGGGCCAATTTTTTCTCGCAATTCAAAAACAAGGATCTGATGAATTTATTCAAAAAACTCTGCAAGCAGAACCAGACATGGAAGTATAATTACATTCGTGAGATGCTTGATAAGTTCACTAACAGACATGTTAAGCATAGGAAACTTGCACGGAATGCAGCCGTGGCAGCACATGCACAACTTGTAGCGCAACAGGCAGCAGCAGGACCTCCACCAGAGGAGGATGTACCCGTTGGGCTTTGTGACTTGCCAGGATTTGATCCGCCTGGGGTTAGGAGAAAGGCTGGGAGACTGATTAAAAACTTTCAGCAGTGGATAGAGCACGAGCCTCTTGAGAGGTGGTCTTTGCTGCACGACACTCATGGAGCTAGATACGGCGTCATGACTACCAATCTCGCTGAAACATACAACTTTGTGCTACGAGGCAACCGGGCTTTGCCTCTGACAGCCATTGTGGAGGGTATTTTCCAGGGCACCGTGAAGTATTTTAGAGATAGACGCCAAAAAGCTCATTTGCATATTGTGAACAACCCTAACACGCCTTACTGTGAAAAGATTATGAAGTACATGGATGAGAAGATGGCAAAGGCTCGGAATCACACTGTCATCGCCATCGGAAATCAAGAAAGGAGGTTCGAGGTGCGCTTACCGTATGACAAGTTTGGCTGTGGAAATGTTATGAGGACGCATGAAGTGAGAATTGGAGATGAAGCCTGGCCAACATGTGAGTGCACATGCAACAAACCAAAGTTGCTTCACCTCCCTTGCTCACATGTACTTGCTGCTTGTGGGCAGATTGGGTTGGCCGCCATCTCGTTCGTGTCTCCATATTTCCTGAAAGAGTCTGTCCTCAATACCTGGACAGGTGAGATGGTTGGATTTCGCGCCATGGGTAATTTCAACATTGTTGATCCTGCGGAAAGGCAGTACATCCCTGACCCAAGACTAATGCGTACTGGTAGAGGGCGACGGCAGTGCAAGCGCATCCGTAATGATATGGATCAATCTGAAGCCGGAGGCCCTACTAGGCAGTGTTTTCTCTGCAACGCGTTTGGCCACAAGGACGACAATTGTCCACGATTCGGGACTGGTGAAGCTGCTACTAGTGGTCGAGGGAACCAGCGAGGAAGCGGGACTAGTGGTCGAGGGAACCACCGAGGAAGTGGTCGAGGGAACCAGCGAGGAAGTGGTCGAGGGAACTAGAGCTGGTCGTATTATGTTTTAAATTTGTAATATGTGTGGAACTATGTCTCTATTCGTACTAAGTGTGGCATTATGTTTTAAATTTGTAATAAATTTAGAACTTTGACTCTATTTGTACTAAGTGTGGCACGCTAATTTGTAATATGTGTGGAATTATATTTTTATTCGTACTAATGTGGCACTGTATTTTAAATTCGTAATATGTGTGGAATTATTTTATTCGTACTGATGTGTGTATTTTAAATTTTGCAGGAATGGAGAGGGTATACTTGATTAAGATGCCGTGGATAAGAAGCATCGTGCTAGGATATTGCAGGAACGTAGGCTCGAAACCCTTATCACTCGCGGACCTAGGGAAAACTGGCAGATACACCCTGCTTGGGTTGATAGGTATGTGTTCAAATTAAGTTCTGATTACACATTTCATACATGTTGAGACACTATACCCGTAAACTAAACATGTATGTTGTTTTGTACAAACAGGTTGAAGTGGGCCGGGCTTTTACCGTTGGCGCGGCTAGTTGAGGCCACAACTCAGTCTTTACGCCTAAAGATTGACCACTCCCTGCTCACTTGCTTAGTTGACAGATGGAGGCCTGAGACGCACACGTTTCACTTTCGTTGGGGTGAGATGGCGCCCACACTGGAGGATGTGTCTTTCTTGTTGGGTCTGCCTTTGGCGGGCACGCCCATAGGACCGTTGGAGGCTCCGGCTAATTGGGAGCAAGCTATGGCCGAGCGTTTTCAGGGTATTAATCCCGCCGCTAGGCCATTTGGGTCGGAGGATCACGGACCCAAGCTTGAGTGGTTGCTCGATTTCCAGGTTAGTTCAGATTTTTAAAATGTTTTACCTAACATGATCTTTCTCATTTCTCACGTACTTTCTTCGCTACATACAGGTACAGAAATTTCCGGGGTATCCAGGCGTCCCACTCAATGGGACACAGATCACTCGGAGCCTGGAGGCATACATCATTTGGCTGCTCGGAAAGGTTATGTTCACTGAGAACCATGTCAGCACTATCAGCGCGAGGTACATCCCTATTGCACGTGAGATCGCGGAAGCCACAGAGCGAGGGCAAATCGTGCAGAGGAGTTGGGGGTCTGCTGTGTTAGCTGCTACGTACCGAGGTATGTGCAACGGGTGCCAACTTGTTGCGGCAAATGCAGGTCTGCTTGGATGTCCTATATTGTTGCAGCTCTGGTCGTGGGAGAGGTTCCCTATCGGACGACCAGACGTACGAGCTGAGCAGGCTTACCCGGTGACCCCGTTGTTAGACGCTGAGAGGATAGACTTGCCTACTTTCGGTACACTGTGGACGCGTCGTGAGGTATGTGTACATATCACAATTTAACGTATTGCATGCCTGTTTCATTACACATGTGATGTCACTAATTTTGTTTCCTGCAGAGACGCTATGCTCAAGATAACATGCGGAATTGCTACGAGGCTTTCACCGAGCAGTTTGACTACTTGAGCGAGGGTGCGGTTCTCTGGCAGCCGTACACGGCGGCTGCTATGCACGCTAAATACCCGGGTGGTATCTCCACGCTCTGCACGAGAGATCGTAACTACTGGATGACAAAATCGAAGATCATCTTCGATGTATTCGTGGAGGAGATGGCCCAGCAGCGGGTTATGAGGCAATTTGGTCTCCGACAACTTGCACTTCCTCCGCCAACGGATAATCCCGTCCCACCCATCATTCACGGGTATGTATTTCTATGTGTTCCAAACTTTTCCACATGTTACAGCTAGTTAAATGACGAGCACACATCACAAATGTAGGTTCTCAAGAAAAGGAACAAACAAGACCAGGCAACAGTGGCTTCAGCCGTACACCGCAGAGTGGCACAGTGCCACGGAACAAGTCTGGGTGGAGACTCTCGAGTTTGATCCCGCACTGTTCGATTCCTATTTAGCGGTTTATAGCACCTCGACACGAGTGCGCATCCTGAATCATGAGCACCCAGAGGCGACACCGGCCCCTTCTACGTGGGATATGTATCCAAGCCAGTCTACTGCAGGCACCAGACAGTACGCCGTAAGTTCATTCCCCCTATTGAATGCATGTATGCTTCACCTACGTTTCATTAAAAATTCTTGTCCAAATTACAGGCTCAGTTGACACACGAGCTGCAGACTGATGTGGCTACCTACGCTCGTTCGATTTCGAGCGGACCACTACTTGAGCGCCCGCCGCATTACTCTTGGGTGCGGCGCTTCGAGGAGAGGCTCCGTCGTATCTACGAGGTGATCACTTGCACACGTTCCGATGTTGATCCGCAGACAGCAATGCGGCCACCTCGTCGTTCCCAGCCACAGACGCAGCCGCATCACACTCCTGAGCAGCCGCAGCCCCAGCACACTCCTGAGCAGCCGCAGCGACACCGACACCAGCCGCGACCACGTCTACCTACGCAGCCTACGCCCAGACCACCGCCGCCTGACCAGGCTGGAGGTTCGTCGTGGCAGCAGCAGCAGCAGAGCCCAACGTCGGGCGGCTTCATTCTTCGTCCACAACCCCAGCCACAGGGTATGTATTTTGTTATATCTTGTTTTCGATATTAATCATGGTACAATTTCGTCTACTAAGTTTTTATGTTGACTCTGACAGGGTATCAGTCTTCCATGTCCGGCCAACAGTTGTCTGGATCAACGTGGGGGAGTGAGCAGGATGCGTACAACTATCACGACGCATGGATGGGCATGTACAACACTCCTCCACCACAGCCCACACAGGAGACACAGCAGGACCACGACGAGTCCCTGGATCCTGCACGTCACGTTAGGCCACCGCACAGGTACGGATGGACGTCGCCGCCTAACCCACCACCTCCGCGTCGTGGCAGACGTCGTTGAGACTTGTCTATCTACGCACGAGACATATTATTATCTATGTATGAGACATATTTATGTTCGTATGTACGACACATATTATTATCTATGTACGAGACATATTATTATCTATGTACGAAACATTCCACATTGCATAAATTAATTTAACATACATCACTACACGTCCACGTTACAACTTCACTACTTCTAAACACTGCATAGAACAACTACTGGTACAAATATTACATGCAACTCAACGATAACTAATTCGAATCAACGACTTCACTTCCCTCTGCCACGTGCTCGTGTTGGAGGCATGAAGTCGTCATCACTATTTTCATCGACGACAGCCTTGGATGCACCAACACTCTTCAACTTACGTCTAGAGTTGGCTCGTTTAGGAGGCATGAAATCATCATCACTATCATCTTGAACGGCTTTCTTGGATGATCCACCACTCTTCGCCTTTGATATAGCCCTCTTCACTGCTTCAGCGTGAAGGGATTTCCAGGACCATCACGACATGCGCCAAAAAGCATTTCCATCCAACCAAAATGAGGGATCTCTTTGTTCACAAACTGTCCTTCGGCAGGCCAGTGCTGGACATTCACAAAATCAGGGAAAAAAGTTAGTACGATAACACTAGATTCTAACATAATATAAATTCGGTACTCAGTTACCTTCACGTGAAATGCATAGGCCTCCGGCGAAAAATGGATTATCTTTGACTTAGGTGTCATAGGCATGTCCCTAAGCCCCGCCTCAATAGCTTTTAGCTCATTAATTCTCTGCCACTTCCACCGCCACCCATCAATTTCATCTGAAATTTCTTCAGGGGTCATCTGGATTTTGTTTTTTTGGCTATAATTTCTCCCACCTCACGAATGTTGCCCCACTCACTAATTAGCTCCCTATAACAGCTCTTCGGCCTACCCTCCCTAATACTACCTTCAGTCCATATTGCGGCGTGATACAAAACACACCACGACCTATGCTCCGAACTAGGACCCGAACTACCAGACATCGTTCCTATCCGACTGAGGAAATAACCACGCACCACACCCTCCTCCATCACCAAATCTACTGGGGTATATATATAGGCTCACCCGGGAGAAGAAGAGCGGGAGAAAAATGGCGGGAGAAAAAAGGCGGGAGGAAAATGGCGGGAACAAAATGGCGCGAGAACTATGGCGGGAGAAATATGGCGGGAGAAAAAAGGCGGGAAGAAAATGGCGGGAACAAAATGGCGCGAGAACTATGGCGGGAGAAATATGGCGGGAGAAGAAGGGCGGAATAAAAGCCGGGAGCGCGAAACAAATTCGGATCAGGAGTTGCATGCACTAATCGGCTTTAACAGAACGGATATGGAAAATAACCACTGCCATGCAGCGCCATGCAGTAGTCGTGCACGATCAGAACTAATCGTCTTGGCCCTAGACGATTGGAACTAATCGTGTTGGCCCCAGACGATAAGTCCTATCGTGGACGAGCAGGTTCTCTGTCGCACTCTGTCGCACGCAGCCGACAGACGATGGGCCTATCGTCTTGGCCCCCGACGATAGGTACCTATCGTCTTGGCCGCAAATTAGGCCGCATTATTTTTGAAATACACTCAATCCGTGTAATATTCTTCGATTTTCTGTAATAAAATGTATTATTTAAAAAAAAAATAGCTGAAAAAGCATAGGAGATGGCTTTAAGAATTTTCCTCTTCTTACGCACAAGGATTCAGTGACACCAGGAAAAATATGCCCTTGCTAGTTGCTTGGTGCTTCACATCTGAGACAGAACCATTGGCCTGAAGAAGCAGATTGATGTATGTTACTTCCAAAGAGACGCTCCATCTACTCTACACAAGAACTGAACTTGACATGACAAATCTGAATTTTCTGCAAGAAGAGGGTGACAGCAGCGGCAAGTCGCATCTCCATTATTCATCATCACACGAAAAGAGGTTCACATCACAATACATGCACTCCACTAGCACCAGAACACAAGACCCACAAGCCAGGAAGAGAGAGGAGTTCACGCAGACAGTGCACGCTTGCAACAACCACAGCCAGCAAAGGCTTCGCATTATTCCAACCCAGATCATGTGACCAAGCTACGGAGGAGGCCTACTGCCCATCACCACTACTGACTGAAAGGACCGATAAGACACGGTTGGTCTTCAAGCAGAGGGAGGTGGAGGGTTCACTTTGGGCGCCCAGCCGGCGATCAGGTGCTCCTTGGCTGGCTTGGTCTTGACGAAGGATTCCCGGCTGAACAGAGCCTGCGCAAACACAATGGAGACATCAGTAACTTGAGCTATGAACAAGTTCTGGAAATGGCAGAAGAAGCTCTGGGAGACATCATGTCAAATTCAGTAACTCGGCTGTACCTCGGTGTAGGCATGGACGCTGGTCAGGGTTTCAGGGATCTTCCAGCCCTTGAAATGCTCAAGGGCAACCTGGAGATGGAAGAGCTTCGGGCCCAGGCTCAGATCTGCAGCCGATACGTTCTCCCCATTGATGTAGGGACCCTGCCAGCGCAGTTTTGGTAATGATGTTAGCACAAGTTTGGTTCGAGCAAGATCAAGCCAGACATATGTTCAGGCTGAACAAAGGGCCACGTCTTGCATGCTAAGGCACTACTGAGACAAAGTTTAATGCAGTGTGTCAATCATATCCAGATAGGTTAAGTGCTTCGATAGTGAGACTTGGATATAATGTAATGATTGTGGAAGCAGCTGCGGCATAAACTTCTGAAACCAGTGTCAGCTGACTTACATGAGCTTTTAGGTGCTCGTCGAGTGCCTGCAGCTCATCAACAAGTGCCTTCTCCGTGCCATCAGTAGCATCCTTGCTCTTCAAGAATGCGATGAAGGTTGAGAAGATCTTTGATCCCTGTTATCATCACATGTCACACCAAATTGAGGCATAATATGCAAACAGAACACGGAACAAAAATATGGTACAACAACACAGATATTAATTCTTTGATGAAAGGAGACAACATCTAAAGTGAAGATATAAGGTTTTTTTTACAGAAGCAGAACAAGATATTAGAATCATATCACAAAGCTATCAGAATCAAGTACTTCGACAGATGCTATAGTAACTCTGGACAGATGCATACCTAGCTTGCTGCCAGAGGACATGGTACCCAAATTGTCCATGAAACTAAAAGTTGCAAGTTTCGAATCCAAAGACCATCTAGAAGTATATATATTTTTTACAGGGAGATATCAAGTTACTATACTAGTATTTCACTTATCATAATAAATTAATACAGTCCCCAAACTTTCCATTGTAGCTCACTGTATATAAATGCCTAACACGCTTATTTTTCTAGGAGATCAGGCTCAAACCATCTGTGAGACCAACAATTACTTCCTCTGTCTCCTTTTATAAAACGTTTTGGCAATTTTTATTGGCTTGCCAAAACGTCTTACAAAAAGGGACGGAGGAAGTACAACTTTTGAACACAAAAGATCTCTAGTCTCTAGTAGTATAATTGATGAGCAGCATAATTATGATCTGCCAAATATATAAAGCACAAGACAATGAGATATTAAAAAAAATCACTGAAGCAAATGCAACTTTCTGCTTACGAGAGCACTGATACAACAAGGATCTCAAAATGCAAGAAATAACAAAGTTTTCAATCTCTGGAGAAGTAAAAGTGGATTTTACAATGTGCCATTGGCAAAACTTACACTGATGCATACTCAGGAGGGGTGACAAGTGATGGAGTTGGGTACTTCTCCTCAATGATCTGAGTAATCACATCGGAATCAGCAATCCATTTACCATCACCACTGTTAAACACAGGCACCTTTCCTTCTGGGTTGATCTCCAGAAACCTAAGAGTCATTACAGTAAATTAGTTTAATAAGTTTGCAATGAGGGATAAACTCCAAACCCCAACAAGGAAAAATCAAACCCTTGGTTCACAAAAAAATTGTCCAAATAATGTAAAATAGTATCTTCTAAACATATTTATTGCAACTGAAGCTCTAGAATATCATGGAAATGGTAACAGATAATTTCACACATGAAAGCATGCAAACATTTGGTAGTTTGGTTGTTCGTTATCAGCTTATTGTTTCTCTCTTCTCAAGCGTCAAGAGGTAGCAATAACTTGAATTTAACTACCTGAGAAAGGCACACAACTCCGAAAGAACCAACGTTCTTTATTTGTATTTTTGGGTAATACCAAGCACAATCCCCATTCACATAGATTAAAGACAGAGCAACAATATATTTTTTTTTAACTGAGCCTTAAGGCGATAATCCCACAAAAGAAGGAATAACAGCTGGTAAATTTGGTCCACCACCCATGTCAAAAGTAAGGTTAGGCACCATGCAAAACATGCTACACAGCTCAATATCTCACACTTAGAAAACAAATTCCCTGGAGACCGTACCCCATGTTTTGGTAAGCCCAGCGGTTTTTGCATCACACAAATCACCGTGAAAATGTAGCCCAATAATCATACAGAAAATTCATCTTATGTCTTTTTTTGCAGTAAATAAACTAAAAATACTGAAGCACTTGTGCGTAAGCAAACCAAAAGAATTTCTAATTCTCAAGCCAGTTAACCAGAAACGAATTTAACTCTATCTCTGTTTTTTTATTGTGCCATCATATCGCAACTTCCAAAAAAATGCTCCATATGCAGACACGCTTCTGAGAGAGTTACTAAAGTACACAGCTTACTAGGATATTTGTAGCTTGATTCAGATGTATTTATTATGGTATATACGTGGGCAGAGATTACTTAATGGGATATTTGCAACTTGGATGAGATGTACACTTTTTTGTAAGGAGAAAAGGTCCCTTATGTACTATACTGATGTTTGGTTTTCGCAATCCAAAATGGCAGCTACAGGGCAGAGCCCAAGCCTACCAAGCATCAACCCCAGTCCAAATTCCAGGGGTATATACTATTCCGCACTGGATCTACCAAATCCGAAGTATCTAGACAGCGCCCCAAGCCTCGCCCATAGCAAGACCAAGAATCTCAGTCCTACTTCACCAGACGCGAATAAGCCAACAATTTTTTATTCCGTCAGGCACTTGTGGAAGGGCGTCTGCTATTTGTACGTGTGGCCGGTGTGTAGGACTTTTGTTTAGAGGGGAGGAGGATCGGAGACGGACGAACCACTGGGGCTTGTTGCTGAGATCGACGAGCTTGGTCTGGTAGGGCTCCTTCTTCTCCTCCAGCGTGAGCAGCACCCTCTGGGCGAACGGACCTGGACACAGGACACGCCCCCCGAAATAGTTAGGGCCCTTTGCGCATGGAAAGGGAACGGGAGGGGCACGGCAGGGTACTCACAGTCACCGAGCGTGTCGGGGCTCCCGGCGGCGGCCTTGACCAACACCTCCACAGTCATGGCGACGGCGACGGAATCCTAGCGGTAGTCCTGAGGGAGTTGAGTGAGGAGTTGTCGAATCCGCGGCGAGGTTTGGGCGATGGGGAGACTGATGATAAGCTGCTGGTGCGTGCGTATTTATCGGGGACTGCGGCGTGGTGGCTCGCCGGAGACCGACGGGCGGGGGGAGAGCGTAGCCCTGACGCATTGATTCGGTCTGGAATCTTCGGGGCCTGGGCCTCTGCACCGGACCGGAGCGGCGGGTAGGTGCAGCGTGCGGGTTTCGTTGGATCGCGCGGACGCGCGTGAGCCTCGTCTGACATGATTTTGACTTTTTTGATTGACGAGCTAACTCAGCAGCTGAGTTGCTGTTTTGGGAGTAGGAAAATATTTTAGGAATCATTTCAAATGCTTAGGGCAATTACATCTAGCGTCAAATTACTGAGTTAAAATAGAGGGAACAGAGAAAAAAAATTGTCTTCTCTTGTGATAAGAAAAGATGAAGATATTTTCCCATTGTGGGAAATGTCGTGTCTTCCTCGTTTTGTAGTTTAACTTTAACTTCAACAACCTCAAAATTTTAAGAGCGTATCTAGAGACAAAATTAGTTTACTTTATCTTCCGTAAGCTGTCTCTAGGTGACGTGCTATAAATAAGAAAAATAGCTACTGTAGATAAGACCTGTCGATTCTAGAACTATCCAAATGAGCAGAGAACTATCCAGATGAAGGGAATAGCATAACACCGTGTCATATAATCACATTTACCTCACAATTTAGGACTATATCACAGTGCTCAACTTAAACCTGAGAAGCCTGTTTATCTCGGCGCAGTTTCTCTGACATGTTTAAAGACTTGGAAACAAAAGTTTCAGATCAGTGTTAAAGAGCAGGCCAGTCTCCAGTGTGGCTTAATATGCGTGCAGAGCAGCTCCATGATAGCTTGCCTGGGACTTATTCGGTGCCTCCATCAAATGCACAATCAAATATCTGCATCATAGGACCCGCATGTCCTCTAATTACATGCTAAGCTGCAAACCCATGTGACATGCGTGCAGATTTAGGGCGGATTATCCACTCACTGTTGCAGAAATAGTGGTCTGGTACAAGTTCTGCAATCCTTTACTACTAGCCAAGATATGGCAGGAGTAGTTGGCAATTGATGATATTGCCACATTTTCCTTGAAAAAATCATCCAAGCATTTTTTAGAATTACGCTATATTGTCTACTGCTAGTTAGTTCTAAATGCTATCTAATTCTTCTATACTTCACTGGGTTGCCAGGATAATGAACGTATAGGGCGTAAAATCCCTTGGAAATGTAGTAGTCCAAGATTCTGACTGAAAACTCATCCTGTATTCCTACGGGGTAAAATAAAAATACTGAACCACTTGTGCAGAAGTAAAACCACAGAGTTTCTAATTTCTCAAGCATGCTGGAGGGGAACTGAGGGTGATGCTTGATATTTGGATCTACCAAATCCACCAGATCAGAGTAGGTATGGAGGCAGTGGCAGAAACCTCACCCATGCCAATACCAAAGCTGCCACCTCCGCACCGTTCTACTCCACCAAAGGCGACAAATTACTGGTGGGGAGGGAGGGCGTAGGAAACTCACCATTTGGGCTTGTTGCTGACGTCGATGAGCTTCATCTCGTAGGGCACCTTCCTCTCCTCCAGCGTGAGCAGCACCCTCTGGGAGAAGGGACCTGGCCAAATCGCGGCAATCAAAACACGGATCAGTTAAGGAGCATCACCCCCTCCGCCGGCTGGCGGTCGAGGACGAGAGCACGGGGGGAGGGGGGCACTCACAGTCGCCGAGCGTGTCCGGGTGGCCGACGGCGGCCTTGACGCACACCTCCACAGTCATGGCGACGGCGACAGAATAGAGAATACTACTGAGTGAGTGTACTGTTGATCCGCGGCGAGGTTGGGCGATGGGGGAGAGTGACGAGGCGTATTTATCAGGGGGTGGCCGACGTGTGGGCCGCGCAGATCCGGTTCTGGAGCCTTCGGGATCCGGGCCTGGGCTGGACAGGACCACGTGAGAGGGTTTCGTCTGATTTGATATTTAACCACGTCGTTAACGGGCGCGCATAAGCCGCCGCGTGTGACATGATTTTGGACGAATCCTTGCTGCTTTCGGCTGCTGATTTAAACCGCAAAAGAACAAAGATTTTAGTTTCGCGTGGCTCCGGGTCCAGTCGAGAACTCAGTCCCCGGCTGCCGCTTCTAAAGAAGAAGGTGCTCACTGAAGATGAAACTGTGTGCCCCATCTGGATCCTCCGTCGGCGATTCCGACGATGATCTCCTCGACCTTCATCATCCTATGTTGCTGGAACATGTGGAAGCACCGCAACGGGTGTGTGTCACGACCACCACTGGGCCGTGAAGCCCATCTTCGGAAGCCCAGCTGGGTCCATGCTGTTGCGCCAGCTGACCAGGGCTTGCCCTTGTAATAGCCTAGTGTTGGCAAAAGGGAAAAGGGATCGAGGAACAGAACGTCGTTGCGTGGACCTCTCTCTCTCTCTGTATTTCCCCTCTCCTTCCCAGAACTCTCTCTCAAATCCTTGTATCAAATATGTGTATCTGCCAGTGAGGTGACGAATCACTGCTATCTGGTGTGTTGCCATTAGTAGGATCGTAACATTTGGTATCAGAGCCAGTCGATCGGTGGGGAATCGATCTGGAGGCGAATCGAGTGCGGCTCGCTTGGGTTGCGATCTCTCCTAAAATCCCCAATCGAGTTGGTACTCGCGGTGGAGTGTGCGGCTGCTACATCAACAAGCAGCGCGGTGGTGGGTTGTGTAGGCGGCGGTGTCATTCGGCCATGGATTTGGTGCTGTGACAAGGTTGCTACTGCATCTCACGCAGTGGTGGTAAAATTCCTGTGTTGCAACCGAGTTTGCGTGGCAGGAGGCGTTCGGATCGGTTGCAGAGGAAGCAGTTTTACCGCAGTACTCGCTGATCCCGGTGGCGGTAGATCTTGGTGCTGCGAACACGACGGCGTGCCCTCCGACTCTGACGGTCAGGATGGCAGCAGTCAGGGGCGGAGCCAGAATCTTAGCAAGCCCCGGGCCAACTTTGAATTAAGCACTGTAATTAGTGTAAATCCTAGGACAAATTATCAACTTCTACTAATCTATATGTGAAAAAGTATTCTACACCCCGGGCCAAGGCCAGGGTTGCCTGGGGTGTGGCTCCGCCCCTGGCAGCAGTGGAGCAAGGCCTGGCAACGGCGACCATGACGGTGGCTGAGCTCGATGCGCAGCGCGCTGGCGGGTCTCGCGTCGGCAGCAGCGACAGCAACTCAGAATGCGACAAGCTGTCAAGAGCTTCGGGTGACTGCTGAGCGCATCATGAAAGTTCAGGAAGCAACCTCTACCAAGGTGGCCTCAATCGAGACCCAAGTACAGAGCATTGGCTCTAGACTCACTTCATTGGAGGGCAAGATCACTGCAGTGTGGCCGCCACGCACAGGGCCAGATGGCCACCGTGAAGAAACTGAACACGAGGGCACAGCTACTGAGCGTGCTCTGGGCAATGGTGCGTTTCTACCCTCTCGTCATCAATTTGAGTCTAGTCCTTCTAATTACAGAGGTGGTAGAGATAACAACAACCGGGATTTTCGAATGCCTAAAACAAATTTTCCTAAGTTTGATGGCACACATCCTAAGCTGTGGAAAGAGAAAGCTGAAAAATATTTTAACATGTTCAATGTACCTGAGGAGTACAAAGTGGATTATTCCACCATCCACTTCACTGGATCAGCTGCCCTGTGGCTACAGACTTATGAAGCACAACATAATATTGAAAGTTGGGTTCAGTTATGCATTGTGGTCTGTCAGAAATTTGCAAAAGACTTGTATTACACTGATATGAGCAAAGCGTTGGATATTAGGCAAACTGGAGATATCGATAGCTATCACAAAGAATTTGAGCATCTTATGCATCAGTTACTTGCACATAATCATGCACTAGATGATACCTTCTTCGTAGCTAAGTTCATTAAGGGTTTGCGGAAGGAAATTAGTACTGCTATAATTCTCCACAAACCTAGAACGGTTGATGCGGCGATATCCTTGGCTCTCTTACAGGAATCTCAATTACAATCTGGTTATACAAAGAAATATGAATATAAAAGGTGGCATAATCAGGCTGGTCCGGGTAAACTGGGAGCTCATCCAGTGGAAACAGTAACTGAAATTGCCAAACCAAATGCCCCAATCATGGCAGGCAAATTGGATAATCTGCGTGCTCAGAGGCGTGCTCGTGGTGAATGCTTTAAGTGTGGGGGTAAATTTGGTCCAACACACAAATGCCCTGATCAGATTCAGTTATCAGTGATAAATGAAATTTGTGAGGCATTGGAACTAGACAAAGACAATACTGTTAGTAAAGAAACTGATGACGCTGGTTCGGAAGTAGTGAGTCTGAAACCGAACAAGTGAATTGCATTTCATTAGCAGCGGCAGAGGGAACTGTTAGCAAAAAGACAATGCGTTTGCTGGGGCACATTGGCAAAACCCAAGTTCTGATCCTCATTGATTCAGGAAGCTCTGGAAACTTCATCAACAGTGCTTTAGTTACCAAATTGCACCTACCGGTGCAACAGTTACCAATGGTTCAAGTAACAATTGCTGATGGAAGTAAAATGCCTAGTAAAGAAGGTATTTCTCGCTTACAGTGGGGTGTTCAAGACACAAAATTCGCAACTGATGTACGTGTTTTGCCAATCAAGTGTTATGATATCATATTGGGTATGGAATGGCTTGAATCTTGTAATGGAGGGAAAATGTTTGTGGATTGGACACGCAAGAAAATGAGATTCCTTCATGATGGAAGGAGGATAACTCTAAGAGGCCTGTCATCGTTTCTGAATCAGTTGTTACCCAACTAATCCAAGAAGATGCTGTGGCACAAATAATAACACTGCAAACTTCGCACATACACGCTGAGTCTGCTACGGTACCAGCACTTATTCAACAGGTTATTGACCAGAATGAAAAATTGTTCAAAGAACCTGAAGAATTACCACCCATAAGATCCTTTGATCATCACATTCCTCTGATTCCTGGCGCAGTACCAGTTCAGAAGAAACCATATCGATATGCCCCAACGCAGAAGGATGAATTGGAACAACAAATTGCTGAGATGATCAAAAGTGGAGTTATTCAACCAAGTCAGAGTCCCTATGCCTCTCCTGTCATCCTAGTGAAGAAGAAAGACGGTAGTTGGAGAATGTGTGTGGATTGCAGGTACCTCAATGCACTCACAGTAAAAAACAAATACCCATTACCTGTGATCGATGAGCTACTTGATGAATTACATGGCTCTCAGTTTTTCACCAAGCTTGACTTGCGTAGTGGGTACCACCAGATTAGATTGGCTGCTGGTGAGGAGTTCAAAACTGCCTTTAAAACTCACCATGGACATTGGGAGTTCAAGGTAATGCCCTTTGGCCTTACAAATGCTCCAGCTACTTTTCAAATGGCAATGAATGTTATTTTTGCCCCTCTGTTGCGCAAAGGAGTTTTGATATTCATGGACGACATACTACTGTATTCAAAAAACCTTGAAGAACACAAGGAACTGTTACAAAAAGTGTTCCTCATTTTGGATGAGCAGAAATTCTTTGTGAAGCTATCCAAATGCTCGTTTGCTCAAAAAGAGTTAGAGTACCTTGGACACATCATTAGTGCTCAAGGAGTGGCCACTGAACCCTCAAAAATTCAGGCAATAAGAGATTGGCCTGTACCAATGAATTTGAAAGAACTCCGAGCATTTCTGGGGCTGGCTGGCTATTATCACAAATTTATTGCGTTATATGGACTGATCAGTCAACCACTGACTGAGCTGTTAAAGAAGCATGTGCAATTTCTGTGGACATCAATCACAGAACAAGCCTTCCAAGCTTTGAAAAAGGCGTTGATGAATGCCCCTGTTTTGGCGTTGCCAAATTTCCAGTTGCCTTTCGATATTTATACTGATGCCTCTGGTTTGGGTGTGGGTGCTGTATTGTCACAAGGAGGTCACCCAGTGGCATACCTTAGCAAAGCCCTTTGCCCACGCAACCAAACGTTGTCCACTTATGAAAAAGAATGTTTGGCTTTAATCATGGCTGTGGAAAAATGGAAACCTTATTTGCAGCATCAGCAATTCACAATATACACAGACCATAAAAGTCTGATACATTTGGAAGCACAACAACTAACTAATTCTATGCAACACAAAGCATTCTGTAAGCTTTTGGGATTGCAATATCAAGTGAAATATCATCAAGGTAGTGTTAACACTGCAACTGATGCTCTGTCTCGGTGCCCTTCTCATCAAGAAGTTCATGCACTCTCCAGTGGCAAGCCTAAGTGGCTCGAAATTGTGGTGGAAAGTTATACTGCTGATCCATTTGCTAAGGAATTGCTAACTCAACTCAGCTTGGTCAGTCCTGATGCACAAGGATATTCACTTCATGAGGGTGTCATCAAGTATAAGAACAGAGTGTGGCTGGGCAATCATAAGGAAGCAAACGAGGCTATTCTTCTGGCATTACATGACAGTGGAATTGGGGGACACAGTGGCTTTATTGCCACTTATCACAAGGTCAAGGCATTATTTGTGTGGCCCAATTTGAAACAAGACATTAAGACCTATGTGGCTCACTGCACAGTCTGTCAGCAAGCGAAACCAGAGCACATTGGTAAACCAGGGCTTCTTCAACCCTTGCCAATTCCTACTCGTGCTTGGGAGATTGTCAGTTTGGATTTTGTGGAGGGTTTACCGAAGTCATCAAGGTATGATACAATTTTGGTGATTATAGACAAATACACAAAGTATGGTCATTTTATACCACTGGTGCACCCATTTACAGCTATGACAGTGGCACAACTCTATGTAGATCATGTGTATAAATTGCATGGATTACCATCTGTTCTTATCTCTGATCGTGACAAAGTGTTCACAAGCTCCTTATGGCAACAGTTATTTAAGCTCACTGATACAACTTTGAATATGAGCTCAAGCTATCACCCTCAAACTGATGGTCAAACGGAGCACCTTAATCAATGCATGGAGACATATTTGCGTTGTATGACTCAGGCTTGTCCTAGCAAGTGGTCCAAATGGCTAGCTTTAGCGGAGTTTTGGTACAATACAACATACCACTCAGCCTTGGGTCGCTCTCCATTTGAGGTCCTTTATGGGTATAAACCAAAGCATTTTGGCCTACAAGATCCAACACCAGACATTGTGCCTGATTTAGCTACTTGGTTACAAGAAAGGGATGATATGCAACGTCTGATTCAACAGAACTTGTTGCGAGCACAACATCGAATGAAATCGCAGGCAGATAAACACAGAGTGGAACGGTCTTTCCATGTCGGGGATCAGGTATATCTAAAACTTCAGCCTTATGTGCAAATGTCGGTCGCCCGTCGAACTAATCAGAAGCTGAGCTACAAGTATTTCGGACCATATACGATTCTCCAGCGAGTTGGGCCGGTGGGTTACAAATTGCAACTGCCATCTGGGAGCCATATCCACCCGGTGGTGCATGTTTCCCTGCTAAAACCAGCACTGCCAGCAAATACTGTGGCTCAACCTGACATGCCTTCTCAGTGTGCCATGATTCAGGAGCCAATGTATATTGTCGACCAACGACACATCTCATCAGGTACGAAAGGGTCTTCTTTGGTGCAGGTTCAGTGGGTGGGATTGCCTACTTCTTGGCGAACTTGGGAGAACAAGAATCGCCTGCGGCTGGAGTACCCAGGTGCATCTGTGTAACATCCCAAAATTATAATAAGAATTAATAAGACCCAAAATTCAGAACCAACAAAAACTTTTTGAATTATTTCACAAATGATTGTGTTTTCCCTTATATTGTTCTGTTTGACCTTGTGTGACTTGAATGTTTAAGTTGTTTGACTAGGAAATATTAACCTAGTAACCTAACCTAAGTAAAGATATCTATTAAACTTTGGTGATCATGTTATGACAAGAATATATCTCATATATCTTTTCCATTCTTATGTTGGCCAAAGTATATTTCAATGATGTTTTATTTTAGCAGCAAATAAAATACCCACTCTTGAGAAGATGAAAGTATTTCCAAAATTACATGTTTATAAAATATGGAGGTCTATCTGTGATCTCCTATCTACTTTTCAAATCTTGATATTTCGCATGAGTATGCAACTCCCATTTCATAAACTCTGGTTTCCACTCCCTTTGAAAATAACACTAGTGGGAAATATATTAACCCACATATTTCCCTTTATCAAACCTTTTGAAAACTATTAAGTTATGAGATGAGATATTTCCTACCCATCATCTTGTCATAATTAAGTGTGATCATTTTCAAGATAGTATTGTTAATTATGGAAATGGTGGTATGATTTATTCTTGTGGTTTGAATTGTGTGGTCTTGATTGTTATGTGAATATTGTTGTGTGGTTGATATTGTTGTGCTGTTGCTATTGTTGTGCTATTGATGTTGTGTGTTGATTGCTTGTGAGGATAATTCCTCAGTGGTGTTAATACTAAAATTAGAACACACTTGGCAGCAAATTGGGAGTGTGACTTGAATAAAAACAAATCCTCTAAAATTATTCAAACCTAAGTTAAAGTCCTAAATTAATGGAAATGATCTTATTGAAATTCCCTCTCTATCTATTCCTCTATTCTATGAAAACAATTATATTTTCTTTATCAAGATTCTAGGAGTGAGATGAACTAATAATCATCCCCACTTCATATCACTCCCTCCTCAAGTAAACCTACTTTTCGATTTAAAACAAACCCCTCAATCATTTATCAAAAAGGAAATGAAGGCCATGAGTTAAAAATGATCTTCATAAATAAATTCCCTCCTAAATTCTCTATTTCCTCCAAACAAATGTTTTCTCTATGAAAATAAAACTTATTTGAAGTTATCATATTTGTTAAAGAAGTTCCAAAAGTTCAACACAATATTTTATCACTGGTTTTAAAATATTAAAGGAGTATCAAATATTAATTACCAAAAATGACATAATTAAACTCTATGAACAAGTATTGTTCAGAACATTTTATTTTCAAATACCAAATTTTGTGGAGCTTCTACATATATATGGGAGGCTACTTAAATTTTCTCATAATTTTTAAAAATGTTTAAAGGCCTCAATTAATCACTGGAAACTCTCTGGTTTTAAAAGAAAACAGAAAAGGACTAAATTGTAAATAGGAAAAGAAGTTCAGGGGCCTCTTTGCAAAATCTTCATTGACTTCCGGTAGCTCCAATGCAGCACGGCACGGTGGCGTGCTCCCCGCTCCACGCTCCCGAGCTCACCGTGGCCCCCCCTCCCTCCTTGCCGCTGCGGAGGAGAAGCTAAGAACCCCACGCCACTCCTCTGCTCTCCCTTGCCCCTCACTCCTCACTGCTAGCTCTCCCTCTCCACTTATTTCTCTTCCACCGCCCGAACTCCAGCCCGAGCTCGCCGTCGAGCCTCGCCATCCATTGGAGCCGCCCCGTCCAGATCGAGGACCACCATCAGCACCGCCTCGTCGCCCTCTTCGTCCACGACCAAGGAATCGCCGCGGGGCGCCGTGAATCGACGGGGGCGAGTTCATCTTCTTCTTCCCCGGCCGCCACCTTGCCGGGAAGCTTGCGAGCACCCTCGTCCATCTCCCTCCGCCATTTTCATGTCCCTGTGCTCCCCTCGTCGTGCTCTTTCTAATGGGCATCCCCATTTCTTTGCAGGAGCCCGGAACTGCCGGCGCTGACCTCACCGAGCTCCCTGCTGCTTCGCTCTGCTCTGTCCATCGAGAGGAAGAAGAAAACGGCCCGTACCGCTTCGCCGCGCTCGTGGGCCACTGGTTGGGCCGCCTGCTGCGTGGCTCGGCCAAATCTGGGCCAGATCGAGCCCATTCCTCTTTTTCTAATAGGTTTATTTCCCTGATTGATTTTCCCTGTTAGATCTAGTTTAAGAATTAATTCACCATTAAATCCCTGTGCTATATATTTGAGTGATTTAAATTTTGTAGTGCTCTTGTGTGTTTTCTTAGACAGGTAGCACTGGTACATTTCAAAAATATGATTCGGTGTGTTGTCTAGAATAAATCTTGTAGAAAACATAATTTTCACTAAATTATCAATATCTAGAGTTTTATAACTCCTAATATTGCAAACTAAAATTCTATGGAAAGCTTGAAGTAATACCTTTCTAGATCTGTTGGTCTTGTATGCAATTGAAGCCTAAAACAAAAGTTCTATTCATTCTTGTAAACACATCAGTGGCTCTTTAGTGATTTTTGTAGATTTTTGTGAAATGAATTTTGGAGTAAATCCAATTGGCTTGTCTTCTATATGAGTAGGAGAACATATTCCTAGCTGGGCTTGATTGTTTGATTTACAGAACTCTCTAGGTGCAATTTTTAGTAAAAGTGTTGTTCTGCCACTAATAAAAAGAAATTAGATTAATTGCTTTTAGTTATGAATTTGTGGTTTGTGTTTATTGTTGATTGTTTGGTACTGTTACTTGTGAGTTACTGATCTTTAACATGTTAAAATATGTTAGTACTGTTAGTGACTTGTGATAATCTTGTTTTGAGCTAAACATGTGTCGTTAAGATGACTCTGAGGTTTCCAACCAATAATCAACCTTGCCTGTGTGCTTGAGAATTTAAGTAAGCCAAATTCAATTGTTTGACTTCTGTTAAGCAGTAGATGTTTGTAGTAGTTCAGCTTGTGTGTTAATGTTGCTTGGTCGAATGGTGTGGAAATTGTGTGTTGGTAACAGTTTCTGCAATAGGCAAAATGTTTCTTATTTGTTTTAATTAGGAAAATGTTGCCTTACTTGTTAAACTTGTATGTCTTTAAGTTGAGTATTAGCTTGAGTGTCTCGTTAATGTCTCCACCTTAACTTGGTGAGACATGTTGAATTACAGAGAATTAATTGGTAATTTAACTTTTGTCTGAAGTATTTCCTGTCTAAGGAAATTTGTTTGTTAACTACCCTCAGGTGGAGTTGTTTAATGCTTTATGTTTTTAGCTTGTGTTTGGTGTTATACTCCTGTTAGTATAATGCCCTTGTGTTTATGTCTTGAATAGTTCACTTGTTGGGTAGTTTAAGTATGAGGGTATAGTTAGACAGATGGTGGTTGTGGTTTAGAGTGGGGTTAAAATTATAAAGCTTATGTTTGTAATTTATGATGTTTAGGCTTTGGTTAGTATATTATACTTGTGTTAGTAGCATGTGATGTCTTACGTATTTGGATTAATTTCTTGTTTGCATCTAGATAAGTGTGGTGATTGCTAAACTTGTTTGTTAAATATTAATCTTCCCTCATGATTGTTGTTTGTTAATATGGCTTGATGTTTGTTTGCTTGATTAAATGAGTGCTATGTTTTGGTATGATTCCTTGTTGGCATCCCATTTGTGAGTTGGTTTGCTTATTGAGTGTTGTTTTATTTTCATGTTTGCGACGCTAGATAATGATGCTACCGGAGTGGTCTTTGGAGAGGATTTATTGAAGAAGGATGGGAATTTATTTATTTGATCAGTAAGAAGAAGTCCAGGAGCATTATGCTGAAACCAGGCAAGCTACTTCACTGAGCTTGCATTTGTATACATCTACTTTAAGCACATGAGTTATTCAAAAATATCAATGATTTTGGAAAAACCCTTTTTACAAATACATGAAAACTATTTTGCCACCCTATGTAGAAGTATAGGGTAGTTATTTAAAACTATAGGTTGGGAAAAACAATGTTTATTCAAAACTCCTTTGAAAGTACTTGGAAGGAGATGAAATGCCGAGAGGTCGGCATTGAAGTGGAGAAACGTGAAGGATGGTGTTTATGAAAAATGCACATTGTGTCCTTGTACTTACATCCCCAGCCGATAATCTGTGCGACCACATTTACCCACCTATGGGACAGGGCTTAGTCATACAATTTGCTCGTGTTAGTACTGGATGCCTCAACAACGAGGATGACCTCGTTCCATGAGGGGATGGTTTGGTGACCTGCCCCTGACCCGGGTCCTCTAAAGAGAAGACTGCCAGCTGAGTTGGTATGTATGAATTGGAGTAGAGGATTTGTAGGGCCATTAAAATTCGCCGGGCAGAACTACGAAGTCCTCACACTTAGTTTCCGACGGGCATGGATTTAAGTGTCGATGGAACCGGTTTCGTAGCGGTAGGATCCTATACTAGCATGAGCAAAGGACAGGCTATGGTCGGTGACTCAACTTCGCATACACCTTGTATGGCGGGACGTGGCTGACACGATGAGTTGCCGGATGGATGTGGGAAAAGCGTGCTACCTCTGCAGAGGGTAAAACTATTCGAATAGCCGAGTCCTCGGATATGGACAGTTGGGAAGAACTGCTAAGACCATGTGCAAGTTTTGGGCAAGTTTTAAAAAGTGTTTAAGTTTAAAATGAAATTGAAGTGGAGATGCTGTTACATACCTATACTAATGAGTTAGTATGAGGTTGTTGAAGTTAATTGGACCATAATGAGTTATGGTCGGGAAAAAGGAGGAGTTTTGGAGAAATAACTAAAATAATGATTTCTTAAAGGATAGTTATAAACTTCTTCTTACCTTTTTAATAAAGATATAGAGATGTTTTTCAATAAAGATATAGAGATGTTTTCAATAAATAAAAGTCTTATGAAATAAAACTAAACTAGTGCATACTCAAGTTGGGGTAGTTTGCGAGTACAATCAAATGTACTCATATTGGTTTCGTCCCTGGCTATTGTCTTAGCCAGATTTTAAGAAGAGCAGGTTGAGGAAGAAGACGGAAATGACGTTAATGCGAACTAGGGCGCTTCCCAGTCAGTTGCTGCCTGTAGGGTTATGGCAAATGACTTGGGCTCCACGTTGATTGGTGATTTCCGCTGCAAGTACCTGATGAAGTTGATCACTTCAATCAAGTAAGTAAATAAATTCGGTATGTATGGATGTTCTTTGGTTACCAGTTTAATTGTGCTTCAGCGACGCACTGATCATGGGATCGCTGATATGTAGGCACAAGGGTATTTCGGACAACTAGTCCGGGGTCCCCACAGACTTGGTATCAGAGCCATCCTGACTGTAGGAGACCTTAGTTAGCATGGACGTTAGTTAGGAAAGGAAATATTTTTGTTAAAAATATATTACTACCAAAATATATTTTTATCTAGAAAGTCCGAAAATGGCTTCCAATACTTCTCATCTTCTCAAATATTTCAAAGTCTTACCCCGCTATTTTAAGATTTTCCCAGGAGTCTTCTGTTACCTCTTACCCGTTCAAAATACTTGACGATGAACCCAAGTGAGACCTAATTAGCTAGCACCTACAAGAAGAAGCTTCCATCGCAAATACTCAACATTCAACATCAAGGTGGTTGATTTGCAAATGCCAAGATCGTCGACACCAACAAAGCAAGAGATCTCCGAAGACCTCAGCTCAACATCAACAATTATACTCAAGTTGCAACTTCGACAATCTCAATTTCTCCAGCTGAAGACTAAGGCGATGAAATGAAGATTTCAGCAACCATGTTTGACCCAGACCCATAGGATGAATAGGATACGCTCACTTCTCTTTCTTGAGCTACTCCCATTTACCCGAGTATTAGACGCCGTTGATACTAAGTGTACCTTGCGTGTTGATTGACTATGTGTTTGTTCCTTGTTTGTGTGTTGTTGTTTGCGAGTTCTCTGTTTGAGTGTTGTTTTTCTAGTGTGTTCACAATCACGCCTTGTCGGCAGCACAACGTAACCACACTTTTATCTCTTGCTTTATTTTCAGTTTGCAAAAACCTTTTGCCTTATTGGCCATAGATGCACTTTTGTATCCTTTCAAAGGTCCGACTTAGAAAACCCTCCAGAAAATTTTGTCCTAGTAAGAGGAGCAAGGTATGGAATACTCTCTACTCCAACCTGGGGCCCAAGACTCTACGACCTTCTGCAAGACGGATAGTGGCCTTCATACATCGTTTTGTACAACCACATCAAGCTATCGAGAAAGATGAAGATTCAAGACCCGACGTTCGATGACACTAGTCGTATCCCGTCGGACTAACAAAAAATATGAAAATAACATAACTAACCTAATTGATCTAACTTTAAATCTCTCATCTAACCAAATTTTGCAAAATTACTAACTGCTTTTTCTAGACAAAGGAAAGAGGTGCCATAGGACGACTCAAAACTATTTGGTAGAAAGGAGAACTTTAGGAGGATATAAGAGTGTTGAACTATAAGATTATTAGTTAAAAGGATCCCTTAAGAATCTAGTTGATGAGATCAAAATTTGGTGGATGATGTTGGTAATATCAAAAATTTGGGGTTTAGAATAGAAGTGAAAACTTGGAGTGGATCGATAAATTAATTGGGTTTGGACAAATGATATATTTGATTAATGCTCTGGGGCTAACCAGTTGTGGTCCCCAACCATTGGTGGTTATCTGGAGCTAGAAGACGTGACCCTTGATTTAAGGTTTAGAAATAAAGGTGAAAGTTATTGGATTTTTAGGAAGCACTTGCTGATAAAATGATTTGGATTGGTTAGAAGCAAGTAAATTAAGAAGAATACTCCGGTGTTGGAATGTTTAGGGTGATTCTTAGCGCAAGTGACCTTTGTAATAAATTCTTATAGGAATATAGAAGTGGTCAGAGATGAATTAGCAAATGAGCAGACCGTTGTATGCAAGAAATAATTGGTGGAGGATAAATGAATGTTTATCGGATTCTAGGAATCAATATGACTTGGTCTAGTAGCCGGACATTCTAGGTGACAGTAGTTTTCAGAGCTTGTCACGCTCTGTTTGGATTATTCTTAGAAAGATCATTTATCTTTGATTATGAGGTCAAGGCCAAAAGTGTTGAGATAAAATCTGAATTTGGTTAGAAAGTGGGTCAATTCTTGATGATATGATCACATGATTGTTGGATGCTTTATTTAGCTTTGATGATATGGTCGTGGGAAAATGACAACCTGAAGGAGTCAGATATTATGAGATATGCCTAACTGGGGAGAAAAATCAATCAAGAAATAATTGGTGGAGCACTATGATTTTTGTGATAGAATGTAATGGGAAGACTATGCCTAAAAAGGTTTGATGGGTACCCGATAGATTGAACTATACTATGCTAAAGAGTTTATACCCGAGGAAGATGAGGGTGGATTAAAAAATTTAACTTGGGCAGGACCATGTTTCAAATTAACTGGTTGATAGTAGTGGCCTTACCAGAGATATTGGAATGGTATTTTGAAAAATCGCGAATTAGAGGCCTATGTAAAGTTGGTCGTTTAGGATCTTAGGTATAATAGGTTTGATGTTTAAGGTATGGCACCCAACTCCCTTGAAAACTAACATGAGCCCCTCAACCACAAAGTTTTCCCGGAAACCCTAACTATTCTGGTGCACTCTAACTTACATGTGAAGACACCTGCGAAGCTGTGTGAAGACTCGGAACCAAAGAAGCGATATACCAAACTATCATTGAGTATTTGGAAACTCTTAGATCAGAATCTATTATTCTTAACCTCTCTAGAAATAGTGTGATCCTCCAATGTTCGGGTTATATAGAAGTAGTTTGGTAACGAGCCTCATGAACTTGTTAGCAATTCACTTTTGTATGCTCAAACAATTGAGTGTCATATACAAATAAACGGAACGTCAGATAATTCAGTACATCTCAGCCTCTGGAATATGAAAAGTAGTTTGATGACAAGACTAGCTACCTTGTTAACAAATTCTTCTTGTATGACTAAGGCAATTCGATGTCATAAAAGACACCCACATTCTTATACAACTAACCAATAGAAGGCCTCGCAACATCAAGTTGTTAAGATCTCACATAGCGACCTTACTGAAAGAAGCAACGACCTCGGAAGAGTAGTCAACCCAAAACCCGTGCCCTCGTACTCCCCTGTACCCCCGGGCAAATCTCGAGGACGAGATTTATTTTAAGGGGGGAAGGATTTGTAACATCCCAAAATTATAATAAGAATTAATAAGACCCAAAATTCAGAACCAACAAAAACTTTTTGAATTATTTCACAAATGATTGTGTTTTCCCTTATATTGTTCTGTTTGACCTTGTGTGACTTGAATGTTTAAGTTGTTTGACTAGGAAATATTAACCTAGTAACTAACCTAAGTAAAGATATCTATTAAACTTTGGTGATCATGTTATGACAAGAATATATCTCATATATCTTTTCCATTCTTATGTTGGCCAAAGTCTATTTCAATGATGTTTTATTTTAGCAGCAAATAAAATACCCACTCTTGAGAAGATGAAAGTATTTCCAAAATTACATGTTTATAAAATATGGAGGTCTATCTGTGATCTCCTATCTACTTTTCAAATCTTGATATTTCGCATGAGTATGCAACTCCCATTTCATAAACTCTGGTTTCCACTCCCTTTGAAAATAACACTAGTGGGAAATATATTAACCCACATATTTCCCTTTATCAAACCTTTTGAAAACTATTAAGTTATGAGATGAGATATTTCCTACCCATCATCTTGTCATAATTAAGTGTGATCATTTTCAAGATAGTATTGTTAATTATGGAAATGGTGGTATGATTTATTCTTGTGGTTTGAATTGTGTGGTCTTGATTGTTTGTGAATATTGTTGTGTGGTTGATATTGTTGTGCTGTTGCTATTGTTGTGCTATTGATGTTGTGTGTTGATTGCTTGTGAGGATAATTCCTCAGTGGTGTTAATACTAAAATTAGAACACACTTGGCAGCAAATTGGGAGTGTGACTTGAATAAAAACAAATCCTCTAAAATTATTCAAACCTAAGTTAAAGTCCTAAATTAATGGAAATGATCTTATTGAAATTCCCTCTCTATCTATTCCTCTATTCTATGAAAACAATTATATTTTCTTTATCAAGATTCTAGGAGTGAGATGAACTAATAATCATCCCCACTTCATATCACTCCCTCCTCAAGTAAACCTACTTTTCGATTTAAAACAAACCCCTCAATCATTTATCAAAAAGGAAATGAAGGTCATGAGTTAAAAATGATCTTCATAAATAAATTCCCTCCTAAATTCTCTATTTCCTCCAAACAAATGTTTTCTCTATGAAAATAAAACTTATTTGAAGTTATCATATTTGTTAAAGAAGTTCCAAAAGTTCAACACAATATTTTATCACTGGTTTTAAAATATTAAAGGAGTATCAAATATTAATTACCAAAAATGACATAATTAAACTCTATGAACAAGTATTGTTCAGAACATTTTATTTTCAAATACCAAATTTTGTGGAGCTTCTACATATATATGGGAGGCTACTTAAATTTTCTCATAATTTTTAAAAATGTTTAAAGGCCTCAATTAATCACTGGAAACTCTCTGGTTTTAAAAGAAAACAGAAAAGGACTAAATTGTAAATAGGAAAAGAAGTTCAGGGGCCTCTTTGCAAAATCTTCATTGACTTCCGGTAGCTCCAATGCAGCACGGCACGGTGGCGTGCTCCCCGCTCCACGCTCCCGAGCTCACCGTGGCCCCCCCTCCCTCCTTGCCGCTGCGGAGGAGAAGCTAAGAACCCCACGCCACTCCTCTGCTCTCCCTTGCCCCTCACTCCTCACTGCTCGCTCTCCCTCTCCACTTATTTCTCTTCCACCGCCCGAACTCCAGCCCGAGCTCGCCGTCGAGCCTCGCCATCCATTGGAGCCGCCCCGTCCAGATCGAGGACCACCATCAGCACCGCCTCGTCGCCCTCTTCGTCCACGACCAAGGAATCGCCGCGGGGCGCCGTGAATCGACGGGGGCGAGTTCATCTTCTTCTTCCCCGGCCGCCACCTTGCCGGGAAGCTTGCGAGCACCCTCGTCCATCTCCCTCCGCCATTTTCATGTCCCTGTGCTCCCCTCGTCGTGCTCTTTCTAATGGGCATCCCCATTTCTTTGCAGGAGCCCGGAACTGCCGGCGCTGACCTCACCGAGCTCCCTGCTGCTTCGCTCTGCTCTGTCCATCGAGAGGAAGAAGAAAACGGCCCGTACCGCTTCGCCGCGCTCGTGGCCGCTGGTTGGGCCGCCTGCTGCGTGGCTCGGCCAGATCTGGGCCAGATCGAGCCCATTCCTCTTTTTCTAATAGGTTTATTTCCCTGATTGATTTTCCCTGTTAGATCTAGTTTAAGAATTAATTCACCATTAAATCCCTGTGCTATATATTTGAGTGATTTAAATTTTGTAGTGCTCTTGTGTGTTTTCTTAGACAGGTAGCACTGGTACATTTCAAAAATATGATTCGGTGTGTTGTCTAGAATAAATCTTGTAGAAAACATAATTTTCACTAAATTATCAATATCTAGAGTTTTATAACTCCTAATATTGCAAACTAAAATTCTATGGAAAGCTTGAAGTAATACCTTTCTAGATCTGTTGGTCTTGTATGCAATTGAAGCCTAAAACAAAAGTTCTATTCATTCTTGTAAACACATCAGTGGCTCTTTAGTGATTTTTGTAGATTTTTGTGAAATGAATTTTGGAGTAAATCCAATTGGCTTGTCTTCTATATGAGTAGGAGAACATATTCCTAGCTGGGCTTGATTGTTTGATTTACAGAACTCTCTAGGTGCAATTTTTAGTAAAAGTGTTGTTCTGCCACTAATAAAAAGAAATTAGATTAATTGCTTTTAGTTATGAATTTGTGGTTTGTGTTTATTGTTGATTGTTTGGTACTGTTACTTGTGAGTTACTGATCTTTAACATGTTAAAATATGTTAGTACTGTTAGTGACTTGTGATAATCTTGTTTTGAGCTAAACATGTGTCGTTAAGATGACTCTGAGGTTTCCAACCAATAATCAACCTTGCCTGTGTGCTTGAGAATTTAAGTAAGCCAAATTCAATTGTTTGACTTCTGTTAAGCAGTAGATGTTTGTAGTAGTTCAGCTTGTGTGTTAATGTTGCTTGGTCGAATGGTGTGGAAATTGTGTGTTGGTAACAGTTTCTGCAATAGGCAAAATGTTTCTTATTTGTTTTAATTAGGAAAATGTTGCCTTACTTGTTAAACTTGTATGTCTTTAAGTTGAGTATTAGCTTGAGTGTCTCGTTAATGTCTCCACCTTAACTTGGTGAGACATGTTGAATTACAGAGAATTAATTGGTAATTTAACTTTTGTCTGAAGTATTTCCTGTCTAAGGAAATTTGTTTGTTAACTACCCTCAGGTGGAGTTGTTTAATGCTTTATGTTTTTAGCTTGTGTTTGGTGTTATACTCCTGTTAGTATAATGCCCTTGTGTTTATGTCTTGAATAGTTCACTTGTTGGGTAGTTTAAGTATGAGGGTATAGTTAGACAGATGGTGGTTGTGGTTTAGAGTGGGGTTAAAATTATAAAGCTTATGTTTGTAATTTATGATGTTTAGGCTTTGGTTAGTATATTATACTTGTGTTAGTAGCATGTGATGTCTTACGTATTTGGATTAATTTCTTGTTTGCATCTAGATAAGTGTGGTGATTGCTAAACTTGTTTGTTAAATATTAATCTTCCCTCATGATTGTTGTTTGTTAATATGGCTTGATGTTTGTTTGCTGATTAAATGAGTGCTATGTTTTGGTATGATTCCTTGTTGGCATCCCATTTGTGAGTTGGTTTGCTTATTGAGTGTTGTTTTATTTTCATGTTTGCGACGCTAGATAATGATGCTACCGGAGTGGTCTTTGGAGAGGATTTATTGAAGAAGGATGGGAATTTATTTATTTGATCAGTAAGAAGAAGTCCAGGAGCATTATGCTGAAACCAGGCAAGCTACTTCACTGAGCTTGCATTTATATACATCTACTTTAAGCACATGAGTTATTCAAAAATATCAATGATTTTGGAAAAACCCTTTTTACAAATACATGAAAACTATTTTGCCACCCTATGTAGAAGTATAGGGTAGTTATTTAAAACTATAGGTTGGGAAAAACAATGTTTATTCAAAACTCCTTTGAAAGTACTTGGAAGGAGATGAAATGCCGAGAGGTCGGCATTGAAGTGGAGAAACGTGAAGGATGGTGTTTATGAAAAATGCACATTGTGTCCTTGTACTTACATCCCCAGCCGATAATCTGTGCGACCACATTTACCCACCTATGGGACAGGGCTTAGTCATACAATTTGCTCGTGTTAGTACTGGATGCCTCAACAACGAGGATGACCTCGTTCCATGAGGGGATGGTTTGGTGACCTGCCCCTGACCCGGGTCCTCTAAAGAGAAGACTGCCAGCTGAGTTGTTATGTATGAATTGGAGTAGAGAATTTGTAGGGCCATTAAAATTCGTCGGGCAGAACTACGAAGTCCTCACACTTAGTTTCCGACGGGCATGGATTTAAGTGTCGATGGAACCAGTTTCGTAGCGGTAGGATCCTATACTAGCATGAGCAAAGGACAGGCTATGGTCGGTGACTCAACTTCGCATACACCTTGTATGGCGGGACGTGGCTGACACGATGAGTTGCCGGATGGATGTGGGAAAAGCGTGCTACCTCTGCAGAGGGTAAAACTATTCGAATAGCCGAGTCCTCGTATATGGATAGTTGGGAAGAACTGCTAAGACCATGTGCAAGTTTTGGGCAAGTTTTAAAAAGTGTTTAAGTTTAAAATGAAATTGAAGTGGAGATGCTGTTACATACCTATACTAATGAGTTAGTATGAGGTTGTTGAAGTTAATTGGACCATAATGAGTTATGGTCGGGAAAAAGGAGGAGTTTTGGAGAAATAACTAAAATAATGATTTCTTAAAGGATAGTTATAAACTTCTTCTTACCTTTTTAATAAAGATATAGAGATGTTTTTCAATAAAGATATAGAGATGTTTTCAATAAATAAAAGTCTTATGAAATAAAACTAAACTAGTGCATACTCAAGTTGGGGTAGTTTGCGAGTACAATCAAATGTACTCATATTGGTTTCGTCCCTGGCTATTGTCTTAGCCAGATTTTAAGGAAGAGCAGGTTGAGGAAGAAGACGGAAATGACGTTAATGCGAACTAGGGCGCTTCCCAGTCAGTTGCTGCCTGTAGGGTTATGGCAAATGACTTGGGCTCCACGTTGATTGGTGATTTCCGCTGCAAGTACCTGATGAAGTTGATCACTTCAATCAAGTAAGTAAATAAATTCGGTATGTATGGATGTTCTTTGGTTACCAGTTTAATTGTGCTTCAGCGACGCACTGATCATGGGATCGCTGATATGTAGGCACAAGGGTATTTCGGACAACTAGTCCGGGGTCCCACAGACTTGGTATCAGAGCCATCCTGACTGTAGGAGACCTTAGTTAGCATGGACGTTAGTTAGGAAAGGAAATATTTTTGTTAAAAATATATTACTACCAAAATATATTTTTATCTAGAAAGTCCGAAAATGGCTTCCAATACTTCTCCTCTTCTCAAATATTTCAAAGTCTTACCCCGCTATTTTAAGATTTTCCCAGGAGTCTTCTGTTACCTCTTACCCGTTCAAAATACTTGACGATGAACCCAAGTGAGACCTAATTAGCTAGCACCTACAAGAAGAAGCTTCCATCGCAAATACTCAACATTCAACATCAAGGTGGTTGATTTGCAAATGCCAAGATCGTCGACACCAACAAAGCAAGAGATCTCCGAAGACCTCAGCTCAACATCAACAATTATACTCAAGTTGCAACTTCGACAATCTCAATTTCTCCAGCTGAAGACTAAGGCGATGAAATGAAGATTTCAGCAACCATGTTTGACCCAGACCCATAGGATGAATAGGATACGCTCACTTCTCTTTCTTGAGCTACTCCCATTTACCCGAGTATTAGACGCCGTTGATACTAAGTGTACCTTGCGTGTTGATTGACTATGTGTTTGTTCCTTGTTTGTGTGTTGTTGTTTGCGAGTTCTCTGTTTGAGTGTTGTTTTTCTGGTGTGTTCACAATCACGCCTTGTCGGCAGCACAACGTAACCACACTTTTATCTCTTGCCTTATTTTCGGCAGTTTGCAAAAACCATTTTGCCTTATTGGCCATAGTATGCACTTTTGTATCCTTTCAAAGGTCCGACTTAGAAAACCCTCCAGAAAATTTTGTCCTAGTAAGAGGAGCAAGGTATGGAATACTCTCTACTTCAACCCTGGGGCCCAAGACTCTACGACCTTCTGCAAGACGGATAGTGGCCTTCATACATCGTTTTGTACAACCACATCAAGCTATCGAGAAAGATGAAGATTCAAGACCCGACGTTCGATGACACTAGTCGTATCCCGTCGGACTAACAAAAAATATGAAAAATAAACATAACTAACCTAATTGATCTAACTTTAAATCTCTCATCTACCCAAATTTTGCAAAATTACTAACTGCTTTTTCTAGACAAAGGAAAGAGGTGCCATAGGACGACTCAAAACTATTTGGTAGAAAGGAGAACTTTAGGAGGATATAAGAGTGTTGAACTATAAGATTATTGTTAAAAGGATCCCTTAAGAATCTAGTTGATGAGATCAAAATTTGGTGGATGATGTTGGTAATATCAAAAATTTGGGGTTTAGAATAGAAGTGAAAACTTGGAGTGGATCGATAAATTAATTGGGTTTGGACAAATGATATATTTGATTAATGTCTGGGGCTAACCAGTTGTGGTCCCCAACCATTGGTGGATATCTGGAGCTAGAAGACGTGACCCTTGATTTAAGGTTTAGAAATAAAGGTGAAAGTTATTGGATTTTTAGGAAGCACTTGCTGATAAAATGATTTGGATTGGTTAGAAGCAAGTAAATTAAGAAGAATACTCCGGTGTTGGAATGTTTAGGGTGATTCTTAGCGCAAGTGACCTTTGTAATAAATTCTTATAGGAATATAAGAAGTGGTCAGAGATGAATTAGCAAATGAGCAGACCGTTGTATGCAAGAAATAATTGGTGGAGGATAAATGAATGTTTATCGGATTCTAGGAATCAATATGACTTGGTCTAGTAGCCGGACATTCTAGGTGACAGTAGTTTTCAGAGCTTGTCACGCTCTGTTTGGATTATTCTTAGAAAGATCATTTATCTTTGATTATGAGGTCAAGGCCAAAAGTGTTGAGATAAAATCTGAATTTGGTTAGAAAGTGGGTCAATTCTTGATGATATGATCACATGATTGTTGGATGCTTTATTTAGCTTTGATGATATGGTCGTGGGAAAATGACAACCTGAAGGAGTCAGATATTATGAGATATGCCTAACTGGGAGAAAAATCAATCAAGAAATAATTGGTGGAGCACTATGATTTTTGTGATAGAATGTAATGGGAAGACTATGCCTAAAAAGGTTTGATGGGTACCCGATAGATTGAACTATACTATGCTAAAGAGTTTATACCCGAGGAAGATGAGGGTGGATTAAAAAATTTAACTTGGGCAGGACCATGTTTCAAATTAACTGGTTGATAGTAGTGGCCTTACCAGAGATATTGGAATGGTATTTTGAAAAATCGCGAATTAGAGGCCTATGTAAAGTTGGTCGTTTAGGATCTTAGGTATAATAGGTTTGATGTTTAAGGTATGGCACCCAACTCCCTTGAAAACTAACATGAGCCCCTCAACCACAAAGTTTTCCCGGAAACCCTAACTATTCTGGTGCACTCTAACTTACATGTGAAGACACCTGCGAAGCTGTGTGAAGACTCGGAACCAAAGAAGCGATATACCAAACTATCATTGAGTATTTGGAAACTCTTAGATCAGAATCTATTATTCTTAACCTCTCTAGAAATAGTGTGATCTCCAATGTTCGGGTTATATAGAAGTAGTTTGGTAACGAGCCTCATGAACTTGTTAGCAATTCACTTTTGTATGCTCAAACAATTGAGTGTCATATACAAATAAACGGAACGTCAGATAATTCAGTACATCTCAGCCTCTGGAATATGAAAAGTAGTTTGATGACAAGACTAGCTACCTTGTTAACAAATTCTTCTTGTATGACTAAGGCAATTCGATGTCATAAAAGACACCCACATTCTTATACAACTAACCAATAGAAGGCCTCGCAACATCAAGTTGTTAAGATCTCACATAGCGACCTTACTGAAAGAAGCAACGACCTCGGAAGAGTAGTCAACCCAAAACCCGTGCCCTCGTACTCCCCTGTACCCCCGGGCAAATCTCGAGGACGAGATTTATTTTAAGGGGGGAAGGATTTGTAACATCCCAAAATTATAATAAGAATTAATAAGACCCAAAATTCAGAACCAACAAAAACTTTTTGAATTATTTCACAAATGATTGTGTTTTCCCTTATATTGTTCTGTTTGACCTTGTGTGACTTGAATGTTTAAGTTGTTTGACTAGGAAATATTAACCTAGTAACTAACCTAAGTAAAGATATCTATTAAACTTTGGTGATCATGTTATGACAAGAATATATCTCATATATCTTTTCCATTCTTATGTTGGCCAAAGTCTATTTCAATGATGTTTTATTTTAGCAGCAAATAAAATACCCACTCTTGAGAAGATGAAAGTATTTCCAAAATTACATGTTTATAAAATATGGAGGTCTATCTGTGATCTCCTATCTACTTTTCAAATCTTGATATTTCGCATGAGTATGCAACTCCCATTTCATAAACTCTGGTTTCCACTCCCTTTGAAAATAACACTAGTGGGAAATATATTAACCCACATATTTCCCTTTATCAAACCTTTTGAAAACTATTAAGTTATGAGATGAGATATTTCCTACCCATCATCTTGTCATAATTAAGTGTGATCATTTTCAAGATAGTATTGTTAATTATGGAAATGGTGGTATGATTTATTCTTGTGGTTTGAATTGTGTGGTCTTGATTGTTATGTGAATATTGTTGTGTGTTGATATTGTTGTGCTGTTGCTATTGTTGTGCTATTGATGTTGTGTGTTGATTGCTTGTGAGGATAATTCCTCAGTGGTGTTAATACTAAAATTAGAACACACTTGGCAGCAAATTGGGAGTGTGACTTGAATAAAAACAAATCCTCTAAAATTATTCAAACCTAAGTTAAAGTCCTAAATTAATGGAAATGATCTTATTGAAATTCCCTCTCTATCTATTCCTCTATTCTATGAAAACAATTATATTTTCTTTATCAAGATTCTAGGAGTGAGATGAACTAATAATCATCCCCACTTCATATCACTCCCTCCTCAAGTAAACCTACTTTTCGATTTAAAACAAACCCCTCAATCATTTATCAAAAAGGAAATGAAGGCCATGAGTTAAAAATGATCTTCATAAATAAATTCCCTCCTAAATTCTCTATTTCCTCCAAACAAATGTTTTCTCTATGAAAATAAAACTTATTTGAAGTTATCATATTTGTTAAAGAAGTTCCAAAAGTTCAACACAATATTTTATCACTGGTTTTAAAATATTAAAGGAGTATCAAATATTAATTACCAAAAATGACATAATTAAACTCTATGAACAAGTATTGTTCAGAACATTTTATTTTCAAATACCAAATTTTGTGGAGCTTGTACATATATATGGGAGGCTACTTAAATTTTCTCATAATTTTTAAAAATGTTTAAAGGCCTCAATTGGAAACTCTCTGGTTTTAAAAGAAAACAGAAAAGGACTAAATTGTAAATAGGAAAAGAAGTTCAGGGGCCTCTTTGCAAAATCTTCATTGACTTCCGGTAGCTCCAATTCAGCACGGCACGGTGGCGTGCTCCCCGCTCCACGCTCCCGAGCTCACCGTGGCCCCCCCTCCCTCCTTGCCGCTGCGTAGGAGAAGCTAAGAACCCCACGCCACTCCTCTGCTCTCCCTTGCCCCTCACTCCTCACTGCTCGCTCTCCCTCTCCACTTATTTCTCTTCCACCGCTCGAACTCCAGCCCGAGCTCGCCGTCGAGCCTCGCCATCCATTGGAGCCGCCCCGTCCAGATCGAGGACCACCATCAGCACCGCCTCGTCGCCCTCTTCGTCCACGACCAAGGAATCGCCGCGGGGCGCCGTGAATCGACGGGGGCGAGTTCATCTTCTTCTTCCCCGGCCGCCACCTTGCCGGGAAGCTTGCGAGCACCCTCGTCCATCTCCCTCCGCCATTTTCATGTCCCTGTGCTCCCCTCGTCGTGCTCTTTCTAATGGGCATCCCCATTTCTTTGCAGGAGCCCGGAACTGCCGGCGCTGACCTCACCGAGCTCCCTGCTGCTTCGCTCTGCTCTGTCCATCGGAGGAAGAAGAAAACGGCCCGTACCGCTTCGCCGCGCTCGTGGGCCTCTGGTTGGGCCGCCTGCTGCGTGGCTCGGCCAGATCTGGGCCAGATCGAGCCCATTCCTCTTTTTCTAATAGGTTTATTTCCCTGATTGATTTTCCCTGTTAGATCTAGTTTAAGAATTAATTCACCATTAAATCCCTGTGCTATATATTTGAGTGATTTAAATTTTGTAGTGCTCTTGTGTGTTTTCTTAGACAGGTAGCACTGGTACATTTCAAAAATATGATTCGGTGTGTTGTCTAGAATAAATCTTGTAGAAAACATAATTTTCACTAAATAATCAATATCTAGAGTTTTATAACTCCTAATATTGCAAACTAAAATTCTATGGAAAGCTTGAAGTAATACCTTTCTAGATCTGTTGGTCTTGTATGCAATTGAAGCCTAAAACAAAAGTTCTATTCATTCTTGTAAACACATCAGTGGCTCTTTAGTGATTTTTGTAGATTTTTGTGAAATGAATTTTGGAGTAAATCCAATTGGCTTGTCTTCTATATGAGTAGGAGAACATATTCCTAGCTGGGCTTGATTGTTTGATTTACAGAACTCTCTAGGTGCAATTTTTAGTAAAAGTGTTGTTCTGCCACTAATAAAAAGAAATTAGATTAATTGCTTTTAGTTATGAATTTGTGGTTTGTGTTTATTGTTGATTGTTTGGTACTGTTACTTGTGAGTTACTGATCTTTAACATGTTAAAATATGTTAGTACTGTTAGTGACTTGTGATAATCTTGTTTTGAGCTAAACATGTGTCGTTAAGATGACTCTGAGGTTTCCAACCAATAATCAACCTTGCCTGTGTGCTTGAGAATTTAAGTAAGCCAAATTCAATTGTTTGACTTCTGTTAAGCAGTAGATGTTTGTAGTAGTTCAGCTTGTGTGTTAATGTTGCTTGGTCGAATGGTGTGGAAATTGTGTGTTGGTAACAGTTTCTGCAATAGGCAAAATGTTTCTTATTTGTTTTAATTAGGAAAATGTTGCCTTACTTGTTAAACTTGTATGTCTTTAAGTTGAGTATTAGCTTGAGTGTCTCGTTAATGTCTCCACCTTAACTTGGTGAGACATGTTGAATTACAGAGAATTAATTGGTAATTTAACTTTTGTCTGAAGTATTTCCTGTCTAAGGAAATTTGTTTGTTAACTACCCTCAGGTGGAGTTGTTTAATGCTTTATGTTTTTAGCTTGTGTTTGGTGTTATACTCTGTTAGTATAATGCCCTTGTGTTTATGTCTTGAATAGTTCACTTGTTGGGTAGTTTAAGTATGAGGGTATAGTTAGACAGATGGTGGTTGTGGTTTAGAGTGGGGTTAAAATTATAAAGCTTATGTTTGTAATTTATGATGTTTAGGCTTTGGTTAGTATATTATACTTGTGTTAGTAGCATGTGATGTCTTACGTATTTGGATTAATTTCTTGTTTGCATCTAGATAAGTGTGGTGATTGCTAAACTTGTTTGTTAAATATTAATCTTCCCTCATGATTGTTGTTTGTTAATATGGCTTGATTTTTGTTTGCTTGATTAAATGAGTGCTATGTTTTGGTATGATTCCTTGTTGGCATCCCATTTGTGAGTTGGTTTGCTTATTGAGTGTTGTTTTATTTTCATGTTTGCGACGCTAGATAATGATGCTACCGGAGTGGTCTTTGGAGAGGATTTATTGAAGAAGGATGGGAATTTATTTATTTGATCAGTAAGAAGAAGTCCAGGAGCATTATGCTGAAACCAGGCAAGCTACTTCACTGAGCTTGCATTTGTATACATCTACTTTAAGCACATGAGTTATTCAAAAATATCAATGATTTTGGAAAAACCCTTTTTACAAATACATGAAAACTATTTTGCCACCCTATGTAGAAGTATAGGGTAGTTATTTAAAACTATAGGTTGGGAAAAACAATGTTTATTCAAAACTCCTTTGAAAGTACTTGGAAGGAGATGAAATGCCGAGAGGTCGGCATTGAAGTGGAGAAACGTGAAGGATGGTGTTTATGAAAAATGCACATTGTGTCCTTGTACTTACATCCCCAGCCGATAATCTGTGCGACCACATTTACCCACCTATGGGACAGGGCTTAGTCATACAATTTGCTCGTGTTAGTACTGGATGCCTCAACAACGAGGATGACCTCGTTCCATGAGGGGATGGTTTGGTGACCTGCCCCTGACCCGGGTCCTCTAAAGAGAAGACTGCCAGCTGAGTTGGTATGTATGAATTGGAGTAGAGGATTTGTAGGGCCATTAAAATTCGCCGGGCAGAACTACGAAGTCCTCACACTTAGTTTCCAACGGGCATGGATTTAAGTGTCGATGGAACCGGTTTCGTAGCGGTAGGATCCTATACTAGCATGAGCAAAGGACAGGCTATGGTCGGTGACTCAACTTCGCATACACCTTGTATGGCGGGACGTGGCTGACACGATGAGTTGCCGGATGGATGTGGGAAAAGCGTGCTACCTCTGCAGAGGGTAAAACTATTCGAACAGCCGAGTCCTCGGATATGGACAGTTGGGAAGAACTGCTAAGACCATGTGCAAGTTTTGGGCAAGTTTTAAAAAGTGTTTAAGTTTAAAATGAAATTGAAGTGGAGATGCTGTTACATACCTATACTAATGAGTTAGTATGAGGTTGTTGAAGTTAATTGGACCATAATGAGTTATGGTCGGGAAAAAGGAGGAGTTTTGGAGAAATAACTAAAATAATGATTTCTTAAAGGATAGTTATAAACTTCTTCTTACCTTTTTAATAAAGATATAGAGATGTTTTTCAATAAAGATATAGAGATGTTTTCAATAAATAAAAGTCTTATGAAATAAAACTAAACTAGTGCATACTCAAGTTGGGGTAGTTTGCGAGTACAATCAAATGTACTCATATTGGTTTCGTCCCTGGCTATTGTCTTAGCCAGATTTTAAGGAAGAGCAGGTTGAGGAAGAAGACGGAAATGACGTTAATGCGAACTAGGGCGCTTCCCAGTCAGTTGCTGCCTGTAGGGTTATGGCAAATGACTTGGGCTCCACGTTGATTGGTGATTTCCGCTGCAAGTACCTGATGAAGTTGATCACTTCAATCAAGTAAGTAAATAAATTCGGTATGTATGGATGTTCTTTGGTTACCAGTTTAATTGTGCTTCAGCGACGCACTGATGATGGGATCGCTGATATGTAGGCACAAGGGTATTTCGGACAACTAGTCCGGGGTCCTCACAATCTGCTTGGGGTCAAGCAGAAAATCAAGCGGAGGGGAATGTCACGACCACCACTGGGCCGTGACCCATCACAAGCCCATCTTCGGAAGCCCAGCTGGGTCCATGCTGTTGCGCCAGCTGACCAGGGCTTGCCCTTGTAATAGCCTAGTGTTGGCAAAAGGGAAAAGGGATCGAGGAACAGAACGCTGTTGCGTGGACCTCTCTCTCTCTCTCTGTATTTCTCCTCTCCTTCCCAGAACTCTCTCTCAAATCCTTGTATCAAATATGTGTATCTGCAGTGAGGTGACGAATCACTGCTATCTGGTGTGTTGCCATTAGTAGGATCGTTATAGTGTGCCTTCGGCCTTCCCTCCCTAGGCTTCTGTCTGTTCTGGCGTCATCGGGCGCCACTGCTAGTGCAGGACGATACAACAAGATGGGATGCGGCTCTACGCGACCCAGATTAGCTCCCTGTTTTGTAACCCCTGCTCTCTCTCATTCCCTTGTACCCACTACTGTAAAACATCCGGCTTTTGAGCCTTTTATCGAATAAAAATTCAGGTGGGGAATCCCCCCCCCCCCCCCCCCCTTGAGTGTGCATTTCACTATTGCTTTCGATTTGGATCATGCATGGTCATGCTCCCGCCGGGAGTGGTGTGGAAAAATTATCAACTCGTTTCAAAAATCTGTTGATTCACATTAAAAAAAGATACTATTCACTCCAAGTTTTAGGGGTGGCCTCGGGGTGCCTAACAATTTTGGGTCAGCTCGGACAGATGGGATAATGCTAGGGTGTACTACAAGTTTTAGGGGTGCCCTCGGTGTGACTAACAATTTTGGGTCAGGCCGGACAGGTGGGATACTGCTAGGGTGTATTTTTTTATCCGGACCAATGTGGGTGTGTCGGACAATTTTTGGTTTTTGGTCGAGACTGACATATGGGGGTGACGTTGGGGACGTTTTTTTATGGAAAAGTATAGTAGTCACTCGGGGGATCCGAGCTTCCCATCCTCCGGGTCCCCCACCAACCACGTGTCCCCTCTTTCTGTCCACAATCCCGCTTTTGCTACGGTAGCAAAAAAATATCCCGATTTTTGCTACATGTAACAAAAACTTTTCGGTCCAAAAAATAGTCCCCCAAAGCCCGTTTTTGCTACGGTAGCAAAAAAAAAGTCTCATTTTTTGCCACATGTAGCAATATAACTTTATTTTTGCTATTATTGTTATCTGGTTTTGCTACAATAGATCAAAAAAATTTGCTACTATATATCTCCGGCGAGGTCTCCGGCGATGTCTCCGGCGAAGTTGATTTTGCTACAATAGATCAAAAAATTTGCTACTATTGTTATCTGGTTTTGCTACAATAGATCAAAAAATTTGCTACTATATCTCCGGCGAGGTCTCCGGCGAGAGTCTCCGGCGATGTCTCCTTCGAAGTTGATTTTGCTACAATCGAACTTTTTTGTTGCTACGATAGCATAAACTTTTTGCTACCACGTGTCCGGCGAGGTATCCGGTGAGGTCTCCGGCGAGGCCAGAATTTTCCTTTCATGTTCTGTGTACGAACCGTTTTTTGCTACAATGCAGCAAAAGCGGGACGATTTTGCTACAATAGCAACTTTTTGTTGCTACAAAATCTCCGGCGAGGTCTCCGGTGAGGTCTCCGGCGAAGTCAGTCTTTTTTTTTCTGTATTTCTAAGCGAACCTTTTTTGCTACATAGGAGCAAAAGCGGGCGATTATTTGCTACACCGTAGCAAAAGCGAGATTTAGTGGGATTTGGGAGTCAGACAGGGACAGGTGTTAGTAGGAGGACCCGGGGGATTTTTCCCCAAGATCCCCCGGGGACGCCTAGTTCTCTCCTTTTTTTATCCAGGCCAGCCGGTGGAGACGCTGTACCCCCATCTCACATCTGAGACAACACCACTGGCCTGAAGAAACAGAGTGCAATATGTTGTACTGCCTAGAGGCGCTCATGTTCTTCACAAGATAACTACACTTGACATGACAAATCTGAAGTTGGGATTGCAACAAGAGGTTCACAGCCGCAGCAGGCCGCATCTCCATTATTCATTCACACGATAAAAGGTTCTCATCACAATACATGCACTCCTGCACCAGAACATAAGACCCACAGGCCAGGAGAGAGTTCACGCAGACAGTGCACGCTTGCAACAACCACAACCAGCAAGGCTTCGCATTATTCCAACCCAGATCATGCCATCAAGCTACGGAGAAGGCCTACTGCCCATCGCCACTACTCAAAGGGACCGAACAGACAGGAACGGGTGGTCTTCAAGCAGAGGGAGGTGGAGGGTTCACTTTGGGCGCCCACCCCGCGATCAGGTTCTCCCTGGTTGGCTTGGTCTTGACGAACGATTCCCGGCTGAAGAGAGCCTGTGACATAAGACAAGATAAAATATATCTGTAACTCGATCCTGGACAAGGTTTGAGATGATGCAAACGTTAAGCCAAATTCAGGAATCCGTTTCTGTACCTCAGTGTAGGCATGGACGCTGGTCAGGGCTTCGGGGATCTTCCACCCTTTGAAATGCTCCAGGGCAACCTGGAGATGGAAGAGCTTTGGGCCCAGGCTCAGATCTGCGGCCGATACGCTCTCCCCATTGATGTAGGGGCCCTGCCAGCGCAGTTTTGGTCATGATGTTAGCACAAGGGTGGTTCGAGCTAGATCAAGCCAGACAGATGTTAAGACTGAACAAAGGCCCACGATCATGCACGTTAAGGCGCTAATGAAACAAAGTGAAATTACTGCAGTGTGTCAATCATATCCAGAAAGGTTAAGTGCTTAGATAGTGCAACATGGATATAATGAAATAGTTTTGGAAGCAGCTGCCACATCAACTTCTGAAAAACAGTGTCAGCTAACTTACATGAGCTTTTAGGTGTGCGTCGAGTGCCTGCAGCTCGTGAACAAGTGCCTTTTCCGTACCATCAGTAGCATTCTTGCTCTTTAAGAATGCGATGAAGGTCGAGAAGATCTGTGATCCCCTGTTATCATCACAGGTCACGACCAAATTGAGGCATAATATGCAAATAGAACATGGTAGAAAAGATGGTACGGCAACACATAAATTAATTTTTTGGTGAAAGGAGACAACATCTAAACTGAAGATAACAGGTTTTTTTTAACAGAAGCGGAACAAGTTATTATAATCATTTCACTAAGGTATCAAAATCAAGTACTTCGCCAGATGCTATTGTAGCTAACTTTCAGACAAATGCATACCTATCTTACAGTCAGAGGACATTGTACCCAAATTGTCCATGAAACCAACCGTTGCAAGTTTCTAATCCAAATCCTCTAGAAGTATTTTTTTTCGGGGAGATATCAAGTTACTACACTAGTATTTCACTTATAAAAATCAAGTAATGGACAGTTTCCAACTTTCTGCTGTAGCTAACTGTATATAAATACCAAACTCACTTATTTTTCTAGAACAGGCTCAAACTGTCCATGAAACTAGCAATTACAACTTTTGAATCCAAAGGACCTCTAAAAGTATAAATGATGAGCAGCATGATTAAGATCTGCCAAATATATAAAGTACAAAGTATTTTTTTAAATCACTGAAGCAAATGCAACTCTCTGCTTACTAGACCACATACAACAAGGATCTCAAAATGCAAGAAATAACAAAGTTTTCAATCTCTGGAGAAGTAAAAGTGGATTTTACAGTGTGCCATCAGAAAAACTTACACTGATGCATACTCAGGAGGTGTGACAAGTGATGGAGTTGGGTACTTCTCCTCAATGACCTGAGTAATCACATCGGAATCAGCAATCCATTTACCATCACCACTGTTAAACACAGGCACCTTCCCCTCTGGGTTGATCTCCAGAAACCTGAAAGGAGTTATTACAACAGGTTAGTTTAATAAGTTTGCAAACATGGATAAGCTCCAAACCCAAACATAACCCTTGGCTCCATAAACATTTAGTCCAAAAATTCATAACACTATCTTCGAAATCACATATTTATTTCGAATGAATGAATCTCTAGAATATCCTAGAAATTATAACAAAAAAATTCACACATGGAAGTAGACGTATCTAGACACATTTTAGTGTGGAGGTTCACGTCCACCTTGAGATATAATATCTAGGAGGTCTTATATTATGGAACGGAGGGAGTAAAAGTCAGCAGCTGACGTGTGCTGGTTAACAGATCAAGTCAACGAGACTCGGGTGCCTGCTTACCCAGCAGCTGACGTGTACTTTTCTGCGCTTCATGTTTCGAGCTCCTATATCTTCTCCTCCGTCGATTGAACAAAAGGTTTCTTCGATTTCACTCGTTTTGGTGGTTCAGATAGCAAAGAAAGAAGCTTCAAAAAGGATAGCAAAGAAAGCATTTGCAACTGTTTGGGTTTGAAGAACTAGGGAAAATACTTTCAGGATCATCTCAAAGGCTTAGAGCACATAAACCTATCCCAACAAGCACTTGTATGTAGATAACGAGAAGACACTCTAGACTATCCACATGAGGGGATTACGAGAACACCATCAAATTTACCTCGCAATTTATAAATTAAAATCGCAGTGGTTGATTTTAACCTTCAGAAGTCCGGATATCTCAGTGCAGTTTCTCTGACATGCTTAAGACTTGGAAACAAAAGTTTCAAATCGCTGTTGAAGAGCAGGTCGAGTCTCTATGGCTTATTATGCCGAAAATGATATTTACAAGGGCATAGGGCGCCCTTGGCCAATCTGGGCCGTCCGTTTCGGACATCCGACGGCCCAGATTCGCCGTTGACCGCGGACAGATCAACGGCGAATCTGGGCCGTCGGATGTCCGAAACGGACGGCCCAGATTGGCCAAGTATCATAGGGCCCGCCTATACTCTGGTTACATGCTAAACTGCATACCCATGTGACATGTGTGCAGGCTTTGGACGGATGCTGCACTCACTGTTGGCAATCGATGATAGTGCCACATTTTCCTTGAAAAATCATCCAACCATTTTTTACATTTCACTGGGTTGTGTGGGATAATGAATGCATCTGGTAAATTCCCTTGGAAATGTAGTACTAGCCCAAGAATCAGACTCAACACTCAATCCTATAAGCTCTTTGCCCTACGGGGTAGTAAAATCAAAATACTGAACCACTCGTGCAGAAGTAAACCCACAGAGTTTCTGAAATCTCAAGCACACTGGAGAGCGACTGACTGAGGGTGATGCTTGACAGTATTTGGATCTACCAAATCCACCAGATCAGAGAAGGTATCGAGGCAGAGCCACAAGCCTCGCCCATGCCAAAAAAAATTACCACCCCCGCACTGTCCTACTCCACCCAAAGGCGAACCAACTAGCGATTTAAGGTTCAGAAAAGTCCCAAACATCTTAGAAACCAGACGCAAACCGAGTAGTAATCCATCGAGCACTCGTCAAACCGCGTTTGTTTTCTCCTTATTTATTTGGTGGGGAATAGGAGAATCGGAGAGGGTGTAGGAAACTCACCATTTGGGCTTGTTGCTGACGTCGATGAGCTTCATCTCGTAGGGCACCTTCTTCTCCTCCAGCGTGAGCAGCACCCTCTGGGAGAAGGGACCTGATACCAAATCGCGGGAACCAATACACGGATCAGAGTTAAGGGGCACCCCTGCGGCGTGCGCCGGCCGGTGGTCGAGGACGAGAGTACTCACAGTCGCCGAGCGTGTCGGGGTGCCCGACGGCGGCCTTGACGCATACCTCCACAGTCATGGCGACGGAATACTCGTGAGTGAGTGATCCGCGGCGAGGTAGTGAGTGTATTGTTGTTGATCCGCGGCGATGGGGGAGAGTGACAGGCGTTGCGGCTGCGTATTTATCAGTCACAGCATGTGTGGCAACCGATAGGAGGAGGACTGGGAGTATAAGCGAGAGAGTTCGACTTGGGAATAACATATTCACTCCCAATCCCGGGTTTGGTGTTCTAATGTCCTATGGGCTATGGCCTTATTTATTGGGAATTTTTTGCTGTCCCACCAATTATCGGGATATCAGAGCATCTCCCCGGCACCCCGGAATTTGGTGCGGCACCCCCTAAATTATGTCCGTTTTGGGGTGCCGGACACTTGTGCAGCTAAATCTAGGGTGCTGCCCACACCGGCACTCCAAACAAAAAAAACATTGTGAATAAAAAGATTTAAAATTTTATTCAAAACTTTGTAATATATTACAAGGAAAATGAAATTTAAACAAAACCGGCCTCGCTGGCGTCCCTAAACCTAAACTACTCCTCTTTGTCCTTGTCGGCGAGCTTCTCCTAGTCGACCCTGTCGTCGTCGAGGTACACGACGGTGTAGGAGGAGGCAACACGGGAGGTGGAGGTTCCGTGACGAGGCGCATGCGACGTGGAGGCGCCGATACGCGAGGGTGAGTCGCCGCCCGAGATGGACGTCGAGGCCATCGACGTCGTGCCCTCGATGGTCTCGAGGAAGCCCGGCGCTCGATCTCGGTGACCGAGTCCACCAGATCCCAGCCCAGGACGGGGGAGTCATCGCCCCGCGCCTCCTCCCGTAGAGGCAAGAGCACGTGGTAGCTGGACGGCACCGCCTCAACCAGCCGTGGGTCCTCCTTCACCCCCGGCTTCGGACGACACAAGAATAGGCGGCTATGCGGTGGGGATCGCCGGGCGGGCCAAAGTCGCGGATCACCGGGCCACCTCGTGGTGGCTCACGATGATCGCGGATGACAATGCCACCACCTCTGCCTCCCGAGGTGGCGGTGAGCGCCACTCCTTCTTCACCTATCGACAGGCGTGGGCGGCCTAGTTGGTGCGGCGTGGCGGGACCGGTGGCATCAGCTGCTATGTGGTTGGGCTCCCTGTTGCGGCGTGCTGGCAGGCGGCCTCAATGACGGAGGCGAGCGGCCCCCGCCCACCAGCGGTGCCGCGCCTTCGCATTGTAGCGCGGCGGCGGGAACTGGCCGTCCTGTCGTGTGAGCATGCTTGGGTGCCGGGAGATGGCGCGCCGGCTGTGTCTATGACAGTTGGGCTCCGCCTGTCGGAGGGTTGTCCGGCCAGTGTCTGGGCACCCCTGAACAGGCCCCCAAGTTTGGGGACCCGCTTGGGGGTGTCAGACAGAAATTGGGTCGGCCCGGACATTTGGGAGTGCCGGTGGTATCCGCCGCTATGGAGCAGGTCCCCAAATTGCGTCCACGGCCGTACTTCAGATCGATCCATCGATCCACTCGGTTGGTGAGGGCAGGGGAGCGTGCCGGCGGGAGGAGGGAGACGGGAGGAAGAGAAGGAAAGGAAAAAAGGAAAAATACTGATTTGTGGATATACTCGGTCGATCCATCGTTTTAGAGTTTTTTTTCTGGTATATATTTTGGGAGAGCAAAATTGTGTACTTAAACTTTCTTCGATGAAACAAAAACATTTATAGCCATAAACTAATTTCCCGTTCCCTCTTCTCTTGTTTTTTGTGAAACCCATTCTCTCTTCTCTTTCCCTCCAACTAAACAAGCTGTGGGGTTCATCCTAGTTATGTATAAGCCGGGTGTAATGCTTATAACTTTTTAACTAATAAAGCTCCATTTATCAAAAAAAAAAACAAGCCGTGGGGTTCACCGGTGGTCGACATGCGGAGGCGTGGCCCTGACGTGTGAGGCCGCATAGATCCGGTTCTGGAGCCTTCGGGATGCGGGCCTGGGCTGGACCGGACCACACGTCATTAGCGGCCGAGCGTAGGCCGCCGCGTGTGACATGATTTGGACAAATCGTGCTGCTTTCGGCTGCTGGTTAAAAGCGCAAAAGAACAAGGTTTCGGTGCTTGCCGACCCAACAGCCGACGTGCCTTTTCTCTTACTGAAATGCTTCTGAATTTCTGATTGTTTAGTTCTACTCCGGTACGGTTGAGTGTGCATTTCGTCATTGCTTGTGATTTGGAACATGCATGGTCATGCACTCATGCTCCCGCCGGAAGTGGCGTGGAAACATTTCGATTCGTTTTGAAATCTGTTCATCCACATAGAAAAAAAAGGATACTATTCACTTTAACTCCAAGTTTTAAGAGATGGCACGAAAATGGTATTTTCTGTAATAGTATCCTGGTTGTGGGACACGATGCTTTGACTCGTGTGTAGATGCACCCAATATCCAAATAGGAATGTCCGGTGTATATATTCGCATATAAAATTTCGCTGAAAAAAATATTTATTGTGGTGTGTGTAAATAAGACAAATAAATGTTTCGTTTAAAATCATTTAGGAGCACCGGAATTGTGTTTTTTGCACAGCCACACAAAATGTCATTTTTCACTAAATCGTTTCTATGAACATATTACCTGGGTGTACATCCGATTCTTTTACATTTGAAAATGTTATTTTTGGTTAGTGGGTGTATCTACACCTATGAGGCAAAGATGATTTCCCCTGATTATATTCCTTTTTTTTGTATGAAATACCAAGCGAGCTCATTTTTTTTCCAAAGCGACCTCATCGAAGACTTTGCTGGCCATAGAAGCAAGCTCGCCTCCACTCGGCCAGTTCGTGGAGATCGATAAGCTATGTCAACTATCTAGGGGTTTTGGTCTGTGTGGACGGAGTTCAATACCAGATCGGCACCGACAACTTGGTCAGTTTCTTGAGTTTTTTGTGAGACTCGGAAAGAGCGCAGACCCTCTTTTGATCTCTTCTTCTCTAAGATGAGATCAGTTAAGTGGCACACACTTGCATGCATCGTCTAACCGAATCCAATTGTGAATGCTTGCACGTGATGATTCTTTCTTGTAGTATAGCATGTGATGTGATACGGTCAGCTGGTTGCACGCGCATCAATCGAGTGAGACACCGGATGAACTACTTCCTCTATTTCTTATAATAATATAAAACGTTTTCGGTTTCTTAATGTTGTTGCGTTACACTTGGTTATGAAGTCGGCACTGCAACAAGGACTGGGAATTCGGTTTTAACAAACAAATCGGTTCCGTGTTTTCTTTTTTTTTTAGTACATGGGATTACAGAAAGTAAACAGAACTAGCAGCACAAACCTCTGAAGATATGGAATTAACAACTAAACCTTGAGGACCCAGTCCCCGCCGGCGCCGCCTCACCACGATGACCGCCGACCGCGCGCTGCCGCCGAGCTCCACCCGAGACGGCGAACTGCAGCGAACCGCGGCCAGGAAGCCGCCGACCATGCCGCCGTCTTCAGTCACCGCTTCGGTCTTGGTGGAGAGGCGAGGAGCTGGACGGCCACCAGAGCAGAGCCGTCACCTTGAGCAGCGCCGACGCCGTCGACGCCGAAGGCGACCCAGATGTTCTGGAATCCCGGCCTCCCCCCACCACTCGCAAGCACGCCCCGACGCCGGAGGAAGCGCCGGCGCGGCGAGGCAGCAGCCATCCGCCGCCATCGGAGACGACGACGGGCACGGGGAGTGGCTGCGACCCCAGAGACGACGACGGCGGCGCCCCCCCCCCCCCCCCCCCCCCCCGCCTCGGCCCCGCCGCCCCAGATCCGCCCAAACCCCACCTCCTCTCCTCCGCCGGAACGCAGATCGGGGGTCCCCCGTCCTCCCGCCGCCGGAGCGGCCGACGGAGAGTGGGGGATCCCACGGATACGCCGGCGGGAGCTGGGCGGGCCGAGGTCGCCCCCCGCTCGCCACTGTCGCGGAGAAAGAAAGGGGAGGGAGGACAAAAAATGGCCACCGAAATTATATCGGTTTTCTATATTTACCAAATGTTAAAAGGAGTAAGGTTTCTCTCTTCGTTTGTTTCGTTTGCCATGTCGCTAAGTTTCCTTCGTACGTAAAAAACACTGATCAATATTATTTTTCTTAATTGTTGGTCCAACAATTGAGCCGGTAAACAAGAGGTCATACCCGTGAACACAAGAGATAGTGTTGGAGATATGCCCAAGAGATAATAATAATGGTTATTATTAATATCTGTTTCATAATTAATGTTAATGGATTTATGCTATAACTGATGTGTCTCCTGAATGATTCAGAGGAAAACCCGTACGGACGTGTAGAGACATAAACACTTACATGTAACCGAGTCTTGTCTCTTGATATAACTTGTTGATTACTTGATGACCATGTTTTTCTGGTCATGAGCATCTGATTGCTGGTATCGATAAGAGCACATTGGTGACTAAACAATGTGGCTAGACACAGTTAGATGATTTACTATGAGATCCTTTTTTGAAACATCATGAATAGTATTATCACAGAATGAATAACGTGAGGACATATCCTTAGACCAGGAGGTCATTTATGTTATGCATGCTTGAAAGATTACTCTAGTTTTGTTTAACGTCGCACCTGGAAATGGGTGATAATAACGACAAATTATGGGTAAGACAAAGATTGTGTATTAGCATAGATGTTCCAAGATTAGGAATTGCTCCTCCGTGAACAGAGAGATACTTTTTGGGCCCACTCGGTATGATGATATCCAATATGTTTTGCAGACACCACATGATAATAATCATGGGGATATCAAAATACGGGAACGAGTAAAAAGGGGATATATCGGTAACGAGGATAACGAAAATATCGTGATCAAGAGTTGCTTCACAAAGATATCGGAAATCTCATCCTCGGGTTTTGTTCAGTATCGCGAAGCAATGGGAACCAGGTACGATAATCAAGCAGATTCAGTCTGAGTTATTCATATAGCAGTAGGAATCAATATGTGCGTCCACGGCTCCACTATTGATTATCGATCAGAAGATGTTCTAAGTCATGTCTACTCGTTATCGAACATGTAGGGTCACACGCTTAACCTTGCCAAAGTCTTGAAGTGTTTTATGGATGGTTTAGTTAAAGAGAAAGTGTCGCCGAATTGGCCCGAAGTGGTCGAGTTTATTTGGAAAGAATATTGGAATGGTTCCAAGTTATCGGAAATGTTCTGATGCACACATGAGAGGGTCTCGGATAAAGCAGCAGGACGTGGCGGGCGCAAGATGGCTGACTAGTGAGTTGAAGAAGGTCCATTCTCAGTTCATGCCAAACTCCTCCTAATATCATAGCTAGTTCTTTTATTTGGCTAAACTGTATGTCGCAGCATGTTGCTCTACTTTGACTAAGCTGTATGTCGTAGCGTTGTACTAACTTTTGTGAACCTAGAGGCTTTGTTAACTCAAAGCTCGGCAATAAAATCCCTTTTATCTAAAAATAAGGGTCATATTTGCCATGATTCTACCTGCTCCTTAGAGTTGTTCCAAAAGGATGTCAGGTTTATGGGCGCCCATTGTCATCGAAAGTTCTTAATTTTTACAAAAACTATGCTGAAACATCGACAACGTCACGCTAATCATGTCTAAGAGCCATGACAACAGACTATGTCATTGCAGTGCTAACAAGTTAGTGCAGCAAAACGAGAGACATGGAAATTCCCCGTGAAAGCTAAGTTCCCGACGCCTCTCAACCTCACGACTTGGTAATATCTTTTGTCCCTTGTCCAAATCATGTTCGGAACATGGCGATGAACTTGCGTATCTCTTCCTTCCTTTCATTGTCGCACAGCATCCACCATGTTTGCTCTTATATATATCCGTCTTTTATAACATTTGATTAGTTAGCCTTGGGCATATAATGTTTTTCACAAATAAATGCGAGTGAATGTCGGAAGTTAAAGGGGAAATGGGGACTCTTCATTGATTCTCCAATTTTATTGTTGGCTATGTGGCAGAGAGCACATGGTTGATCGCTTATCTTCTGTTGTAATGTCCCTATAGTATTTTATCTTCTCATTTTTCTAAAGATAATTTTGCACTATGGAAAAAAGCTAGAAGTGATTCCAAACCTTCAACTTGAATGAGCTCTGCACACTAGTATCTCTAGTGCACGGCTTGCAACTAACACGATCTCACGTATCAGCTAAGCTAGCTCACCATGTTAGTCCTATCACTAACTCATGTATAACTCAGAATACAAACATGCAAAATACTCCCTCCGTGCCGTAAAGTGTGTAGTTTGACCGAGTCACTGTTAACTGTCACAGCTGCGGCTGGGTCGACGATAGCCTGGGAAGGACGCTGGTATATTGTTTTTTTTCTTTTTTTACGAGAAAATCAGGCGCCCTGCTTTTGCATTAAAGTAGGGGAAAATAAGAACAGTTACAGATATACAAACGGTGCCAAAACCACCGCACACACTCCACAACTCTCTAGAACAACAACTGCTCAGCCAAGATGCTTAGCTAGGAGGACCAACTCCACATCAGTACATCACACCTGACTAGGCTAGCAACATCTCTGGTCGTCAGTAATTCATTTTGGAAAATTCGCCTCCCCTGCTCCTTCAAAACATGCCAGAAAATGTATACCGCAACGGCGATATCGATTTTTGCTGCGGCCCTCGTGATCCACTTCTGACTGAATTCCACCATTTGTTGACAGTGTTTGCTCTTTCCATCTGATGCACCATGTGGGGCGAGAACTGGCGAACAAATTGCGCACCTCCTTTGCAAAAGGACATGTCATGCGAGGTGATCTGCTGTTTCCAACTGGAGATAACACGGGCATCAGAGATCGTCCTGAGCCTCTCTGTTATCCAGTTACGGTTCTGTAGTAAGAGCCAAAGGAAAAACCGCACCTTACCTTCGGCAGCAATTTTCGAAACCACCGCGAGTTCCGGCCTCCTTAATCTCCCTACGAATTGGGCAGTGTAAACCGAGCTGGCCGAATATTGGCCATTCGTAGATAGTCTCCACCTGATGGAACCCCTTTCCGTTGTTAACTGAACCTGCTGGAGTGCGCTCCAAAGGTTCAAAAATTGTTCAGTCTGCTCAGCTGAAGAGATCCGCTGCAAACCTCTCATCCAACGTCCATTCGTCATTGCTTTCTTGACAGTTTGATTTTTTCTAGATGCTAAAGATACCAGCAGGGGAGCAATGTTTGTTGGAGCTTTTCCTCGAAGCAAAAATCAGGCCAAAATTTCGCCGAAGTTCCATCTCTGATACTACACCAGCAGTTCAAGTAAGTGCAACAAGGGTATTAGATGCCCCTCGCAATATTATTTTAAATGAGCGAGGGATGAAAAGACACTGTACATTTGTGTGGCATTTGGACCAGGTATGAGACGTTTTAGAGCAGGCATACGACGTCATCGATCGTCGTTACGATACTAACTTAATTTTCATTTCAGGTTGCCCTACTAATCACTTATCAGCCTAGCTATTCATCACCTAAACTGATGGGATCGACAGAGATACACCCTGCAGTAGTTCAGTGGACCACAGTGCATCCCTAGAAAAGAAAATAAGATCTTCAATGACACACAAAAGTACCATGTCATAGTCTATATTTACAAATAAAACCAATAAAAACATAATCCTCAAGTCATGAATATTCAAATTCTATCGTCTTTGGAAGAAGAACCATCTAATCTCATCTTAAACTGATCTTGTTTTCTTCGCTGAAATGAAATGTTTTTTTCTTTAAGAAACTAGTAGTCGTGCACGTGCAATGCACGTCTTTAAAATATAATCTCGTTTATATTTTAGTTAGTTTTTTGTTACCAGAGCAATAGATTTCATAACTAAACCGCTTAAGTATATACGAACAACATACAATCCACACACGTTGCATCATTTAAAATCCACAAAGCATCATATATGAAACAAGTCAGAGTGCACCTACAACGCACGTCTTAAAAATTGACAATCAAAATTCATGCTCCTACAAAACAAAAATAGACATTCTAGACAGTAGAAATTAAAAGTGAGACACCATTCTACGTAGAGAAAATTCCATAAAAACATTCAGTTACATCCGAATTTGAAAAATCAAGCTGTCAACGTTATGCCATGCTCTCGAGCAGATAGCCATGCGTGTTGAGTGACTCCGCCAAGCCGTCGAAGATCTGCTTCACTCCTCTGAACATGAAAAGGGAATCGTTGCACACCTATAGGACTTATTTTGCAATGCCAGAAATACAAGATGCAAGAAGCCAAATCATATAGTGGATCTATATCTGTTTCTAAACCATGCCAAACCAAAATAACATTCTGCCTCTTTCAATTTGATATGATGTACATGCAATAAAAACAAGTGGAGCTACCAAAGAAAAAGAAATAAATAGAATGACGCATAGACAGTAACAATATGTACTGGGATGCACTCTCCAACACGTAGTACAACTTCAGATGTAACTAATGACATGAATTATAATTTTTACAATGCTCCAGCTAACTGCAAGTTTCCTATAGTCAAAGGAGATAAACTGGATCCCATGATGAATAAAGCGCCATGTCTGAACAACCATTTAGGAAATTTAGGTGCGGTAGCTTGTGCTGGAGCTGTAAAATTAACAAGAAATACCTCAAAAAGGAAAGTAGCGACTCTTCTCACACCGCAGCTGGTACATCCATAGCTCTTTGAGCAACTGGTACATCCACAGCTCTTTGAAATAGAGTTACAGGACTGTGATGCAAGAACAGATATAACTACATTGTTCTTTAGATCTGGTTCTTAAGAATAATTTTGTGAGTGAGCGATAATGGTACAACAAGAATGCTATTTTTGGATTTAATTTGCCATAGCTGAATGTGAAATTTAGATAATTTGCATATGCTTCCCAATTAATTGGAGTAGGGAACATAAAAAAATAGAGTAGGCATGAGAGTCTGGTACTTCTTATTAAACTTCAGCTCGTCAGATCCACATGACATGACACTGAATTCCTCTTCACCAACACTTTTCCAATTTCTTTTATCTAATCAAGCACATCTCTAGAAGGATTCCTACACAGCAGCACTTTGCAAAACTGAAACACATATTCAGTGCCGTAATTTTCAAACTTCCGTTTGCTTCCTATGGATCATCTTGAAGGCGGCCATCTTAGTAACAAACGCATATAATATTTGCAGCAGAAAATCCTATATTTTTCTTTTCTTTTCATGTTAGTATCGGAAAATACTGAAACCACAAAACTCCATTAGGTATGTTGCATTGGTTACTCCTTGTACCTTTTCTTTTGAGCTAACCAATATTCAACAATAGCAGTTAGAAAACTGGCTTGAGCACGTGTTGACAATGACGTACTATAGAAAATGAAGGCTAACAAAATAAGACCCTATAAGAAACTGGAAGAAAGAACATCACCTCCAATGTAGAATCGGTACCAACTCAGTAGTAAAAGAACAATTTCAGTCTCAATGTCGGCAACAGACTGTCACTCTACAGGTACCTACAAATTAGAATCATTCTCAAGTGGTTATCATGTTCTCATAACAAACCTAGTACATTCACCTCTTCAATGAGAACTTCAGAAAATAACATTAACACATAACTGATTGGATGGTGCGTGGAAAACAAAATTAAGGGAACATTATCGCCATTGTGGATGGAGGCTTGACCTTCCGCACATGACAAAGGTTATGGAAGCCATGAACAGCAAGCTCTGCTTGCCTCCAACCACGATGGCCACGATCGGGCCGCTGTAAACTGCAGAATATACATTGTACAACAAAAAGAAGAGAAAATAGTTCAGGCTGCCGACAATGACAAAGGCAAGACCAAATAACATTCAAGTGCAAAATTGGAAGACGGGGAAGACTTGAGGACTATGGAAATAAGAATCAGTTCAGAGCACATAAATTAGTAGAACACATGGCATATTTTACAAGGTAAAAGGCAACAACGTAAAAGTTGAATGTAAGAACACAAACAACACAGCGATATCTCCGAATAACTGCACGGGATAGTCCAATACAGAAAAATACATAGCAGTTACCATGCCAATGAGACAACATAGAAAGTTATAGTTGCATTAGGAGGTTGCCATCGAGTAAATACATCTTAGACAACATTTGACCATCCAACAAAACTACTACTGGTATTACAATTGCAAAATAGTTCAAAGTTATTTAAAACTTGAAAGATAAGTGAGGGAAGAAAGACATCTTTTAGATAGATAATTTGCTAGCAAGATACAGACCAGTGCCAACAGATATTTCGAAATTACATGTACATATGTACTCTAATATTATTCATATAATTTTTTGAAAATTTCTTCTTTATTGATTTGGAAGTTACATGTAGCAACCATGCTTCCCTACCCAGATTCTACATGTCACTTTTCCTGAATGCATGTATCCTGTACATAAATAAAGAGTGTCGATTAATCGTTGGAACTTGATCATTGCCAGCATCAAAATTTCGAATCCAGATTAAATGGAGTAAGTACTCATTGTTTTGAAACCAGAAAGTGGATTAGTGATGGCTGTTCCTATTTAAGTCCATATATATGTATGACAAATAATATAGAGAACAGAGAATAGACTATAGAGAGTTAATACGTGGATGAGCATCTTCAGTTCCGTGCTGGAGCAGAGGGTTGAAACAGGGGCAGGCTGATGAGGCAGACGGAATTGCAGCGCCGCTGTCCCAGCGAGCACCATCACCATCCTCATCTAGTTCTTCTCCACCTCCAGGCTCCAGCACCCTCCTGCCCTCCCGGGGCCGACGCCATCCAGCCCCGTTCCTCAAATCTCATCGACGTGCGCTGCCCCGCCCGAACCTCTCCTCCCGACATGAAGCTCCCCATATATCTCAATCCTCACCACCAAGCTCCTCTCTCCCCAAGGAATTGAAGATGAGCAGAAGCACCGCCACGGTTCAAACACCCGCCCACCCACGCCGCCTTCGTCTGCTCACACGCGAGACACATCCGGCAGGGCGGCCATACCCGGTGCGACTTCGATCCACCCCGCTCTCTCTCAAGATGCAGCGGCGCAGCGTGCCTCTCCGCCTCGGTTGCCTCCGACGAAGGCGGCGGTCCGCGTCCCAGCCCCTGACCTCTCCAATGGGTGGTGAGAAAGGGGGTAACCGGTCACTTCTAAGACAACCGGAGATGGTGAACCATAACCATCAGCATTGTTGTGCTGCTCCACCTCCACCTCCTCCTCATTACTGTTTGGGTTGGCCAGCCAATCCATGATTGGGTTTTCACTATCATGGAGGGACACATCCATCAACATGGCACAAGGATCAACCTCTTTCTCTCTTATCTCATCAAGAATTTCTCGGACCTCGCACGAATCAGTAAATCTACCATCGATGGGATCAAGAATTGGAAGTGCAATGCTAGTAGATGACTGTACGAAAAGGTGATGCACCCAGCAGACCAATATAATGACTACTGCACTTCATCTTTTGATACTAAATATGATATGGGTAATAAACTACATGGCACAATATAAGTGCATCTGCTAACATCTAGCAAATCTCATAGTACAACCAAGACCTGCAGTGCACTACATCCTGTAATGAAGGTTTGACATTTAGTTTCCCATAAGGTGTGTTTTCTCCTAATGTTAAATCCTGCAATGCAATACATAGAAACAGAAACAAAGTAAAGCAGAGCTACCGAAACTTTAGCCTCCTAGGCTGCAATATGAAAGTTCTAACACTCCAGACCTCCTTCCTGAGGTTTCCGGGTCATGAAAATGCCGTTGTGAGTATTTGATGATTTAATGAAATGTATCCTAATTTGTGATTTTCCCATGTAAGTTACTGAATTTGATATATTATTAAGTGATTTTACCATAAACTCATTGTCTGCGTGATGAACTGATCATATATACTGTTGATATCCACGAGGCAAACTAACAATATGGAAAGAAAGTGGTAAGAGTTTTTCTTTCTCACGAACTATTGCATAGGGGAACAGTATGAAGACTAAATTTGGTTAAAATCTAATTATATTTGTACTACATGATACCAATCATAGTTTTACATAGCGGGCTATAGCATTTTCTGCACCATGCCACTAAGTGCGTTAGCGCGCTAAAGGTACCAAAACCTTTAAATAGCGGGTTATAGCGGCGATTTAGCAGCGCTATAGCTTTTTTCGCAGGTTGCCGCTAAATGGCTTAGCCCGCTATTTAAAACTTTGATACCAATACAGGGTAAACTTGTTTTTCATGTTTATGAACATGTTAGTTTATTTTGGATCATATTGCAACGTACAAGCACTTTGCTAGTATATGTAAAGACCGCCAAACCTGTAAGGTATTGAGTCAACAACACATCAAATCCTGTCGTTTTGATAATCCTACTATTTCGAAGAACTTGATAGACACACAAAATGCAAATCTTGTTTGAGCTGTGCATGCGCGCAATTTTTTCTCTTGCTTCTGCTGTTAAACAGTGGGAAAACGAAATTATCCGACAAAGAAGTTATGATTACAGGGGTATTGTAGACCTTACAGAAGTTAACACTTAACACAGTAAACAAGCCTAAATTGCATAAGCAGAAAAGAGGGCTTTCCTGAAGAACTATTCATAAGCTTGTTCCTGGAGTAGCTTAAGCTCAAATTAAGCGACTCTTACGTAGCTTTTAACTTCCAAACGGCTTTTGGTTGTGGGAGTCAATGTTGCCAACGTCGAGGATGTCGCAGAAGTGCTTGTAGAACCCAATCCGGTTGGCCCCCATAGGGTTCGGCCCTCTGCCGCACTCGATCCCTCCATTGAAAATATTGGTGATGACACCAAACCCGGGCAAGCGCCCGGCCGCGATGTCTGCGGCGGTTGGCGTCCACTGGCCCGTGATCACGGCGTGGCAGGACGGCCTGTTCCCATTCGCCGTCATCCAGAACCACAGCGCTGTCTTGAAGGACACCACCGGGTCCGTCACCACCAGGTCCGGGTTGTTCAGCAGGTCTACCCCGATCGCTCGTCCCGCCTGGCCGTAGTTGTAATTGCTGCGGTCACCATGGAATGGATGGGTAATGGATCGATATATATCCAACACGGAAATGAAATTATCACATATAACACATTAATATATATAGTTTTGTATGTGCGATTGCTTACTAGGAGAGTTGGACTGGGCCGCGGCCGTAGTACTGCTTGCCGGGTGCGCACGGCCACTCCGGGTGGGGGACGCAGTAGCTCGACCGTGGTTTCCTCTCCTCATGGAAGCAGTAGCCCCAGGAGAAGGGGCCGTCGGGTGCGCTGGGCCACCCGCCGCTGGTCTCGTGGGAGGTCTGGGCGAAGAAAGCTGCCACCTCCTGCTTCCGAGTCTCGGTGCTGCCTGTCGTGCCAAAGGACGGGAACGCAGCGGCAGCAGCGATGAAGGCGTCGTATGTGTAGAACCCGCGGGTGGGGCACTCCGCGTCATTGCGATGGGGGAGGAACCGCTCGAAGATGTCACTGGACACGATGGACGCCACGCCCTGCCCGCCGGGAGGAGCAGTGCCGTAGCATCCAGAGCGGCTTGTGTCTTGGGACTCGTCCTGTTCCTTGAGCACGTTAAAACTACTCCCACCGATAAAAAATTAATAACTTGCTAGGAAACGTGAGGCCAAACTTTTCTCACTTAGACAGCTACAGTTGGCATGAAAAAATCATACTAACAATTTTCATAATTAAATTTCCAGTTGCATTGCATGTTCATATAAAAAGCAAAGTGATAGTCAATGTTGTTCATTGGAGACTATGCAAACTTTGTGTTTTTTATGAAATGAGTACGTTGTTTGAGATAAAATTAACTAAATAGTGTGAAAATATATCTCATAGCGAATCTGGTAGCAGTGATTTGTTGTCAGCCAATTATTTGTAGATTGACAGTATAACTTAATAGTGTTTGATTGACAAATATGATTACAAAATTCGTGTAGAAACAGGGATGTACAAGTAAAGCAACAAAACCAGTACTGTAGCAGCTCAAATGGTTCGAGTGCAAGGACGATCAGAGTGGTATCTGTAGCAACTCGGGATTAAAGAAATAAATACATAGAGTATCTAGTTTTGAACATACTTGGATACTTTCCACTTCACGAAGCCTGTCAATGATATTTTGTGCACTAGCTGGCCTTTTCTTTGGATTGAAGTCTCTGCACTCTAAAGCTGTTTCGTAGCATACTCGTATTTGTTCGCATAGTGTGTCTCGTTGTGAGATATCCAAGCTATCACTCCAACTCTCAAGTACCTACAAAATTGCAGTGGTGAGTTATCAATTATGGTATATGAAATGGATCAGCAACATGTTTCTATATAGGAAACTCAAATACGTTATTGGATATATACAAATTGCATATATATATATCCAACCATCAAAGTAACCACGAAAATTCTTTAAGAAGTAAACTCTGTCCCAAAAGATTCAAGTCCCTATCACCATGTGAGTTGCAGTTTCATAAATGAAGTATCAAACTAACAACAATAATTCACTAAAAGTAATGTGCTAAGTCAATTGTTTTCTTCCCAAATTCTGCTTTCCACTACTAGGTTGCTTCAGGAAATAATATTATGCAACATATCAATCTAAAATGTAATGTATCCTTTAGGAGAATGAAGCATAGATAGATCTATGGACTTCGTTCGATAAAGTACAGCATGAAAAGTATTTTAAAGTCGACTTTTCTTTTTATAGAGAAAAGGTGAGACTATTTGTCTTTGTAACAATGGCATATATTGTTCTTACATCCTCAATAGCTTGATACCCTTTCTGTCCGGTCAACATTTCTATAATTATAACACCAAGACTATACAAGTCAGCGCTGCGTGCGATTACACCTGCTGCGCGAAGTTCAGGTGCCATGTATCCTCTGCATGAAAATATAGAAGGTCAAATCGATTAATATGCACATGGGATGCAATTTGAATCGAAGAGCACAAAAGACCGAGATTTCAAGAGAGTTAGCTAGCTTACATTGTTCCTGATATAGTGTTGGTAATATGCCGGCTTTGATTCTCGTCGAAGCATCTTGACAGCCCAAAATCGGTAATTTTCGGTACCATGTTATTGTCGAGCAGTATATTGGCGGGTTTCAGATCCAGGTGAACAATCTGATTCTCATGTAGGTACTGTAGACCTTCACAAATCCCTTTGATTATTTTATAGCAGGTTCGCCACTCACGGTATGCATCTATAGAAGGGGAGAGGAGAAATCAGGTCTATAATTTGAGATTCTTCATATCTTGATTTTGAATATTAGATGTTATTTGACATGTTATACAATTTGTAGTACATCAAGTGAGAATAAAGAGGAAAGTTAGAGGCCAGATGGTCGTACCGATAATATACTTATCAAGACTTCCTTTAGGTATATACTCAAAGCAAAGCAATCTTTGCTGGACATCTGCCATGACAAGTTTCCCGTTGTACCTTTCCATACTTCCTTGTGTGTCGGCACAGTATCCTAGAAATCTTACTACATTTTTGTGCTTTACCCGCATCAGGCATTCAACCTCTCGGTGAAATTGTGTTTCATGCATATGAGCATTGGACAGCTTCTTCACGGCGACAGCCCCATAGCCAAGTATTCCCTGTCACTCACATGTGTTTGCATAGCATCGGTTTGAGTTTTCAAATCAAGCATGATTAAGATTGGAACACTCGAGATGGAGTTGCCATATATTACCTTGTAAACAACTGCAAATCCACCACTTCCAATCTCATGGTCGTACGAGAAATCACCTGTGATGTCCTCTAGAAGTGATAACGGCAGGGCCTTGGGCTCTGCGGCTTCATTGACCAACATCTGCTCTAGGTCACTTTGCGCAATATAAGCTTTGCGTTCCATGTGCAGTCAGTATGAAATAAATCTAGAAAACAACAGCAAATTCATAATCTATGTATGAGCCTACGATATAGATCGAAATCCCCAATTACTAAGGTAGCTAATGAAGTACTAATACTGATCAATATACTACCGAACAAAATACTCACCTATATATTATGCGAATAAAAACATCAATTTTTGATTTTGACCCTCCTTGGTGTGCACTGCAGTCGCTGCAAATTGGTGGTAAATTGAGCTGAGCTGCGATCAATGATGAATCCTCAGACGGCCGATCCCATAAGTAGCCAACTTACATCTAACTATCTAAGATAAGATCCTTTCGATATTGAAAATAGACAAATCTTTGAAGAATCAATACCTGGACAAATCCTTGCTGCTTGCTGCCTAGTGAAGGGGATCAAGATTCAGATCTACTCCTGCCTAGCGAAGGAGAAGGATGGGATGTGGTATGATCAGGTCAACGGCACTTCGAGGGAAGGGAGACAATGATTGAGCTGACTGTAGATGACCACGTGGAACCAGCAGCATCACATCCCCATATACTGCGACAGAGTCAGCAGTAGATAGTTTTATACCTAACCCAGTTGCTCAAACTGAACAAGCCCATGGCGCAGTCAGCTCTGCACATCGTATTCAGTTTGACTGACCAGCGAGTCCACAAGGAACAAGGGCGCTTTGCTTACCAGTCCGCGAGAGGGAGGGCCGGCCCTGGAGGGTGGCAGGGTGGGCGGTCGCCCCGGGCCCCAAAATCCAGGGCCCCCACCCTAGGTATGTTGTACTATGGACAGTATACCTGTAGAGATACGTATTCAGCAGGAAAAGAAGCAATGGGCCGGCCAGGCCATAGGGACGTGGCACACGCAGGATATAGCGAGTTGCGACGTCTCGACTGTCCCTGTCCTTCCGTTCTTCACCTGTGACCCCGCGGGAGCATCGTCGAAACGATCTCATCCAAAGGCCGCCGCCGCCACCATTTCTGAGTTAAAGAATATCAGATTCACATTGTTTGTATGATGTCTGCTACGGAGATTTTGAGCATGCCAAATTAGAGAAGTTGATTGTTAACTAATATCTCCATTGCCTATCGCAGCCCACTCACTGCCCATGATTGTGGCATCGAAAGAAGGTTTTGGAAGTTGAAATTATTGAACAACTATTTATGGTCAACAATGACTCAAGAGAGGTTAAATGGTTTGGCAACACTATGCATTGACGAGCCACAACATTCATGATTGGCTCGCTGATGGTTGTTCTATCCCCCTTTCCTCCCTCCTCGTCGCTCCCGCGAGCGGCGGCGGGGGGAAACCCTAATCCCTTCATCTAGCCTCTTCCGCGTCCTCTTCTCTTCCTCGCCGCCGCCGGACGGCGCCTCCGGCCGAAGGCCGAGCGTGGGCGGCGGCGGGGCATCTCCTTCCCTCACGCGCGGGACCATGGCGTGGGCCAGGGCGTCGGCTGGGCGCCGGGCTGCTCGAGGGGCGCGGAGGCGCGCCTACTCCGGTGGGGGCGTGGCGGCTTCGTGGTGGTGGGGCGCACTGTTGGCGGCGGCGGTCCGGGACAGCGCTCCTGGACGGTGGCGTCAAGGGCGACGCGGCAAGTGGCCGGGCGGGGCCAGAGACCTGGACTGCTCGCGGCGGGCGTGGGGACGACATGGTCGGCCAGCGGTGACGGAGAAGTCAGGGACGGCGCGGCAATCGGAGGCGGCGGATGGTGCTGGCCATGGACGGCGGGGCCTCGGCCCAGATCTAGGCCCTTGTGGGCCCGATCTGGGTGCAGCGGGCCCTGCTGACCAAGGTTTCAGGGGTTCTGACGAGGTGTGGACTCGGCAAATCCCTGGGTTGTGTACCCCGGGTTGATTGAAGGGGAGAGAGATGAGCGCTGGTGATCACGACGGCTGACAAGCAAGGCGTTTACCCAGGTTCAGGCTCCCGGAGGATAACACCCTACTTCCTGCTTGTCTGGTATTGAATGGCGAGTTGTGGCTACAATGGCGAGATGGCGATCTCGCTAGGGTTTGTGGTGGCGGCTGTGAGCGTACCCTAGACGAAGGACCCTCCTAGCCTTTATATGGTAGGCTAGGTCTCAGGTGAACGGTGCCGATGGCGCTTACAAGCATGGCTGGAGTCGTATGACCTAACGTCGACTATCTTGGGCCGCACGTCGTCCTCCTTGGGCCTTCCTTGGGCCCTCGTCATAAGGCTAACAGGCTTGGCGTGACTCAGGTATCCCCACCGTGGGGTAGTTGAAGAGTGACCCCACGACAGGAGCCCCCGAGTGCTTAGTCGAATCGCAGAGTCAGGTAAAGGACTCCTTCCTCCTGGGCACGCCGTCGGGTTCCTGAAAGGAACAAGTAAAGTTAGTCGACTCCGGCCGTTCAGGGCTTATGGAGGATTCCTTAGTCGAACCGTCGACTGCTGGGTAAAATACTGTGCGTACAGGCTCAGTCGGTGATTTTTCGACTGCTAATGTTCTGAGTCACTCGGGAGCGCGAACAGCGCTCCCGATGGGAGTAGCCCCCGAGATTAAGCTGAATTGCTTGCAATTGAGGTTAAACTCAATTTTTCTTCAGTCGAAAAGCCCGTTCCCGATGGGAGTAAAGAAGGGACTCGACCTGTTGGAGTCGCGACTGGCTTTGCGTGACTTACTTTGTGTTCGGCCGGTTTGGCCTACTGCACAAGTTTGTTCAGCTCTTGGAGCTTACTGAATCTTCTTGCACTCGAATGAACTGTTCGAGTTCTCAATCAGCCCGTTGGCTTACTTCCTACGCCTTCGCGGCTGACGTCAGCGCTGACGTTTTTGGCGCACTCTGTGCCTGATGGGACGTGACAGTGCGGTCCCACTGTCAGTATTGACTGGAGACAGCGGTTGCCGCTTTGTACTGACCGTTGGGCGCGAAAATTTCGCGGTGTGATGATGGTGCCTTGATTCCCGTGCGTAGTGGGCGCGTGGCCGGCGACGGTTGCTATCTCCGCGCGACACGTGGACGGCCAGATGATGTTGCGGAGTGCGGTTTCGCTGAGGACGGCCCGATTAACTGGCCACGTGGTATATATTTTTTACCGCGGCGACGAACAGTTCATTCCATCCCCATTCTGCCATCGTCTCCGCTGCTCTCTCCGCCATTGTTGCTCTTTTCTGCCAGTTTCTTTTCTCCGCCCTCCATGAGCAAGGCCGCGATGAAGAGGGGGAAGCCTGCTGCTGGCGCCGTCGCCGCTGCCGAGGCGAGCGTGATGAAGAAGCCCGACGGCAACTGGGTGAAATCGTCGGTGAAGAAGGCCGACCTCGAGGCCCTCCGCGCGCAGGGGCTGCTGCCGCCGGCAGATCAGGCGACGGTGCGCGCTCCCGGGAAAAAGGTATTCGCCGCTCCTCGCGAGGGAGAACGCGTTTGCTTCGTGGATTTCCTTCCGCGGGGTTTCGGGTTCCCCCTCCACGATTTCGTCTGTGGTCTCTTGTACGCTTATGGGATTCAGATCCACGATCTGACCCCCAATAGCGTCTTGAGCATCGCGAGCTATTTCGTGCTCTGCGAGTGCTTCCTGGGAATCGCACCCAACTGGCTGCTGTGGAAGTCGCTATTCCTCGTGAGGAGGAACGTGGGGAAGAGCAAGCAGGTGTATCCAGTCGGCGGCTTCGGCATCCAGGTGCGTGGCGACACCTCCTACTTTCAGATGAAGAAGTCCGACTCCGTCCAGGGCTGGCGGAAGAAGTGGTTCTACATCAGGTGCGACCAAGAAGGGCTTCCTCGTGAGGATGTTGGCGATGAGCTCGATGATGACGTAGTCGAGTCGAAGGTGAGGAGCATCACTAGTCTCCGAGCCACTGACCCGTGCAATGTCAAGTGCCCAGTCGAGCCGTATGGGCCTAATAACCCTGTGCCTGAGGTGAGCTTCGTTTGCTTTGTTTGTCTTGTATCTTCTTCTGTCGAATCTTTTTGCTGACTCGAATGCTTCATTTGCTGACAGGGTCGTTCGAGCTATGTCAGTCTTCCTCCGTTGATGGAGAATGGACCTCATGAAGAGGCAGAGTTCCCTGAGGACGAGGTTGATGACGATGAAGTTCCCTCCGCCACCTCTCCGAGTGAAGAGTTGGAGGAGGATGATGAAGATGAGGAGCCGCTGCGGAAGCGGCAGAGCGAAAGAGTGGCGACTCTGGTTCTGCTTCGTCGCCCGTGAAGGAGGCGGGTGTGAACGAGGAAGAGACTAGCGAGTCGTCTTGGGCGCTAGGCACACGAGTGACCTGGCTGAGCCTTTGGTCGTGCCTCCCCTCGGCTCTGCACCGCCGACTGAGTTTGCGAGGATGGCCTCCGTATCCCTGGGAAGTGAAGATGATGTAGATGTCGCCAGGTTAGTCGCGTAACCATTGCCTCGTTTTTGTCGAGTGTGCTTTTTCACTTGCGAGTCCTTGAATTGTTATCTTGTCACAGCGACCGTACTGGCGCTGTTGTTTCTTCCCCTCGTGAGATGGAGCACACTTCTGCTCCCATGATCGAGCAGACTGCGAAGACGACCGGAGAAGAGGCTCTGGCGGGTGACGCTTTGGCCTTGAAGGCTTCGACCTCCTCCGTGCCAGAGAAAGCTGCTGATGCGACTCCGGTTGACGCTGGGCTGCTTGAGCATGTAAGTGTCCTTCGACTCGTTCTGCAAAATCTGTATCGGGTGCGCGAACAGCGCTCCCGATGGGAGTAGCCCCCGAAGATGTGCGTGACTAGAATAGTCGGGCGCAGATTGATGTCTTGTGTTTCCTGCAGCCATTTTATCGCCAGCAGATGGAGGGAGCCGCAGCCTTCGTTCGCATGGAGCAGGAGAGGGATCAGCTCCGCACTGCTCTGGAGCAAGCGAATAGTGAGTGTGAACCCTTGTGTTCGAGGGGTGCTTCGACTGCCTTTATTGCTAACTTTGCTCCGTTGATCCGTAGGCGAAAAGGAGAGCATGAAGAAGCGGGTCGCGGAGCTGGAGAAGTTGCTGGGTGAAGCCCAAGAGCGTGAACAAGCTCGGGATGATCTGGAGAAGACCCAGGTCGACCGCTTGCTCGCACTCGCAGATGTTGTTGGAAGTAAGTATTTCAGCTCAGTGCCTACTTTGTCTTTTGTCGACTTCGGATGTCTTACGGGTGTGGATTTCTGTTGATCAGAGACTTGCGGAGGTGCTCCTCCAGAAGGGTCCTCCAGCGAGAATGTCGGCTTGGCGAGGCTGTTGGCTTCATGGACCGCGTCTGCGCGTATGCTTCGGCGGCGCTGCAGAAGTCGACAGGCGCCTTGGCGACTGTGCACCAGAGCATCTTCCCCAGCAAGCCACCGCCAGTTGCTGTTGACGCGCTTGCGGCTCCGTTCGAAGGCAATGCGACCACCTTGGCGGACTACACGCGTGCGCAGACGGTACGCGGCTCCGAGCTCACTTTCCAGCTACTTCTTGGTCACCAAGTCGTAGGTGATTTTGAGAAGGTTGTCAGCGACTTCCCTCGGAAGCCTGATGGCAGGACCGCGTCCCTTAGCGGTGTGAAGGCACAGGCGAGTCAGCTGGCTGCAAAGTTGGTCGCCACCTTCGAGAAGAGGATTGCCAAGGCTGCAGAGTTGGCTGCTAGGAAGAGCCGTTCCCAGTCGGAGTCTGTGATGTAGACTCCGTTCTTTTAGGATTCTTCTGCTTTTGGTTCTTGGTCTGTAATGAACTATATAGTTTGCGGGTCTTCTGGCCGCGAACATGCTGGTGTTGAAATGTGAATTTGTGCCTTCGAGTCTTCTTTCATATCTAAGCTTGAATGAATGTGTTCTTTTCCTTGCTTGACGCTGTCGAACTTGGCAGTCTGAGATGGGCGAAGCTCCTGGGGTCGCTGGAACGACTGGTGCGGGCGACGAGGAGGACACCTCTTCGGCTGCACCCACTCGTCGTCGTCGAGCTCCTCCAGCTCCTGCGCGAAGCGTGAATGATCAACGAGTGATCACCTTCATGAGGAACAAGGTTGTTGAGCTCGAGTCGAAGTTGAAGAGCGCGGAGTTGGAGTTGGAGCGCTTGAGGTCGCGGCCCGTTGCGCCGTTCTCCAGCGAGAGGAGTTTCTGCTAGGCGAGATAGACTTGATCAGTCGGCAGCTGCAAGGTTGGTTTTCTAGCACTGTGCTTCGACTTCTTTATCCTTTTACTGTTCTTAGCTCTGGGTCTTGATGCAGATGTGAACTCTGACTGGAAGGCCGAGCAAAGTCGAGTAGACGAGCGGGTGGAGAAAGAAGCCGCCGGTGACTCACCCGAAGCGCGTCAGTTTTGGTCAAATAAATCCAGAGGCAGTGTACTGGCTCGAATGTTGGATCGCACCTGGCGGGCTGCTGTGCTCTTGGAAGGTTGTAGAAAAACCCTCTGGCAGATCAACAGGGTGTACTTTCCGCACAACGAGCAGCCTAATGGACTGGCTGCGCTGCTGGAGAGGTTCCGTGAAGGCAGTGCGTTGAAGGAAGTCGTGCACACTCAACTTGTTGCCGGGGCGAACGTGGCGCTGGCGTACGTTCGAATGCACCGGCCTAATCTTCCACTGTACAAGGTGCTTGACGGCTTGCCTGGAGAGGGTGACTACGCCGATACTCTTGCGGCTGCGCGTCAGATGATTCAGCAGGTCCAGAGCTTTAGTGAGCACCTTGTAGGGCCACTCGATGCGCCAAAGGGCGAGCCTGTAGAATAAGAGTAGTAGACTGCTGTTGTATAGCGTTAGCTTGTAAAAGCAATTTTTCCAAGTGGAAATATGAGTGTATGTATGCCGAGGTGGGGGTAGCCCCCGAGTGAGTAAATTGTATCTTGTAGACTTCTGTAAACCTGTATGGCGCAGCCCCCGAGCGGATCGAGTGCGGCCTAGGATTTTGAATTAGACATGTGCGGCGCAGCCCCCGAGTGCTTCGAGTGCGGCCGAGGTGTGTCGAGTCAGACCTGTGCGGCGCAGCCCCCGAGTGCTCGGGTGGCGGCCTAGGTTTTGACTTGGACCTGTACGGCGCAGCCCCCGAGTGCGTCGGGTGCGGCCTAGGTTTGACTTAGACCTGTGCGGCGCAGCCCCCGAGTGCTTCGGGTGCGGCCAGGTTTCGAGTTAGACCTGTGCGCAGCCCCCGAGTGCTTCGGGTGGCGACCTAGGTTTTGAGTTGGACCTGTATGGCGCAGCCCCCGAGTGCGTCGGGTGCGGCCTAGGTTTGACTTAGACCTGTGCGGCGCAGCCCCCGAGTGCTTCGGGTGCGGCCAAGGATTTTCGAGTTAGACCTGTATGGCGCAGCCCCCGAGTGCGTCGGGTGGCGGCCTAGGTTTTCGAGTTGGACCTGTATGGCGCAGCCCCCGAGTGCTTCGGGTGCGGCCTAGGTTTGACTTAGACCTGTGCGGCGCAGCCCCCGAGTGCTTCGGGTGGCGGCCAAGGATTTTCGAGTTGGACCTGTATGGCGCAGCCCCGAGTGCTTCGGGTGCGGCCTAGGTTTGACTTAGACCTGTGCGGCGCAGCCCCCGAGTGCTTCGGGTGGCGGCCTAGGATTTCGACTTGACCTGTATGGCGCAGCCCCCGAGTGCGTCGGGTGACGGCCTAGGTTTATGTTGCTTTTTGACTAAAAAAGTAAAGGGGAGAGCTTGTTCCACAAATCACTTCATTGATTTTTGCGAGCAGGCCGCCTCATTAAAACCCTTCCAGTCCCCTCAGGTACCCTGGTAAGGGAAAGAGTGCGTCTGGAACCTGCCGCCTCTTGACATAGTACACTTTGTTACAAGGGGGAGTCGATTAGGCGTAGAAGCGGCGCAGTTGCGCAACGTTCCACGGGTTGTTGCAGACTGTCCCCGTCTTCGAGTCCTTCAGGCGGTAAGCTCCGCCGCCGATTGCCTCTGTCACGATGTATGGACCCTCCCACGGGGAGGCGAGTTTGTGCACCTTCTTCTGTTTGAGGCGGAGGACAAGGTCGCCAGGGACGAACGCTCTGGGCCGCAGTCGCCGCCCGTGGTAGTTGCGTAAGTCTTGCTGATACACGGCTGTGCGGGTAAGGGCGATGTCGCGTGCTTCGTCCAGGGTATCCATGTCGTCCTCGAGTGCTTCTTCTGCGTCGGACTCGTCGTAGGCCACCACTCGGGGCGTCGAACTTGATGTCGCACGGCATGATTGCTTCTGCGCCGTAGACCATGAAGAATGGCGTGTACTGAGTGGATCTGTTTGGCGTAGTGCGCAGACTCCACAGCACAGATGGCAGCTCTTCAACCCAGGCGCCTGCAGCGCGCCTCAATGGTACTCGCAGGCGCTTCTTGATGCCCTTGCAGACTAAGCCATTGGCCTTTTCGACTGTCCGTTGGACTGCGGGTGCGAGACAGATGCGTAGTTGAGCTTGATGCCTTGCTCGGAGCAGAAGTCCTTGAACTCTTCGGCTGTGAAGTTCGTGCCGTTGTCGGTGATGATGCTGTGTGGCACTCCAAACCTGAAGATGATCGACCTGATGAAGTTAACTGCCGAGGAGGCAGTCGAACTTGTAATAGGCACAGCTTCGATCCACTTCGTGAACTTGTCGACTGCCACCAAGAGATGCGTGTGTCCTCCCGGCGAGGACTTCTTGAGTGGACCCACCATGTCGAGCCCCCATTGAGCGAAGGGCCAGGCGAGTGGAATGGTCTTTAGTGCTGATGCTGGTGCGTGCGGCTTGTTGGCGAACTCCTGGCAGCCGAGACATTTCCTCACGAGTTCTTCTGCGTCTTGCATTGCGGTGGGCCAGTAGAACCCGGCTCGTAAGGCTTTGGCCACTAAGGCTCGACTGCTGGCGTGGTGCCCGCAGATGCCAGCGTGGATCTCGAGTAAGATGGCTTGACCGTCGACTGGGTCGATGCACCTTTGGAGGACTCCCGAGATGCTTCGCTTGTAGAGCTCCCCGTTGATGACGGTGAAGCCCTTGGAGCGGCGGATGACGCGCTTGGCTTCGACTGGGTTTGTTGGCACCCTCTGCTGCAGTATGTAAGCCAGGTATGGGCTCGTCCATGTGGGCTCGATCAGCATCACCTCCATAGGCTCCTTCTCCGTGCTGGGCGGGTCGGCGGTGCTCGTTGTCGATGTAGAGGATCCGGCGCGGGCCGGAGCTTGACGGAGCGTTGCGTGATGCACTCGAGGAAGACTCCGGGTGGCACCGGCGCTTTGTTTGAGCCCAGGTTGGCGAGGGTGTCGGCTTCCTCGTTGCTCTCGCGGCCGACGTGCCGCAGCTCGCAGCCGTCGAAGGTACCTTCCAGCTGGTTGTACAGGTCCCTGTAGGCGATCATGTTGTCGGCGATGGCGTCACATTGCTTCATGGTTTGTTGCACGACGAGGTAGGAGTCTCCGTAGATCATGAGGTGAGTGGCGCCGCAGTTCTTGGCCATCCGCATGCCGTGGATCAGGGCCTCGTACTCTGCCTCGTTGTTGGAGGGCGTTGGGAAGTTCATCTGCAGCACGTACCTCAGCTTGTCGCCTTTGGTGAGATGAGGACGACTCCCGCCCCTGCTGATCTGAACTTCTTGGAGCCGTCGAAGTACATTGTCCATGCGTTGGACAGGTCGGGTACGTCTGGTAGCTGGGCCTCTATCCACTCGGTGGTGAACTCTGGAAGCACCTGGGCCTTGATTGACTTCGGGTGCGCGTACTTCAGCCCCCAGGGCCCTAGCTCAACAACCCACTTGGCGACTCGCCCGTCGCGGCTTGGTTGGTGAGGATGTCGGAGAGCCCGGAGGAGCTTACTACCGTGATGGAGTGCTCGGAGAAGTAGTGGACGACCTTCCTTGATGTCATGAAGACTCCGTATGCTAGCTTCTGGTAGTGCGGGTACCGCTGCTTGGACAAGGTTAGCACCTCACTGAGGTAGTAGACGGGTCGCTGAACAGGGTAACTGTGTCCTTCTTCTTCTCGTTCGACTACGAGTACCGTGCTGACCACCCTGTTCGTGGCTGACACGTAGAGGTATAGCGGCTCGTTCTCCAGTGGCGCCACCAGTACTGGGGAAGTCGTGAGTGTTTTCTTGAGTTGGTCGAACGCGACTTGCGCTTCTTCTGTCCACTCGAACTTGTCTGTCTTTTTCATCAGTTGGTAGAAAGGCAGGGCCTTTTCTCCCAACTTACTTATGAACCGGCTGAGAGCTGCGACTCGGCCGGCTAGGCGTTGCACCTCATGAAGCTTGGTCGGTGCTGGCATTGCGAGTATGTTTTGCACCTTCTCGGGTTGGCTTCGATTCCTCTTGCAGAGACGAGGTACCCGAGCAGTTCTCCGGCTGGCACGCCGAAGACACACTTGTCCGGGTTCAGCTTGATCTGATACTCGTTGAGGGCGGCGAAGACCTTGCGGAGGTCGGCGATGAGAGTGTCCTCCGTTCGAGTGGTGACGACTATGTCGTCGACGTAGACTTGGACGATCTCTCCGATTAGCCCCTTTAGGCAGGCTTGCATTGTGCGCTGGTACGTGGCTCCAGCGTTCTTCAACCCGAAGGGCATCGTCTGGTAGCAGAAGACGCCATGGGGTGTGATGAATGCAGTCTTCTCTTCATCGTCGACGTTCATCCTGATCTGCTGGTACCCTGAGTAGGCGTCCAGGAAGGATAGGCGTGCGCAGCCTGCAGTCGAGTCGATGATCTGGTCTATCCGCGGGAGCGGGAAATGGTCCTTGGGGCAGCATTTGTTGAGGGCGGTGAAGTCGACGCACATGCGGAGTTTCTTCGTCTTCTTCTTCTCCACCAGGACTGGGTTCGCTACCCAGTCCGAGTCCTTGATCTCTCGGATGAATTTGCGTGGAGCAGTCGATCGATCTCCTTGCTTATTTCATCTCGTTTGGGTCCTGAAAGCGTCGCATGGTCTGCTTGACGGGTTTGGCGTCCTTGTGGACGCGTAAAGAGTGCTCGGCGAGGTTCCTGGGTATGCCTGGCATGTCAGAAGGTTGCCAGGCGAAGATCTCCCAGTTCTCACGTAGAAACTCGACGAGCGCGCTTTCCTATGCGATAGGCAGCTCGACGACACTTTGACTGTCTTGTTTGCGTCCGTCGGGTGGACCTGATGAGTTGTCGTGTCGTCAGTCGTGTTGAAGGCGGCGTCCTTGGCTTGCTTCTTGCGTGGCGGGAAGATGGTTTTGTCGTTGTCGACTGCCATCGCCTCGAAGTGCTCTTCCATTCCGAAGAACTCGGAGATCTTGCTGAACTCGCGGTCGCAGCTGTTGGAGCGGTCGAAGTCGCCGTGCACCGTGATGACGCCCTTGGGCCAGGCATCTTGAGCATGAGGTAGGCGTAGTGAGGTACCGCCATGAATCTGGCAAAGGTTGGGCGCCCGAGTATCGCGTGGTACTGCGACTTCCAGTCGACTACCTCGAAGTCGATCGACTCCCTCTTGAAGTTTTCGGGTGTGCCGAAGATGACGTCGAGTGTGATCGTTCCCATGGGCGTGACTGCTTGCCCTGGTACTATGCCATGGAAGGTGGTCTCTGATGCCGCCAAGTTTGTCGTTGGCCTGTTTATCCTTCTGAGGGTGTCGGCAAAGATGATGTTGATGCCGCTGCCTCCGTCCATGAACACCTTTTTCAGGGTGTAATCTCCGATCAGAGCTTCGACTACCAGAGCGGCGTGCCCGGGTCGTGGTACTGCAGGCGGGTGATCTGCTCTGGAGAACGTGATTGGTGTCTCTGACCCTCTCAGGTAGTCGGGTACTGCAGGTGGACAGGTGATGGCCTGGAAAACTTGGCGAGTGATGATCTTCTGGGTCCTGTTTGAGGGGCGCCCCTTCTGTATCATGTTGAGTTGTCCGCGTGCCGCTGGATATGCGTCCTGGACCACCGGTGGGGCATCTTGCTGCGGCTGCTGCTGCTGCAGAAAGGCTCCCGCCGCCTGTGCTGGATTAGCGACTGCGGGTGCGGGTGCTGCCTGGATGGCCAGCTGCGCGGCTGGCTGCGCTGCGGGTGCTGGAGTGACTATCTTCTGCATGGCTTCGTATATTTTGCGTGCCTTTCGACAGTCCTTCAACAGGTGGTTGGATCCCCACTTGCCCGTTTCCGGGTTCCTGAACATGTGGTGCCTGCAGGGTTGTTCCAGCTCTTCCGCTGGGCTCAGTGTGCGTTTCTGCCACTCGCGTTTATGGCCTCCGTCGCTGCGGTAGCTGCTGCCGCCGCTTCGGTTGTATTGCCCCTGGCTGTATTGGCGACTCTGGTCACCGCCGCTTCGACTGTACTGTACATGGCTGTATTGGCGACTGCTGTCGCGCGCTTCATCCTCACGGGGGGTTTGGAATCCCGCCGCTACTAGCTCGATTGAGTCGTTGCCGTTGTAACGCGGCTTCTTCTTGTGGCGTCCTTCTCGCCAGTTGCTTGGTCCGGCTTCGTCCTTCGGGGAGTAGCGTGAACTATCGCGGACCGAGTCCTCTCCGTCTGCCCACTGGTTGGCTATCTTCATGACCTCGATCATGTTCTTCGGCCGGAGCCTACCAAACTCCTCGCGGAGGTCGCGGCGGGAGACGCCGTGCATGAAGGCATCCATCACTCGGTCCTCCGAGGCGGTCTCCATGGTGTTGCGGAGCAGGGTCCAACGCTGGATGTACGACCGGAGCGGCTCGTCTCGTCCTTGCTTGCATGCTTGTAGCTCGACGAAAGTCGTCGGTCTCGAGTACGTCCCCAGGAAGCTCTTAACGAAGGCCTCGCGAACTCGTCCCACGTCCTGAAGGCGTTCTTGGGTTGAGTGTTTAGCCACCCGCGTGCAGAGCCCGTGAGCATCAGCTGGATGTACTGCATGGCCGTAGTCGAAGTACCGCCCTGGCAGCTGCAGGCTATGAGGTAGTCTTCGCCAGAGTCTCGGGTCCTGCTTCCCGTCGTACTTGACTGCTTCTGCCGTGAGCTTGAAGCCCTTGGGCATTCTTGTGTCGCGGATGTTGAAGCTGAAGCATGCGGCGCCGCACGGCTCGTAGTCGCCGTCATTGCGGTCGTCAGGATTGGGCGTGCTGACCGCCGCTGGGTGCGGCTGCGGTCCACCGTCCTCTGTGTGATGACGTTGCGGAGGTCTTCGCCTGGCTGCAGTGTCTTGCGCGGGCCTGCGAGTGCTGCGGGCTCGCGGTCGCGGGCCTCGATCTTCTCGCACCTTTTCTGTCGGCGCCTTGTTCATCAGAGCTTCTTCGACTGCCTTGATAGACATGATCTGCTGCTTGTGGAGGAGAGCGCGCGAGTCGCCCTCGGGCGGCTGCGTCAGCCGCAGGTATGTTTCGACTGCCATGAGCGCGGCTCCGGGCGTTTTGGGGACGGGTATCCCGTCTGCGTCTTCGCTCATGTATGATGATTCGAGGTTGCGGGTGACTTAGCGCGGTCGGCCTCCGTCATCAGGGGCACGCGTGCTCTGTGGCGCCTTGCTCCTTGTGAGACCTCTGTTGAGGCAGTGAACGAGTAAGCGGCCCTCCTGGCGCTCGACGCGTCAGCCTCCTCCTTGCGTCGGAGGAGCTCGGCCTTCTCTGCGCGGAGTCGTTCGCCTTCCTTCCGTAGCAGGTACTGGACCGCCATAAGGTCCTCCCGGGGTGCGTCTGGTGGGGGGTACGTGCCGTCCTCGACGTGCTTCAGGGCTCTGATTGCTATCTCTCGGGTGATGGTGAGCCGCGTCACCTGGTCCGGCATGACACCTCCAGTGGGTATGCGGGTTCGTCGCCGTTGCCCTGTCGGGCCGATCATGAAGACTTGCGCGGGGTATGTCTGGGGAGTGGGCGGGCGCTGCCACTGCTGCTTCCTTCGTCCGAGCCGTGCTCGGAGCCGAAAATGGACGCAACGTGGTGGGTACCACAGTCGCTGCCGAGGCTCCTTCCCTGGAGTCTCGCGATCTCCGCCGCGACGAGGAGTGATGTCGCCGTCGTCGACGCGGGCGCGATTGGCTTGTTGACGATCTTGTAAGTCGACGGAGACGCGAGTGGCGCGGGTAGAACGACGCGACCTCCGTCGCGCGCGAAGGTGTGGTCGACGTAGTCGAAGTTGACGTAGATCTTGGCCTTGCCAGCGACGCGATCGAGGTAGTCGAAGTAGACTCGATCCGCGCGGTGGTCGACGAGGTGGTCGATGTAGTCGTAGCCGATGCGATCTCCGTGACAGCCGGAGACGCTGATGGCGTGGCCGTGTTGGGCGCGATCTCTGCCGCAGCGGAGGCGGTCGGTGTAGTCGAGGCGGATGCGATCTTCTCAGCAGTCGAAGATGCTGTCGCCGCAGTCGCAGCAGATGCGATCTCCAGCAGGTGGGGCGTGGTTGGGGCAGCGCGGCAGATGCGGGTGCTACCACCGCGCGCGGTGCGATCGCCGTGGATCTGAGTACTCCACAGCTGTCTACGAAGTAGTGCATGGTACCGAAGGTGAGGCACATACCTACATGCAGATCGGCGTACACCGAGCGGTGGGCCGGCGGGTGGAAGGTGTACTCGAAGGAGCCGAAGCAGATTGGCTCCTTGGTGATGCAGACGTCGGTCTTCAAAGTCGATGGAGCCGGTGCGACCATGGTTCCAGCGCTCGTTCTTTCCCACAGACGGCGCCAATTGACGAGGTGTGGACTCGGCAAATCCCTGGGTTGTGTACCCCGGGTTGATTGAAGGGGAGAGAGATGAGCGCTGGTGATCACGACGGCTGACAAGCAAGGCGTTTACCCAGGTTCAGGCTCCCGGAGGATAACACCCTACTTCCTGCTTGTCTGGTATTGAATGGCGAGTTGTGGCTACAATGGCGAGATGGCAATCTCGCTAGGGTTTGTGGTGGCGGCTATGAGCGTACCCTAGACGAAGGACCCTCCTAGCCTTTATATGGTAGGCTAGGTCTCAGGTGAACGGTGCCGATGGCGCTTACAAGCATGGCTGGAGTCGATGACCTAACGTCGACTATCTTGGGCCGCACGTCGTCCTCCTTGGGCCTTCCTTGGGCCCTCATCATAAGGCTAACAGGCTTGGCGTGACCCAGGTATCCCCACCGTGGGGTAGTCGAAGAGTGACCCCACGACAGGTTCCTAGGAGGAACCCATCCCCTGGCCATGGTTTGGCTGAGGTGCTAGATCCGGGCCTCGGGCCTAGATCCGGCGACCGCCTGGCAGGCCCGTTTCGGGCTCTGTGGCTGCTACGTCCTGTGTTCCGAGCGCTGATTCGCTGACCTCGACATCTCCTGTCCGATTCGGTAGTCTTGCTGTCCCTTGCTTGCTTCTCAGCGGGTGCGAGGTCTTGGATGCCGAGGCGGCGGCCTCGGAAGGTGGATCGCACGGGTGTTCTGCGGCGAGCGACGTAGCGGTGGTGATGGTCCCTTTCCTGGACTAGGTGGCTGGCAGGGAGCGGACGGCGGGAGATCCTGGTGTTGATGGCTTCGGCTTTGGCAGCTCCCAGATCGTGGGTTGGGAGTCAGACTTGATGACGCGGGCGGTCTGATATACCAGGCGGGGCGAAGGTTTTTCCGGGCGAAAGCCCAGCGCTTTGGCGCCAACGGCGGCAATGCCTGTGGGTGTCGTTACCCTCTTGGGGGCGCTGTTGTGGTTATCTTCGTTGTGTCAGCACTCCGGGTGAAAACCTTGGCCTTTGGTCTCGACATTGGCGTCGCTAGGCGTCGCTTCCTTCTTGAGGGCTTTGTCGTGGAGTTTGGTGTCTTTATCTTGTTCTGTTGTCATCGGTGGCAAGTTTGGCTCTCCGATGTTTTTCTGTTTATTTCTGATCTGCTATGTAAGAGGGTCTCCTCATCACTTTGTATCGGTTTGGCCGTTGGGATTTATTTATAAATCCCGGCGAAAGCCTATTTCGAGACACTATGCATTGACAAGAAATTATTGGACTACATTGACATCGACGCCAACATAACTGAATTTGCATCGAGAAATATTAGAAGAAATTTCTAGTTATTTTTTGTAATTATTCGTGTACTTATTTTGGATGCATTTAAGTGTTATTGTTTGTTTGTTTTTTGCTGGAACATTAAGTATTATTGGAAAATATCTTTTACACATATATTAATTATTATAAGGTATGATGTCTATATTTAGGACCCCAAATGCTTGTTTCGCCCGGGCCCCCAAAATCTCAGGACCGGCCCTGCGAAAGGGGAGGTAGAGCAGCCACATCCACATGGTATCATCACTTCTTCCATTGTATATACTAGGGGACTATGCGCGGGCTTCGCCGCGCCCGTGGATTTAAACTTTTTTCGAATATGTTTTTTAAAAAATCGTGTTGAAATATGAGTATTATTTGAATTCGGAAAGTTTGCGCTTAGAAGATTGTTGAGATTGTGAAAATTTGACGTATTGAAATGTATTTATGTTTGTATTATTTTAATGTTTACGAAAAATGATCAGATTTGGAAGACATTTGAAATTCTGGAATATGTAAATTTGAAATTTGAGTTGAAATGCTCAAATATAGATTTTAGGAACTGAACAATTTGGAACAGAAATGATTCATATTGAAATATCTAAAACATCTTACTTGACTGGCTCTTAATTTCAAAATGGCTTCTAGTTGTGGGAGTCGAGGTTGCTGACGTCGAGGATGTCGCAGAAGTGCTTATAGAATCTGATCCGGCTGGCCCTATAGGGTTCGATTACAACGCATTGTCTATGAGATCTTCAAGCCCTTTCTTCATCCATGACATAATCTTGTACTTTCCTGAAGGCAACCGTAGAACAACGCCAAAACCATCAAACCATAGACCTGTGAATACCACCGAAGATTCTCCCTTTTTAATTATGAGCCGCAATGCCAAGACTTTGTGCACGCACGCAGCCATTAAATTAATCAAGCAACATCGGCAGGAGCACCACCACTGATATTCCAGGGACAAATAACCGAACCACATTGTCGACGTCGTTGGGAGCCGAGAAAACGAATCACCATTGCCGAAGACGTAGTAGCCGGGATAGATATTGCGAGGACAAACCTCCTCGCGACAACCATGAGAAATAATCCAAGATTGATCTGGCGAAGCAAGATCTGAAGAACCATACCTAGACAGACTTAATCTTCCAAAGCCACCATTGACGTCGGGAAGGATATCTCGTCGTCGAACGAAGCGTCGGAGATCACTTATTGCAGACGATATCATCTCTATTAACAAAGAAGATGACGACCAAAACCAAGCTCTAACATTAAGGACCTTCGTATAGCGCCATGCGCAGGTCAAAGGTCCCCACCCCTCCTAGTGCCAGAACGGCATCTAGAGGAGGCGAGGACTCGTCGAATCTTTGCCGGCGGCGACGATGAAGCAGCAGATGACACCTATGACGACGGCTAGGGTTCAACCCTAGCCGCCGCCTCTCTTTCTTTCTTTTCTTTCCGCCACGCTCCCGTTCACAAAAGCTAACTAGACTTTCCTCGCAGTCAATGTGGGCCCCCACCCTAGGTATGTTGTACTATGGACAGTATACCTGTAGAGATACGTATTCAGCAGGAAAAGAAGCAATGGGCCGGCCAGGCCATAGGGACGTGGCCCATGCAAGTAGAAGGAGATAGGCAAATCACATCGCTAGCCCAAAGCACACGCAGGATAGCGAGTTCCGACGTCTCGACTGTCCCTGTCCTTCCGTTCTTCACCTGTGACCCCGCGGGAGCATCGTCGAAGCGATCTCATCCAAAGGCCGCCGCCGCCACCATTTGTAGGCCCCGGCAGCTGCCGCTACAATAAAAAATTTATACTCTTTTTTTCTATTCGTAATGCGTTACGTTGTGAATCGTAAATTCGTGATCATGTCGATCAAGAAGGTGATGATCTTATTTCCGAGTTAAAGAATATCAGATTCACATTGTTTGTATGATGTCTGCTACGGAGATTTTTTAGCATGCCAAATTAGAGAAGTTGATTGTTAACTAATATCTCCATTGCCTATCGCAGCCCACTCACTGCCCGTGATTGTGGCATCGGAAAGAAGGTTTTGGAAGTTGAAATTATTGAACAACTATTTATGGTCAATAATGACTGATACGTCTCAAACGTATCTATAATTCTTGATGTTACATGCTTGTTTTATATCAATTGCTACATGTTTTGCATCTACTTTATATCACTTTTATACATTTTTTGGGACTAACCTATTAACAAGATGCCGAAGTGCCAGTTCCTGTTTTCTGCTGTTTTTGTATTCCAGAAAAGCTAGTCTGGAAATATTCTCGGAATTGGACGAAACTACACGGGGGTGCCTATTTTTCCAGAACACGCCTGACGGAGCGAAGGAGCAGCAGAGGAGGGCCACCAGGAGGGCACACGCCACCAGGGCGCGGGCTCCCCTTCTGCCGCGCCCTGGGGTGGTGTGGGTCCCTCGGGGGTCCGCAGCTGCCGCCCTTTCGCCTACTTATTCCCCCCGACGCGAAAACCCTAAGTACCTGAGCAAATATCCACGAAAAGTTCCAGAGACGCCGCCGTCGTCAACCCTAGCTCGGGAGGGTTCAGAACCTCTTCCCGGCACCCTGCCGGAGAGGGGAATCGTCACCGGAGGCTTCTACATCGCCATGCCTGCCTCCGGAGTGATGCGTGAGTAGTTCATCCTTGAACTACGGGTCCATAGCTGTAGCTAGATGGTTGTCTCTCCACTTTGTGCCATCATGTTTAGATCTTGTGAGCTGCCCTACATGATCAAGATCATATTATTGTAATGCTACATGTTGTGTTTGCTGGGATCCGATGAATATTGAATATTATGTCAAGTTGATTATCAATCTATCTTATATGTTATTTAAGATCTTGCATGCTTTCCGTTACTCGTAGATGCTTTGGCCAAGTAGATGCTTGTAACTCCAAGAGAGAGTATTTATGCTAGATAGTGGGTTCATGTCTCCGTTTAACCTGGGACAGTGACAGAAAGTTCTAAGGTTGTGGATGTGCTGTTGCCACTAGGGATAACCTAACGATGCTATGTCCACGGACATATGTGTTTGTTTACATTACGCACTTTACTTAATGCAATTATCCGTTGCTTGCAACTTAATACCAACGGGGGACTCGGATGACAACCCGGCGGTGGATTATTAGTCATAGATGTTGTTGGATAACGATCTATGTATTATGTCGTAATGCCCAATTAAATATCATAATAGTCAACATGTCATGTATATGCATTGTCATGCGCTCACTATTCGTCAATTGCCCAGCTGTAATTTGTTCACCCAACATGTTAGTTATCTTTTATGGAGAGACACCACTAGTGAACTGTGGACCCCGGTCCATTCTTTTACACTGATTAAACAACCACAAACTGCAAACTGTTCCTTTTTCATTCTCTGCAATTTAATACTTATTTTCCACACCATACGTTTAATCCTTTGTTTTCAGCAAGCCAGTGAGATTGACAACCTCACTGTTTCGTTGGGGCAAAGTAGTTTGATTGTGTTGTGTGCTGATTCCACGTCAACAGTCCAGACTCCTTGCGACAGCTATTTTTCTGGCGCCGTTGACAACCTTCTGAAGAGTTGCTGCTCCTACTGGTTCGATAACCTTGGTTTCTTTCTGAGGGAAAACTTGCTGCTGATTACATCATACCTTCCTCTTGGGGTCTCCCAACGAACGTGTGTTTCACGTCATCAATGACTCAAGAGAGGTTAAATGGTTTGGCAACACTATGCATTGACAAGAAATTATTGGACTACATTGACATCGACGCCAACATAACTGAATTTGCATCGAGAAATATTAGAAGAAATTTCTAGTTATTTTTTGTAATTATTCGTGTACTTATTTTGGATGCATTTAAGTGTTATTGTTTGTTTGTTTTTTGCTGGAACATTAAGTATTATTGGAAAATATCTTTTACACATATATTAATTATTATAAGGTATGATGTCTATATTTAGGACCCCAAATGCTTGTTTCGCCCCGGGCCCCCAAAATCTCAGGACCGGCCCTGCGAGAGGGGAGGTAGAGCAGCCACATCCACATGGTATCATCACTTCTTCCATTGTATATATACGCTCCGGAGTCCGGACCTCCGGTCGGAGCAGAGGCGGGCCGGGACGGATGCAGCGGGGTGGCGACTCAAAATCTGCCATGGTTTGACGGCCGGACTTCCTTCTTTGGAAGATTTTGCTAGGCATCTAGATGGGTGAACGGCTCATGGAGTGATGGGGACGTTGGAGGGATCCTCCGATGGTCCGGCCGACGGTGCGGCAACGGGTTTCTGCTAAAGATGTGATGGGTCTGGTTCGGCCCGCTGACCCGCCAGACCGGACCTGTAATTTGTTACCGATAGGATTAGGGGACGGCCCTAAAAAGAAAAGGTTCATCGGGAACCTGATCCTTTCGACCCTGGGGTCGACTCGAACCTCTACGTCTCCTCGGCAAAAAAAATAGACGCCGCCGCCGTGACAGGGTCAGGCGAGCCACCGGCACCGGAATCAACTCGCCAGCCTAGATGTGACACCCCTCCCTGGCACATGTCACCAGAGAGGCAGTCGTCCCGTGCGCCATCCCAAGATAACTGGCCGCACGTCACAACAGTGTAACATATGGAAATCATTACACAATCAGGCACATCAGTGCTACGAATGGTTTACAAGGCCATCAAGGAATGACGAAATATCAATCCCAGCATGGCACGATACAGAGTTTTAACTGGCAGCGGAAGACATATGAGAGGCTACGGCTTGGAGCGGCTCCACTCCACAGGTTCTGGCTGGGCTACTGATCCTAGCACGCTCTTGCTTCAAATCCTTATTAAGGTGATAGATGAATCCTCGACAAAACCTGGCCACAATCACAAGGCCCGTGAGTACATTAATATGCACTCAGCAAGAATCGCCACTCACCACAAACAATCCAACAATCATGCAACAAGATATACATTGGAAATAAAATCCTACAACATGGCAAGAGTCTACTCAAGATAGACCAATATGATAACATAAAGGTAGCATGGCATCACAAGCAAAACATGGCATAAGCAAACAACAAGAGTATCACCAGTACAGAGTCCAAGCCAGGTGGGGTTGGATCGTGCACCGACAATCAAACAAAGAGGTTACCTGTGACGAGTAGACGAGTGTATCAGTTGGTACCAAATCTTACAATTACTCCTGTCAACACAATCAGGCTTCCAAGCCTCTAGCCAACTCTGGCTATCACTCCAGCCAACTCTGGCTATCAATCCAGCCAACTCTGGCTATCTCCCGGGGCATGCACGGTTGATGTTGGCTCTGGCCTAACTATAGGCTTCCAACGCATCACACCGCCATCCCATTCACCTCACAAGTAACATTCCCTGCATCATCTTATTGTTCATTTAGTGAAATCAGGTTGTTCATCTTTCTTTCAAACAAGCCTTAGGTTTAACCTCCTGACACGACAAAGACACACAGTGTGACCGACACTGAACTGTTGTTCCATAACCTTGGAACGAGGCTAGACATCCAGATTTGACACTCTCGAGAGGTTGCAATTACCACCCACCTAAGTGCACCACACTGAGCCGGTACTTTAGGACAACATCCTTAAGGCGAACTCAGCAAGATACACTCACCTGACCGTTCACGCTACCAAGACACTCCCTGTATAGCCACCGACATAACTCTATGCCTTATGCAGAAGTGAATCCGGCACGCTCCCAACTATGGGCAACGCCTAGCTCCGGAACCTTCGCAAGACTAGCCCCGACCAACTATGGTAACCGACTAGACTTGCCAAAAGGGTGGCATCAAAGGAGGCTCGATAGGATTACGTAGGTCAAGGCCCGCCCATGTGAGCGACAGTGGCAGTGCGTTCGATGTTCAGATTAGTGGCACCGTGGACTGACCCTATCGTTGTTTGGAGGGGTGTTTCATTTAATCAAGTTCCATCATTCACCAGTCCAAACCAAGAGGATTAGTCCAACACAACAATCACAATATCATAATATATCATCACACGACAAAATATTAGCAACACAATAAATCAAGCAATAGTAGTATCCATGTCCAAACTTTGCAAAATAAAAAGAACGTCAACCGGATGACTGTGGCAGCGGTCTTCCGCTGGCAAGCGCCTTCTCGTTTGACAAGGAAAAAGAAACGTCGACCGGAAGACTGTGGCAGCGGTCTTCCGCTAGCAAGCGCCTTCACAGATCGACTACAAAAGATAACACAGTGGGTCAATCGGACGACTGTGGCGGTTCCTCCAGCCAGCGTCCTTGCAGATTAATTACAAAGTTGGTGAGGCATGTAGCCTCCAAACAATGAACCGAAAAGCATTCATAAGAAAGAAAGCATCCATTCCACTCAAGGATTAACCTGACGTGGTGTCAGCAATCTTGGCAAAAAGAACCAAATGGAAAGTCAGCTCCCAAGCGTCGCAGTCCGGGTGGTCTATGCCAACCATATTTGACAGAGGGACAAGGCAAATAACTCTTTTGGCAAATGCCCCCAACTCCGAGGATCATAAGACGACATTCGTCCGCTCCTCACCTTGGCGAAGAAGAAGAAGCAAACAATCATAGGAACGCATGTTTTATAGTTGTTTATTTAGAGGGTTCAACAAAGCCACGCAAGTGCGAGGCGCACAGATAATTCACACATCATTCTAATGCATACATGGATGATGAATATGACATGGCAGGAGCAATAACCGAAGCAACATATTAAACAAGAATAATAATAGACATGCAATAATTAAAACAGGGTACAAACAGAAAATATAACACTCGGTATGGCAATCAACAAATAAACAAACAACATTGCGGGACGGTTCACAGCAAGGGTTTAGCTTGCCTGAAAACACGGCTCCAGATGGTTCGGGGAGGTCTCGTACTCGTCGGGGGTCGGGGTCTTGGCGAACGCCTGAACCCCCGGGGGGGTCAAACAACACATCAACATAGGCCACAAAATAAATAATTCCAAAAATGGAAAAGGACAGCTCCACTGGATAACTCTCCTCAAACCATGAATTTAGGAATTTGAATCGCCTCAATCGGAGCTACGGTTAAAAAGATAATGACGTGCGAAAATTAGCTATCCGCTGCTCACCCTGGAAAAAAAAAACAGAGCGGGCCGAAACTGAGTTGGGCTGGGCTGATCGCGCATTTCTCTGAAAATACGTCTTCTCTGCGGGAAAGCGGAAAGCGTGGAACCCGCTTCCACTTAACTGGCGTGGCAGCTGGGCCAGGCTGGGCCCGCCTGTCGGCGACACCAGCTCGCCACGCTGGCTGCTAGCTGGCCATCTCTCTCCTTGCGCCAAAGAGATGCGGGACGAGGCCCGACTCGGGCGCGTTGGGGCACCGTGGCCACCGGAGCTGGCCGCCGCGGCCGCTCTGGAGCACGCCGCCGAGCTTCGAGGTGCTGGGGAGGACCGCCCATCCGTGCCGCGCCCGAGGAGGGAGGTCACGGGTACGGGGAGGTATGGGGGGGTGTCACCACGGCGCGCGCTCGGCGAGTTCGCCGCCGGCGGTCGAGGATGGAGACGAGGCTACGGGCCGCCAAACGTTGAACTTCTTTGACTGGGAGGGAGAGGGGATCGAGGGGAACCTCGGTGCAGGTTTAATCGAAGAACAGCTCGGCCTAATGCTCGCCACGCTCGACGAATCGTCGGCGACGACCACGGCCGAATCGGAGCAGGGCTCCGCCGTTCCTCGATTAAAAGAGCAAGCGGGTTCCAGGGGGAAATAGGGATGTGTGGTGTGCCTGGAGGCTGCCAGGGAGCTTCTTTTATAGCACGGGGGGGCAGGGGGCACGGGGTGGTTGCCATGGCGACGTGTCGGAGCTCTCGCGGCCACAGAAGAGGAGGGGAAGGATAGGGGCGCCGCGCTGGGGCTACAGAGGGGGCACGAGGGGTTACTGGAGTGGCGGTGCGTCGCGTAGCTCTTGGAGGCGTACTGTGCCGTCGGTGCGGCGTGTTGTGGTTGGCGGCACACGGCGGAGCGAGGTGTTGGGCAGGGGCAAGGGGGCCTGGGCAGGGCTTGGCTCGCCGGAGCCACGGGCAGCAAGGGGAGAGGGGGGGGGGGGGCTCGGGCACGGCTTCACTCCGCAGGGCAGCGAGGCAGCGAGCGACGGGGAGAGGACATGGGCAAGCCGGCGGACACGTCCTGGTGCTCCAGAGCGCGCCACGGTCGGCACTGCCGCGTCCCCGACGATTGGATGCTCCAAACACAAAGAAGTTGGTACTACGGTGCTCACCAGATCAAGGCAAACACAATTAAACAAGAAACCATCAATGTTGCAACACTTTGCAGAATAAAGTTTTCAGAAAACTAAAAATGTAGCAGGTGTTCGATGAAATGTTAGGGGCCTTGCCCATCTCAGAAAAATTCCCAAAAATTACCACTGGCTAGGTTAGGTGTATGAAGTATGTCCATGGAGTTTGAGCTCATTTGGATGACGGGAAATTGGTTTTCCATAAGATGGCCAAAAATGACCATAATGGAATGATTTGAGAAAAATGGGGTTCCATGCTTCATCTTGGGGTAATCTCCTGGATTTATGTGTCTAAGGACCAATTGGTCAACATGTTCAAGTATCATGCTAATTGGAATTTTCTAGGTCTAGGTTTTCTTGAAGATCTTGAAATGGCATCAATTTGGGCTTACAAAGGAAGTGGTCTAAATATTGCTCAAATGGGTTTGTCTCCGAAAGATGAAATGCAGGAAATGCCAAAATAGGCATTCCCTGAATTTATCAGAATTATTGGAGGTTCCTAGATTGGTTAAAACATTTCTAGACTAGAAATGGCAGTTTTGAAATTATGGCCTAACTTGGAAATATTGCATTGGAGTATGCAATATTTTTTGCATGGATGGTCTTTATATGGACATGGGGTCCTCTGATATTTTTGGTGGAATTTTTAGAGCTATGGAAATGGGCTTTCCTTTTATAGATGGAAGAAAGGGTTTAAAAGTTCGATAATTAGGGATAGGGTTTTCGAGAGAAAACCTAAGCAACAAAATTATCACGGGGGTTGGAGTGGTTCGTGGATTACCGGGAAATTTTGAGAAAGCAATTCCCAAGTCACTTCATCCTCAAAATATTTGAAGAAACATTTAGGGAAAAGAGAAAAAGTTTTTCAGGTGTCAGAAAACACCACTAAAATTATGTTTGAATTTTCGGGGTGTTACACTAGAGCATGACGCCCCCGCTGAAGGATCCTCCTTTGCCGCTTGTCTCCATTTCCGCCGCCGGAGGAGGTCAACCGTCGGCCGCGCAACCGGGGGACGTTGCGGAAGGCGCTCGCAGCCGGGGACGCCCAGATCTTACAGAGCACGCCGGCCCTTATCCCCTTCTCCAATAGGGACTGTCCCCGTGCCGGTCTCCGTCTCTCCAACCTCTGATTCCTCTCGCATCTGCCGCCGTCGAAACCCAGGTGCGCTGCTCCTCGTAGTCATAGTTACAGCTGGCCACCGATGTACGGCGGCGTCGGCAAGGGAGAGAAAAATATCATCACGCACGGCGCGGAGCTCTGCTACTACTTCATCCAGTCGGAGCGCAGCCCGCAAGAGGGCCCTCTCATTCTCTGTATCACCGGCGGCCCCAGTTCATGCAGTGCTTCTATTACTGTTGTTCTACTGCTAATGTTGTACTAATGCTGTTGAACAGGGTCAAACCTAGGATTACCGATAAACCTGAAATAGAAGGAGCGGGACAAACCCGAACCTGCTATTTGTTTAGTAGGTTCGGTGGTCCAATATGAGGTTCGAACCGAACCGGACCTAGCACATCTTGATCCGTTGGCGCACCGTCGGATGGGATCCCCCGGTGGTCCGGCCGACGGTGCGGCAACGGGTTTCTGGCAGAAACTTTCTGCGCGTGCGGTTAGCCCCTAAATCTCAGTCCTCAGTCGATCAGATGAAGCCATAGCCTAGTGTTCGTTCCATAGTTTGCTGGCTGGCCACACGTTGTGTCTCTTTTTTTTGTGTGTTAATTGAACTGAAGTGGGCCTTCTGAGCCCAATTATTTGTGTTTTTTTTTTCCTTTGCTTCTTTATTCGATGTTTTAAACTGGCCACTATTCTCAAAATCACTGCAAACTTAACAAAGTGCCAGTGTGTTGCAACAATTAAAAAATAATTCAATAATATGATGCAATTTCTAGAACTCAAACATCGAATATTTCACTTTGGCTTTGATTTGTATCATTTGAAATATTTTAGGTTTTTCTTCAGATTTAGTCTCCCTGTCCATGATGCATCGTACAATCAGTAGAGAAATAATAACTCAACACCTAATTTCCAATCTTCTCTTTTTGCGGGGACTTATCAATCTTCTTTATGTGCATCATGGTTATCTAGAAGTACAAAATATCAGGTATCGTGTAGAAAATTTGAGAATACAATTAAATCATTCATATTAGAATTTGCTAAACTACATGGGAAAATCAATACATAAAATATTAAGTGGTAGTAAAATTAGGATCACATGAAATTTCTGCTCTGCTGCAATTACTTCCGTTAGTTCAAGACCAAAACCATAGTGAAGTCCTCCTGGAATTAGTTTCCCACATGCTAACGATAAATTGTTCACTAAATGTAGTAATCGAGCATAATATCAGGCGAAATACACCAAGGTGTAAATCAAAATTCCTGGCATCACTCAAACCTTCGAATTATATGGTTTATTTTTGGAATAACAAGGTTAGATGTGAGCATTAATATTGATGTGCATACTATTCTAAAAATATATAAAAAATATTGATGCGCATGCGACGCAACAATCACAGAGTGTGGTGTTTTGTAGCCCGAGCTACATGTAGCCCTTTATTTTGAACATTCAAATACAAATTTTAAGTTTCATAAAAAAATCTATAAAAAATATGTACAAGTAGCCATGTATATATCCTACAAGTGTGTAAAATATTAATCTGAAATAAGCTATATTTTAGGATACACAAAAAAGGCAAAATTGTTGATCTAATGTGTGAACAGTAACCCTCCAAATCTTGTCAGAACTAGTTTTTTTACATAGCCCAAAATACAAGACAGCTTGAGTTGAAACCTCGCATAGTTATAGGATATGGTATTGGCTGCATCCAAATTTATTTTTAGAATTTTTTGAAACTTAAAAATGTTGTTTTCATTTTTTTCAAATATAGGTCTACATGTAGCCCTGACTATAAATGCCTTTTACGCATAGCAACTCACTTATCTACTACATGCAATAGGATCCGAAACGGCAACAAGAACAAACCCTGTCATGAATTAATTAACACAAACATTTCGCGCGGGTGCATCTTGTAGTTGTGTGTCTCCATAGAAACTCTTCATACAAAGTATACCCTGTCATGAATTAATTAACAAAAACATTTCGCGCGGGTGCATCTTGTAGTTGTGTGTCTCCATAGAAACTCTTCATACAAAGTATAACCTATTGACGAGTAGTGAGTATTTACTAGCTGACGTTGGCCTACCTTTCGGGTGTCGCACCTTTGGCGTACCCGATGCGGCCCAGACGGAGGCCCACCTGACGGCCTAACAATTACTTGAAGTACAAGACAAGGATTACAAGACGTAGTCTAATAGAACTCTTGTAAACCCTACCTGGCTCCCTTTATAAGGTCAGGCAGGAGCACCCCCATAGATCAGATCCATACGAGACAATTAGACACACAACAGATAGGCATAGCCCTAGCAAGACCACGTCTCACACAATCGCCATTACGGCCACCATGTAATCATACAATATATACAGATCAGACAAGCTGGAAGTAGGGTGTTACCCTCCGTAGGCCTGAACCAGGGTAAATCGACTCGCTTGTCAGCCGACGGAACTACCAGCGCGCCAAGTTTTCCCTCTCAATCAACCCGGGGTATCTCAACCCTATGATTTGTCGTGGCACCCCCACGTCAATTGGCGCCGTCTGTGGGAAGAACGCGCGCTGGAATCATGGTTTCGGCGGCTTCAATCTTCATCGACAACTGCAACCAGATCGCATCTACCTATGGATTTCGTCATCAGCATCGACAACATCGACCAAGTACGACCAGATCGCATCTAGCGATAAGCCTAATCATCGACAAGACGACGACCGGCTCCCGACGTGCTGGCGGGTGCGTGCATCCTTCCGATCAGCCACCGCCCTGGCTAAGATCCAATCTGAAGTACTCCCTCCGTTCCAAATTAATTAACTTCCATTTGTCCATATGTGGATGTATCTATACGTGTAACATGTCTAGATACATCCACGTGTGAACAAATGAAAGTCAATTAATTTGGAACGGAGAGAGTAAAATCGAAGCCCTCTCGAGTTCCGGAACTGGATCGATGGAGGCAACTCGTCGGCTCGTCTACATTAGCTTGTCGAGCCACCCTGCAGGCACGAGCACGCGGGATCTACATCAACGCGTCGGCCGGCCCGGCCATCGCCCATCCAGCTTCCACGACATCGCGATCCTCTCGTCGACCAGGACAGCACCTCCAGCAAAGTACGCATGCAAAGAGCAATCAGCAGCAGAACGGATCTAAGATTCTAAGTCCTGAGAAGCAAAAAGAAGAAGGAAAAATCGGATGCTGCATGCAAGAAAACAATTCGAGTGCTACTAGCACTCACGAGCATCAAATACATCCATGTGCGGCCCGGTTTTCCAAGGCCAGAAAAAAAAAAAGAGGAGGAAAGAAGTGGTCAGCTCAATCATGATCCAGCCACGGTGAGTCGACCACGGTACGTACGCTGCGGCCTGCTTCGAGGCGCCGTCGCGGACAAGTCCAATCTCGTCGACTACGGCTGCTGCTACTGACACGCGAGCGGATCACGGAAGGCGACGAGCCGACGAGTTCCGATTCAATTCGCATACATGCAAGATGCAACGCATGTTCACGGGCGTGAATCATTGATCAATCCTTGCCTTATTCATTTAATTATTATTTTCATTATTTCTGCTAACAGATTTATATCTCTTAAACGCATGTGCATGTACCTGGGAGAGCTAATCCCAATGATCGATCACAAGGAGCAGCAGCTGGTCCAGTACATGCACGCGAGGCATCATCTACACCGCCATGTCGTGCATCCTCCAGCTGACGCCGCGCGTGGAACCGCGTCGATGACCCCTGCCTTCGTCAAGATCGACTACAACAACCATCTCCTACCTCGACACACCATCACGTTCGAGTCCGGATGACCTTCACATCCGCCGTCCGACGATCTCCTCATCAAGCAGTTGGATCTTCACGCTGGCACGGTAACCTCGCCGACCATCTGCCAGCCACACAGGACAGTGGCACTCGACGCCACCGGGCCCACGCTGCCTCTCACCTCGCGGAACAGCACATAAAACGTCGGCGAGGCAGCTGATCAATCGAGCCTGGCATCCTCTCCGAGTCCAGCTATGGCAATCACATTCAAGACATGGAAATCCACGCCGCGGCTGCGATGACACACGAGTCATCAGGATATGTCTCCTTCAGCAGACACAGTTCCATCTCACCTCCGACGCTACGCGGAAGTCACGACCATCGCCGATCCACTGCGGACATCTTCCGCGACTCGACTACTACGACAACGATCAGCATCGGCTGCCGGATCGTGCGGACTCGACAGACCAGCAACTCCGGCTCTTCATCGACAAAATCGGCAGCATCTACGACGACTCATCGGGCTCAACGCTCGTGACTCAGACACAGAACAGCGCATCGACTTCGAGTGCTCGCACCCGATAAACTGGCGACTCGGGAAGACGGCAGCGGTCGGCATCGGCCGCGGGCACATCGGCTTCGATCATCGCCGACTCGACATACTGCCGACTCCGTCCGACAACCGCGACCATTATCAACCATGACATCGACTCCGTCCACTATGACTTCCACGACTCGACAAAATCGGCGTCCATGACTGGACAACTTCTACAACCACTTTGACGAGTCGGACTCGACAGTCTACAAATTTTCATCGCTCACGAACAGCTAAGTCACTTTCATATTTAATTTCTTCAATTCTAACCTTCTTCGGTTGCAGTCAACACTCGGGGGCTGGCGCTTTTCGACTCCGACGCATCAACTCCGGTCCGCCGCGTCGACTACTTTCGCCACGTCGAGTCTGGTCCGCCACGTTTACTCCTTCCGCCGCGTCGACTCCGGTCCGCCGCGTTGAAACAATCTTGCCTTGGCTGCACCTGATGCTCTACCGGGTGCTGCGCCGCACAGGCCACAACAATCTTGCCTTGGCCGCACCTGATGCACTACCGGGTGCTGCGCCGCACAGGCCACAACAACTTTGCCTTGGCCGCACCTGATGCTCTACCGGGTACCGCGCCGCACAGGCCACAACAATCTTGCCTTGGCCGCACCTGATGCACTACCGGGTGTTGCGCCGCACAGGCCACAACAACTTTGCCTTGGCCGCACCTGATGCTCTACCGGGTGCCGCGCCGCACAGGCCACAACAATCTTGCCTTGGCCGCACCTGATGCACTACCGGGTGCTGCGCCGCACAGGCCGCAATAAATTCGCCTTGTCCGCACCTGATGCTCGGAGGCTGCGCATCCGAGGAGACTGGAGCACTCGCAAGATATTCGACAACAACAAAATAAAGGCAAATTGAGCCTATGCCCAACTATAAATAGTTGCACATAGCCTCAGGGGCTACTCCCATCGGGAGCGCTGTCGCGCACCCGACGAGAAAATTTATCGATCCTCAATAGAGTCGATCCAAGCTTATCACGCCAAGCAGGCACGCAGTTGAGCTCAGGCTGCACCCGATACTCGGGGGTTGCGCCGCTCATGTTATACGAACACCTTGGAAAAATCAAGTAATTCTTCATTTTACTCCCATCGGGAGCGCACTCGCCTCCGGCTTGAGTGCTACACAATTTTCAAAGTCGGGTTCTCTATAGCCCGCGCTGGATATTTTATAAGTTGGGTTCTCTATATCCCGCACCGGATTTCTCAAAGTCGGGCTCTCTATAGCCCGCATCGGTATTCTCAAAGTCGGGTTCTCTATATCCCGCACCGGCTTTCTCAAAGTCGGGTTCTCTATAGCCCGCATCGGTATTCTCAAAGTCGGGTTCTCTATATCCCGCACCGGCTTTCTCAAAGTCGGGTTCTTTATAGCCCGCATCGGTATTCTCAAAGTCGGGTTCTCTACAGCCCGCACTGGATTTCTCAAAGTCGGTCTCTCTATAGATCGCATCGGATTTATTACTATTATTGGATTTCTTACACCTACACTGGATTTCTCATAAATGATTCAACTCTCAAGGCATGGTTAATACATTCATCACATGATCATCAAACACACCCGACACATCGACTACGCCTACTCGACATGCTGCTATGAGTCTCTGCCCGATTCTGCGAATCAACCAGGCACTCGGGGGCTATTGACGTTGGCCTACCTTTCGGGTGTCCCACCTTTGGCGTACCCGATGCGGCCCAGACGGAGGCCCACCTGACGGCCTAACAATTACTTGAAGTACAAGACAAGGACTCCAAGACGTAGTCTAATAGAACTCTTGTAAACCCTACCTGGCTCCCTTTATAAGGCTAGGCAGGAGCACCCCCATAGATCAGATCCATACGAGACAACTAGACACACAACAGATAGGCATAGACCTAGCGAGACCACGTCTCACACAATCGCCATTACGGTCACCATGTAATCATACAATATATACAGATCAGACAAGCTGGAAGTAGGGTGTTACCCTCCGGGGGCCTGAACCAGGGTAAATCGCCTCGCTTGTCAGCCGACGGAACTACCAGCGCGCCAAGTTTTCCCTCTCAATCAACCCGGGGTATCTCAACCCTAGGATTTGCCGTGGCACCCCCACGTCACCAGCACACACCTATGGAAGAAGCTAGTGAAATAACTGTTTACAACTCAAGCAAAAGAATCAAAAAATTGCAACACAATAATAATTAGTAACAACAAAAAGAAACAAACACAAGGTAATACGATTAGGATAAAGCTTACATTCACATAGTCCCACAATTGTCGGAGATAAGTGGGGATTGACCGTAAATCCTACGGGATATGAACCTGCAGTAGTTCCTGCCCACGACGTATGTGGCATCCACGATAGAAGGCTCTCATGTAGAAGTTCCGCCGACCTAACCTGCAATGCTACGTGAAGATTTTCCTGAAGAATCTCTAACCAGACGTAGATTTAAGAAAGGTATATATCATAAGATCATCCTACCAAAAGACAAATTGATAAGATGCAGTGTCTACCCCAAGCCGAAGCCCTAGCCTTCGAAGTGTTCATAGCCATATTCCCTAGATTCATCTACTCTTGTCCGTTTCATCTATATACCCGGCATAATCCAACGTTAGGAGAGCACCAAGGGACTTGCATAATGGAACTTGAGCCGTTGGTCCAAATCACCAACGACACCTCGGATCAGAGACTAAGCACATTGAGAGTTGGCGCTTTAGGTCCCATTCTTGTATTTGTTAGGAAATGAATGAGCCCTCCGCCCTTTTGGGGTTTTATATATGGAGGGGTCCTTGACAAATGACCAATGCTACCCTTCAGACTGGTAGATGCTAGGGGTACAATAGAAATGTGGATGAGAGAGGATATGGTCCCAGGGCCATAGTGGACTAGCCCAATCAGGACTCCACCTAATGGTTTATTGTCATGGGTTTCATCTTTGACCTTGCATTTTATCTTTTGTGTTAATATTTTACTTGTTGACCATGACCTTTAGTTGACTAGTCTTGTATTGACTTTGCTTGACTCTTGTCCATGTAGACGTCTGTAACACATGGAGAAGGGGTCCCTTAGATAGGTGATGTACAAATTTACAACAAATTTATTAGAGCATCACCACCGCCCCCCCCCCCCCCCCCCCCAAAGAACCCCCAAAGGCATAATGGGGCCGGGTAGCATAATACCATAGCGACACCCCTATTTGTCCGAACCGACCCAAAATTGTTCGGCAGCCCCATGGCCACCCCCAAGTTTGGAGCCCTCCTTGGGGGTATCGGATAATTCATAAAGTCATCCAATAGGCGGGGTCCCCATGCCATAGACAGAGGTTGGGTGCTAAATTCCTCATCTCCTTCTACATTGCCACCCTAACCGCCAAAACCTCCCTTTCCATGTTCCCGCCGCTAACCTCTCCTTCCTCGTCGCCTCAAATGGCCCCGGGACTCTCGTGACCTTTGAAGCCGGCATTGGGCGAGGAGAAGAGAAGAGAAGGTAACTACACTGGGGCCGGAGGAATTGATGCCGCAGGTGATACACTCGGTGGCGTCTGCCAATCCAGCTGGCTGGCAACAATGCGCGAAGGAAAGGATCAAGTACCAAGCCCAACCCGTTGATCTCTCCACGACCGACATAGTAACCAATTTGAGCCAAGGGAGCACGACGAACGTCCCTTATGTGAGTTTCTCGCCGTCTTACCCAAACAACTACAAAAATCCGTCGTGCCGACGCACACACATTTATGCTCCTCGCCCGAAGTTGGCGAGAACGCCATCGACATCGACCCAAAAGTTGTCTTCTCGCCGGCTGTAGCATGAAGCAAGGCCGAGGCATCGACCACAACCAGGAGGCTACCTATAACGACTCGTCGGCTCTATGTCCATCGGAACTTAGGAACGGTGTCTCAACCATCATGGGTTCCGATAGCAGTTGTTCAGTGATGGCGCCAACAATGTGCTCGGCAAAATGCCCGACCTTAGCGAGGTGTGTTTATAAAGTTTGTTCTGCATGTGTGCATTGAATGGATCCGTGTGGCGCCCCGACCCGACTGTTATTCAGTGATGCTGTGTGTCACCGGTTAAGCGATACAACCGGAGGTTACAGGTTTACCAATCCCCGGCCAAAACCTTTGGCAGGCGTTGCTCGGTATGGATCATCGGCAACGCAACACCCCGATTGATGCCTTAACACAGGCACAACCCTCAATGTATAATAGAGAGATCAAGACTTGTGGAACAACTGGCACATCACAGACTCTACGACACAAAGCATATAGTTCAACTCTTATAATAGAGAAAGATAGCAAATTACAACCAGAGGTCACAGACCCAACATTACAACATGCGGAAGCGAATTAGGTTGTTCTAAACAACAAGATCCAAATTATGGCCTAAGAGGCCTACAAATAAGCATTCAAGCGCCAGCTGATCCGGGATGTCCCAAGCTGCCACCTGGGAACCCCAGACTACTTGTCGACGCCCACAAAGAACCCACCTTCGAGATCGGTGAAATCCTCATCTCAGTTTATCCAACACCCTGCCTCGTGGCCACTTATTTTTCTAACACCACCATCCTCATCTCAGTTTATCCCACCATCATCACGCACGCGCAAATGGAAGCCCGAACTAGAGGACCCTGGCTAGTCCCGCCCGAGTTATTTAGTCTATGAGGGTTCCTGCAATTGCATAGGCCTCACGCATGGTTGCACGCTCAGTCTTGGTTCAAGAGGTAAAGAACTCGCACCTAGGCGGCGAGAACGAGACAAAACACCACAACCACAGTGGCCTCTCATCCCCACCTTTAAGAATTTTATTACCTGTCACCACAATTTCCTCCACCATTATCGTAACATCTCGACACCTGTTTCCAACATGTAATATCCATCGGACGACGGGACATTTAACTAAGCATGGCTCAGCATCAACATTGCATAGTTAATTATCTCAGGCCAACAATACAAACCTATGGATAATAGGAGGGGAAACAGGTAGTGGCATCGGGAACTTAATGCAACTATAGGATACTCTAATCCAGAACAAATTGACATTTAGAACCGCATGCAATATTATAGGAACCATATGATTCAACACACTCTAGTTGGCACAATCCGGGACCTTATGTTCAAGTCCTTGGGTTAAAACCCGACAAAGGAGCAATAGATTAGACTCGGCGGAAACATCTGAGTCGATTTGGATTGCAACGCAGCGGGAGCAACTGGACACATAACACTAAAGGTAGAACCCCACCCACGTGATACTCCTAATTTTGAAGTAACAGATGAGAAGTAAAACCTTTAAGTCAAATCGAGGTAAGATTGCTCCGAGATTAGAGTGTAACCAGATAAGGAGTAAAAAGAATCCTAAGATGGTTTTCACAACTCATTTTTAGGTTAAAATATTTTCACAAACACTAGACTCAACGTCGACCAGTAGAAGGGTTTCCTACAGGCAGTACTGCTCTGATACCAACTTGTGGCGCCCCGACCCGACTGTTATACAGTGATGCTGTGTGTCACCGGTTAAGCGATACAACCGGAGGTTACAGGTTTACCAATCCCCGGCCAAAACCTTTGGCAGGCGTTGCTCGGTATGGATCATCGGCAACGCAACACCCGATTGATGCCTTAACACAGGCACAACCCTCAATGTATAATAGAGAGATCAAGACTTGTGGAACAACTGGCACATCACAGACTCTACGACACAAAGAATATAGTTCAACTCTTATAATAGAGAAAGATAGCAAATTACAACCAGAGGTCACAGACCCAACATTACAACATGCGGAAGCGAATTAGGTTGTTCTAAACAACAAGATCCAAATTATGGCCTATGAGGCCTACAAATAAGCATTCAAGCGCCAGCTGATCTGGGATGTCCCAAGCTGCCACCTGGGAACCCCAGACTACTCGTCGACGTCCACAAAGAACCCACCTTCGAGATCGGTGAAATCCTCCTCTGAAACAAAACAAACGACATTGAGTTCGACGAACTCGCAAGATTATATATAGAGTTTTAGCTCGATGAGGCTTTCAAAGTCTTATGGCTATTTTGCATAAAGCTGATTTTATTTCTGAAAACATAACTCCATGGCATCGACTAATCAGAATAGTTTTCAAAAAGGGGTAAGAAGTGACTCTTTCTCTTGATCGCCTTTCTCATCATCAACCATCATCAACCACTGTACCTGTTCATCAAAGGCACCTCCCCGAATCACCCTCGAGGAAGCTCACCTTGCATTCTTGAGTAGTACCTTTAGTACTCAGTTTTTAATCATTCCGTTCAAGTTATTCTATGGTCTTACCTTCACTTCCCAAGTTCGTCCATAACCGCGGACACGGCTTTTCGAAAAGATTTAACCCTGCAGGGGTGTACAATGTTTGCCACGCGTACCGTCCGGCCCATTACCTAGCTTTTAGCTCTCTTCCTTGGAGAGTCGGCTGGGTGGGAGCGGTGTCGACTTCTCCCCCGTTAAGGACTTTCCAGGATCATCAGTGAGGACGGAGCAGCGGATCCAACACCCTGCCCCGTGGCCACTTATTTTTCTAACACCACCATCCTCATCTCAGTTCATCCCACCATCATCACGCACGCGCAAATGGAGGCCCGAACTAGAGGACCCTGGCTAGTCCCGCCCGAGTTATTTAGTCTATGAGGGTTCCTGCAATTGCATAGGCCTCACGCATGGTTGCACGCTCAGTCTTGGTTCAAGAGGTAAAGAACTCGCACCTAGGCGGCGAGAACGAGACAAAACACCACAACCACAGTGGCCTCTCATCCCCACCTTTAAGCATTTTATTACCTGTCACCACAATTTCCTCCACCATTATCGTAACATCTCGACACCTGTTTCCAACATGTAATATCCATCGGACGACGGAACATTTAACTAAGCATGGCTAAGCATCAACATTGCATAGTTAATTATCTCAGGCCAACAATACAAACCTATGGATAATAGGAGGGGAAACAGGTAGTGGCATCGGGAACTTAATGCAACTATAGGATACTCTAATCCAGAACAAATTGACATTTAGAACCGCATGCAATATTATAGTGGAGAAAATATTTGCGGAAAATAGGATAAGACATGCTCAGAGGGGGGATTACGCTTGCCCTTGTCAAGGTGCTGGTAGTACGGCTCTTCGGGGTATTGTGGAGTAACCCCGGCTGCTTGATCTATCGAAGCACAACACGGAAGAACAATCAATCACCACACATGTTTCAACAAATGCAATGCGCAAGCACATGATGGCATGACATCTTTAGTGCATTGAATTTATTATAGCAAGATCTACCCATTTTAAAGGGGGTGCGAGATAATTATTCAACAAGAGAGAAATAAACCTCCTTCTTTGTTTTAATGTTTTCCTGTGCTAAAGATCATGTAAACATGCATGAAAATGATGCTACTGAGTAATGCACATTTTTCTGAGCGTTTTGATATAAGGAACACATTTTTCGGAGGTCCCGATAAAAAGTTATCACTTTTATTAATTTCTTTTTTAAATTTATTATTTTAATTAAATTATTTTCAACAACAATAAAACTTAATTACTCGAACTCGAGGGAGAGATGAACTAGTAGGAATCATCGGAGTCGATGTCCCTACGTCGCGAGGGAGGAGCGGGGAAACATATGCTATCGGAGAGAAAAAGGCAAAAGACAGCAGGAAAAAAAAATGAAAACCGGCCTGTGGCCCGGTTTGGGCCGGTTATGAGGCCGGCCTGCTAACAGAGGAGCCCGGCACTCAGCCCGGCTGAGGCCGGTTCAAAAGCCGGGCCAGTGACAGAGAGCTCCGGCCTTTTGGCCGGTTTGGGCCGGCCCAAGAGCCGGTTAGTGGCCCGAGAAGAACGGCTCTGAGGCCGGTTTAGCCGGTCTCACGACCGGGCGCGCGAGATGAACGGCGATGAACGCCGGCGTACGGTGGCGAGTGGCTACGGCGTGGTGGAAGCAAGGGGGAGAGGGGAAGGGCCAGCACGGGCCAAGGGCTCACCACGAACTCGTGCAAGGCGACGGAGTGGCCGGAGGTGGGACGGCGGCGGCGGATTCGGGCGGCGGAGCCACGGACGGCCGCGGGGAAGACGGCAACGGCGCGGCCGATGCGCAGCAGCCCGGCGCGATTCCTTCCGCGTGGAGGAGCAGCACGGCGAGGCGGAGCTTTTGCCCCACACGACGGAGCTCAGCGTGGCCTACAACGGAGGGGAACGGTGGTCAACCGCGGCGGCGCGGGTTCGCCATGGGGAGAGGAAAACGGGGAAGAAAGGTCGGGGATGGAGCAGTGCGGCTCGTGGGGGTTCTTCTCCTGCAGGTGGAGGCAGTGGGGTGGCCCGGCGCGGCGTGCACGGCGACCACGGGTCGAGCTGGCCCGGCGCGAGCCGCGCGCGGTCGCTACAGAACGAGGAAGAAAGGGGTTTTACAAAGAAGCCCCTGGAACTTTTGAATTCCTCACGAACGGGTCCTTTTCGGTACTGTATAGGAATCACAGCAGGTGTATTTGAATTATTTGGGGCCCTTACCAATTCCCAAAAATTATGAAATAATTTGAGGATGCTCCCCTGGTCCTTTAGCTGCTCCACAAAAATTGGGGCTTAAAGATAAATTGTTTTGACCCACTTTTGTCCATAGTGTTTCATTGTGGCAATTTTGCTAAATTCCAAAAATGTTGCTCCTTTAGTAATTTATAGCAATTGCAAAATATCATTTTCGAACTCTTGGAACTTCCTTGACAAATATGGAAGTTTAGTTGAGTTGGTTTTGTCACCAACAACTCAGTTGAGTTTAAGTTGTTTGAAAACAATTATTGCTTTTGGTTTCCCTTTGGTGTCATTGGTTTTCAAAACCTTGGTTTCAACTTAAGCACTTCAACAAATAATGCCATGATGCATGCATGAAATGCAAAAGTGAAATTTTTACACGGGTTTTCAGGGTTTCAAACTTTGGGCTGTTACAATCCGCCCCCGTGCATGTGTGCTTTGAATGATGCCGACAATGTGTGATTTTAATTATGCATTGGTTGAGGCATGTGTGCATTATTTTGTCTGTTCATCGGCTAAGGCCGCCGACACCATGGATCACCTTATTTATGGTGGACCGGTGGTATCTATTCCTCTCCCAGCCAGGGCGAGGAGGAAGGCCAGGGCGGGGAAATCGTTGAGGAAGTAGAGCTTTGAGATGTTGCAGTTGGCAAGAAACCCAAGAGGACGAGGGTGCCAAGAGGAAATTCATGGATCACTAAGAATGATGAGTTGGATGCTTGGATGGCAATAAGCCATGATTCCATTACCAGCGCACAACAAACTCATGGATCCGATTGGAGTAGGATCTATAAGGACTTCAAAGAAAGAAAGGAATACCCACCACACGCCAAGTTGTACAATGATCGCAATGAGAATGCAATCCAACACTGGTGGGGCACCATACAAGAGCTTTTTAACAAGTTCTATGGTTCCCTGAGTAAATTGTGTTGATAAATGAGTGACAAGACCCCAACCGACATAGTAATATGCTAAAAACTCTGTTCTATTTGGCATGCTCATGAAACTCCTATATGTTTGACATGTGCCATTTTATATAGTTGTGGGATGCTCTATATACTTGGATATTGGATATGTACGCCAATAAGCCCTTCAATTGATTCATTGTTTACCAAGTTTCAAGATTGCCAAAAGGTGGAAACACTTCGACTCTCTTTGAACATCCGAGGGAGGTGGCGATCTAGAACAAGAGCGGATGCGTCGGCCGGCACAACGGAACAACCAATTGGGAGAAAAATAGCAAGGGCGGGAATAAGGCGGCATCATCTACTACCTCCTTCCAACATTTGCTTGCCGAATACAGGAACAAGATCTCATCATCCTCGACTCCCAAGGCGAAGATGCATGAAGAGTCCCAAAAAATGTGGGACACTTACTTTGGCGTGCATGGCCAAAAGTTCAAGGAGATGCAAGACGATAGGCAACTCAAGAAAAAGTTCGAGAAACACAAGATCATGTCCACCAACAAAAGAAACATGAGCCCGAGTCGAAGGCTTCGTCGAGGAAGTTGCATCCATCATGGATGAGAGGAAAGCAAGGGCCAAGCCACCAAGGAGGCCAAAGAATGATTTTATGCATTCTCCATAATGTGTTGTGTGATATGGCTGGACTTGGTGACATCTTTGTGGCCCAACTTGGTGACAACCTATACTTTTTATTTGATGTCTACTTTGTTATGGTTGGACTTTGATTATCTTAATTTTGGCAGCCAGATTTGTTGTTGGCATTGATTATTTTGTTGCAATTACTCCCTCCAATCCCTTTTAAGTGTCGTAAGAAAGTGACTGATCAGGTACAACCCATTAGCAGAACCAGCGACACTTAGTTCGTACCAGAGGGAGTATTAAAAATGGATAGGGAAGCTTGTTTAGAACACAGCTGGGCATCACCCTCATTGTGAAAACCGGACATGTGTCCGACACACGTTTTGTAGCTGCCGGGCAGATTTACAGTTACCAGTGAAGATGCTCCTAGTACATCCAAATTTGTTTTACCGTAGAAAATCACACGAAAAATATTTGCCAACAATAACTCTGATGCATCTAATAAGTGTGGCATTCTTAAACAGGATACAAAATATTAAAATAACAAATAAATAGCCGTAGGAGTGTCGCGACCTTTCTGGCTTTCTGCCTCGGATGGGAATACGCATGCGCACTGTGCGCGAGAGGAGTGGGCCTGGGCTTTCGCGCCTCGTGCCCACAACCTTTTCAAACACCAACACCCATGCCTCCCATCCCCGAATCCCCGACATGATAGTCTACCCTCCTCCTCACTGACATGTGGGACATGCTAAACCCACGGCCCACTTCCAGCGAGGTATGTGGTACACCACAACGTGGCAACCCTCTGAGCACTCACTGCTCGGTCACGCGGGACCCACCAGCTCTGCGACGGCCGCAGTTCAAATCCTCGGTAGCGAGAGAGAAGCTCAAAAAAGTCTGAGAAGAAAAAGGTGAAGCGGAAGAAGCCGCAGCCGCAGCAGACGCGGCCAAGGCGATGCTGCGCGGCGGCGCCGGATCGCGAGCAGGAGCTGCCGCGAAGCCTCCTCGCTGCCCCCACCCCCGCCCCCCGTCGCGCCGAGGTTTGATCTGCTCCTTTGCTAGCGCTGTTCCGCTCCCATTTCTCCCCGATTTAATCCATGGTTTTGGCTTCTTGTTTTTCTAATCTTGCCGATTGCGCAGCGCGAGGGACGGCTGCCGCACGCGAGTCGAAGGGCGGCGGCGCCTTGGTGATGCAGGATCCGGTGGTGTCTTCCGTGGAGGAATCCTCTGTAAGTCCCCGTCGCTCCCTTCCTGTCAGACTGTCAGTCACTTCTCGTCCGAGCTTCTCTTTGAGCTGCTGCTCTTGCTGTACTGGTAGCTCTATGCTTCTGTTAATCGATTGGGTTTGCTAGATTATCATTGCTCGAACTGAGGATTCAAATTTCAAAATAAAAGGAATAAAAAATTGATGTGGCCCAATTTTCAGTATGGTCCATGTCTGTGATATGCTTGAGTCTTTGACCATTAGGCCTAATGGTTGCATTAGGAATCCTCTGGTCGTGTATTCCGTGGAGGAATCCTCTTTAAGCACGTAGCCCCTCACTACTCTCTCGCTGAACTCTCTGTTTGGGCTGCTGCTCTGACATTGAGGTAGCGACGATTCTGTTAATCTATTGCTCAAACTGCAGATTCGAATTTCTAGTCCAAAGTTTTCATTGAAAAAATGAGTATGGTCCGATGTTTTACTTCTGAACTTTGAGTATGGTCCATGTTTGTGATATGCTTGACCATGGGTTCTGATGGGTTGCAATGTTCATTCAACCAGTTTACTTTTGAGTTCACAAGAGGGTCCAAAAGGGCGAGGAAGGCGATGCCTTGGCAGAAGCGCACAGAGGGAAAGAGAACTGGGGAGAGGTAAGGACAATCTGAGTGTCATAAGTGCGCATTCCTGTGTAAAAAAATCAGTGCCTTACTGAAGCTGTGGTCTTGTGTCTTTACTGTGTTTCTCAGGGACTCTTGAACAAACCAAATGTAGTTCCTCTAAAGACACCTGTGACGCCCCAAGAGGTGGAGTTCACTCACTGCGCGCCCAGTATTGTTGCGAGGCTGATGGGTCTTGACACCGTGCCGAGGTCCAATAAGGTTCTTGACCGGTGCCAGAGTGACATCCAGAGCAACATGCGACTGAAATTATCCGGAGGTGTTGAAGAAGTCGCCCGTTTTTCATGTGAGGATCGGCCATGTCGGAGCAGTGTCGACGACCTGCCGGAGTTAAAGGATGTTTTTGAGGTGACTGACATGCAGAACATGGCGATGCGCAAGGCATTGCAGTCAGCCAACGAGAAGCCACGCCCGAGGAGCAACGATGCTGATCTGGAGTTCGTGAGGCGCAAGTTCTTGGATGCAAAACGCCTTTCCACCGACGAAGGCTGCAGGAATTCTAAGGAGTTCGGTGAAGCACTTGAGATACTGTACTCCAAGAAGGATGCTTTCCTTGAGATCCTTCAGGAGAGCAGTACTGCACTGTCAGGATTCCCAGGGCACATCCTTGGTTATAGTGGTTTTCAGGGCTCTCCTCATACAAATAATGGTGCTGATGGGCAATTGTTTGGGCAAGACAACCTTCGCAGAATGGAAGTTGAGTGTGAGTCTGAAGATTCTCTTTCTAGTATGCATCTGAAACAAACTTCAGTTGCGCCAGTGGAGCATTTGACACCAAAAGGGAGTAAGAGTTCAGGGAAGTACTCGCATATTGTTGTCCTTAAACCAGACCCTCGGAGGAAAAGTTCGACACCTGTTCCGTCAAGTGAAGATGTTGAGCAGTTTGGTCAGTGGACAGACACACAATGGCTGAAGCCCCCGCGCTGCAGTATGTATAAGCAAAATTTCATACATCTGGAACCATCTGGGGATACACCTGAACAGAAGGTTAGAAAACAAACGGCTAAAAGAGGTAGCAGAAGGAAACCATCTGAGGATGAAAACTACCTTGCAGTTGGCTGTCAAAGGGAAAAGGTCGCTTCTGCTTCTCATGATGAGGCCCTGCAAATTTCTTCATCCACACGTTCTGCTGTATCATCGGTGAGCAGAAAGGCCAGAAAGCACCTCTCTGAACAATGGCAGTTGGCCTGCCAATCCAATGAGAAAAATTCAGTTCCTTCAGATACAAGAACATTAGGTGAAATGCTTGAACTGACTGGTAGAGATGTAACAAAAGTAACCACCCACAAGACTGTGCCAGACCCAAACTCCAGCTGCAGTAATGCCCAAGAGACGCCGGCCAGTCCCCTCGGTATTAGCAGTAAAGATGGTTGGAAGACGGGGATTTACTATGAAGATGATTCAAGAGGTGGCATGCCAAGGAATTTTCCCAGGTCAAAGTCTCTCCCCGCCTCATCTACCACTGTTACAAAATTACAGGGAGGAGGCGTTGTGCGCCATCTCCTAACTTGCCAATTCTGAAAGATATATTGAATACACCCGCCGATGATTCTGGAAAGGGACATGTCAGGAAGAGATCACCAATCAGAAGAGCTAAGCAAAAAAATGGGCGAGTTATCATTCATGTTGGAAAGGAAAATATGCTGGCTGAGAAAGAGATTTATGTAACTTCAGAAAAAACAAGACACAGCATCTGCACTTCTGATCTTCCTCGGGCATGCAACACAGAGCATCCTCTTGATGTTACCTGTACTGATGATCATGGAGCAATTGATTTGGTTATTCCACATAATGATGGGCGTAATATCGAAGGTCAGATAGGGTGGACAGAGCAAAAGCTAGCAACATCATTACCAGAACAAGACATAAGAATTCATAATCAGGACAAGATTGCATTGAAGGTACACAATACATCACAACAAAATTATGTTATTTATGTTTTGCTGTTATTCTGTTGTCAGTGTGAGTTTGTCAATTACTTTATGTACTGCACAACATTTTGTTCCAGGAGGGGGAAAGCCAGTTAATGGAGAGTAGCATTACCGAAATTGAGCACCAAGCAGTACGTCCCCACATACTTTAAGCTCTGAGAGTTACGAATGCTCGAGTCCAACTGCTTCACCGCAGCATAGTTCTGGAGAAGAGACTGCTTATTCTGGAATCTTTAAAAGCGTCAACGATGGTATTCAAGGCAAGTATATCAAAACTAACTCGAATCTTCTGCACCTCATATGGTTTATCTTCGGATTAGCAATATCTTATTCCCGTCCCTTGTAATATATACAGAACTTAGAGCGCAGCTTAAGATGCTGAAGATGGGTGACCAAGTTGACACCTGCAGAGATGATTCAGATGCATTCTCGAGCGATGAGTGCAACGACATTTCAGATTACCAGGTGAAGGAAGATCAGCTACCTGTATTTAAGGATGAGGAGGACAGGGACTGCAGTTATGTCCAGGAGATGCTTGGCACCGCGTGCGACTCTCCAGTCTACCCACAAGAGTGGCAATTCAGCTCAGATGTTTTCCGATGGCTGGAAAACAAGTACAGCAAGCTGCTCATGTGGTCGAGGTCAGACAGGAAGCTTCTTTTCGATCTCGTTAACTCTATCTTAGCTGACATGACGGCTCCGGATAGCAGCTTGCGTTCAACAATCATCATGATGAGCTCCTGGCCTGAAATGGACTGGAAAATGTTGGCTGAAAAAGTCTGGCACACGGCACTTCTCATGCGAAGGAGCTATCAGCCATTCGATTTGGATAGTGTCCAACCTTTGCCACTCGACCATCACCCTGAACTTGGTGTGTTCGGAGCAGAGATTGCCGAGATGATACGCGAAGACGTTCTGGAAGAGCTTGTGGCCGAACTCGTGTCTTGCGTCAGCTGAAACTCTGGGTGTAGTTGAGATGCTTGAGCGAGTAGCGTACATAGCCTGCTGCAAATCACTGGTTTGCAAAATGGTTTACCATGATGTAAGATTTGGGGGGAGACTGCTCCTTGTTAAACGCATGATGAACAGTAGGGTATGTTGGTGGAAGACTTACCCTGTTTTCTCAAAATTACCTGTTTATTTATCTTTTTTCCGTTACAAACCTTCGCATATATAATGTTCCGTTAGATTGATTCACTGAGATTCGATGCTGCTTTAGTTGGCCCATCCGCCTCCTGGCTAACACCCTACTACCGAAGAAGAAACACAATCTGTACCAAAATGGAATTCACAATGAACACATGCATTTTTTTTCAGGTAAAAAAAAAACCAGCACCCTGAAACAGCATCGCTGTCGCGAAGCTCATCATCATCTTCAACCTCCTGTGCGGCCCCCGTCGTCGATGTAGCCGACAAAAACTCGAACTGCCCCGTCGCCTGAAACAGTAGAATCATAAGTCCATAACAACATGTAAGCAAAGCTATATTATCTATCTGTTTCTTGCCCTGAAAAGTAGCCAAATATACATTAAAAAACTGAACACAAATATACATATAGCATGTTCCTGAATCACTGAGTCCTTAGCTGAATTGTTCAAACGAGGGTGCGAGTCTGGATGTGTCACAGGTCTAGCATGACGATAGGAGCTGAATGATGGTGTGAAAGGATCAAGGGATGGCTAAAATCATCATGTTAATAGACAAGTCCGATCGGGAGTCTGGAGCTCTGCCGCTAGTGGCGTCGGTGAGCAGGCTATCTTAACGGGCCTGCACGCGGGTGCGTATGGGCTGCGACTTTTTCTGTCTCCAACTTGTATAGCAAAAGTTTGTCTCTCAGAAAACAAAACTTGTATAGCAAAACGTTTTGTTTGTCTTTGGAGTAGGGCTCCAACTTGTTTCTTCCGTCTTCGGTGATCAGCCCTAAACTGGCGTGTCTGACCTCCGACATACTCTGTACCAGAGCGAAATCGCATCTACATCAGATCGGACACCATGCCGTCACCGGAGACCCCGCTCGAGGTTGACGACCTTCTCCGGGAGATCCTCCTACGTCTCCCTCCACGGCCATCGTCGCTTCCCCGTGCCTCTCTAGTCTGTGCCCGTTGGCGTCGGATCATCTCCGACCCTCGATTTCTCCATAGATTTCGTGCCCACCACCATACACCTCCGCTCCTCGGCTTTTTTTGTTCGACACCTCGTCGAATATTCATTTGTCTCTGCTCTAGACGCACCTGACCGCATCCCCGCTGCGCGCTTCTCCATGCTGCAGCAGTGGAGCGACGACTGTTGGGGCTTCCCTGGCTGCCGCCATGGCCTAGCCTTCTACATCAACGGGACACACGATACTGTGATCGTATGGGATCCCCTCACCGATCGGCGGCGCCATGTGGCCTTCCCCGAATGGTTTCCGAAGAGTCGTCGCCATAGCTGTCGAAACGCCGCGGTGCTCTGTGACGCTGACCAACCAGGCCACGTGCACGGCGATTGCTTCTTTAGCCCTTTCAAATTGGTCCTAATGCGAGATGACATGAGTAGACGTGCGTGCGCTTACATCTACGACTCAAAGTATGGCACTTGGGGAACTTTCGTCCCAACAATAGCCATTCCAAGCGGGATAAGAGCGTTCAGTCCGAGCATCCTTGTTCAAAATGCACTTTACTGGGTGTTGGATGATGGTACCATCCTTGAGTTAGATCTTCAAAGCCAGGGTCTAGAAGTGATCCGAAAGCCGAGAGACGCCCGCCGACCCGAGTCGCACTTTCAGATATTGCGTACAACAGAAAACAAACTTGGCTTCGCCATTACGACAGGTCAAAGCTTGGAGTTATGGAGAGAAAGACCAACTATCATGGTGCTGTTGGATGGGTGCTTGGAAAGACCGTTGAGTTGGACAAGGTCCTTCCCCATGGAGTATCATCACCAGTCATTGGTGCCTTCGTCGAGGACGCCAATACCATTTTGATGTTTACTAGTGCTGGACTCTTCACGATCCAACTTGATTCGATGCAGTGCATATATATTGGCAAAAGAGATTACATCTCATACTATCCTTACACAAACTTCTATACTGGACTAGAGCAAGTAGCAAAGTAGTGTGATTCTGCTGGCTAGGATAATAGATAAGTGTGTGCTGCATGAATGAACATAGTCACAGCATAAATTTTTGTGTTCAGATTTGTAGACAACAATGTTGATTTTCTTGTTTGTTTCTTTGGCGAGCCGGTTGGCTGATCTTATTACATCCAACTGTTTTGTGTAACCGCTATAATTCCATGAGTATTCAAAATTATGAAGGGATGTAAACTGTTTTTTAGTTAAGTATGATACTATATATTAAAGCAATCCTTTTCTAACTGATATATACATTATCTTTCTCTATATTTGTAGAGAAATTGTTTAATAAAACATTCATTTCAAACACAAATAGTTCATACGACAAAGTACATAGTACAATAAAAGTTCACACACCAAGTGTCTTGTATCCAATAAAACAATTATAGTGTGTGCAATGAAATAGCATACTAGTCCATACAACAACGAGGCATGAGCTTGTCACGCAGGGGCGGATCGAGTGGGGGTGCAGATTTTTTTTAACTACTAGTACTTATATTAATTGTACATGTGCAATAGCTGAAAATGTGAAATTTATAAAGATTCGTGGTCAAAACTTCAGCACACACAGCAGACCAACAAAGCCAATAGAGAATTTTCTCACGCTCTTGTCTCTAGCTGCATTGCATTGACCGAAACCCAGTCGAAACCTCCACAGTCTACAACGGTGGCGGGACTGACCAAAATCGAACTATGCGGCGGTCACGGGCTGCAGCCAGCAGCCTGCGGCGACAGGGCGCGAAACCACGACAAGTCATCGGGCAATCAGGCACCGACGGTGGCCCAGGCATCAAGCTCCTAGCTGGCAGCGGAGAGAGCCGGCTACCCACGACCGGGTGCACGGCGAACCAGCGACCTGCGACGGATTACGCGGTGAACGGCGACAGGTGATCCATCCACGATCAGGGGTTCCAGGCAGTGCGGAAAGGTGGCAAGCGGCGCATGCTCGATTCAGTCCATTGATAGGCAACTTCTTCATCTCCAATAGGTAGTAGACAAACTGAATTTTCATATATGTGAAATTGTGAATGAAAGATAAAACATGAAGCTCATTAAAACAAAAAAGAATGAGCTTTACAAGTTGATGCATTTGCTTGGCGTTGCTTTTGCCGGTGGCAACCACAAGTGTTGAGAGAGTATTTTCTGCAATGAACAAAGTGAGGACCAATTTGAGAACTACTATGGATGACCAATTGTTGAATTATTGTTTGGTCACACATATTGAGGGGGAGATCTTCGAGATAGTGATGGATGATGATGATATCAAGTTTTTCAAGGCAACGAGAAACGCAGAGTAGTGTAAGGTTGAATTTTGGTAATTATGGTTATTTTTGTTTTCTTTTATTGGCATAAGAACTTATTTGACTTTATGTAATTTGTTATTATTATGGTATAAGACATTAAGACCAAATTACGTTACTTCTATTGTCATTTATTTAAATTTTAAACTTATGTGAACCATTTTTTCAAACATATGCAAAATTGTTATTATTATGGTATAAAAAATTAAGAAATTTGTGATTCTTTTTAACCAATTTTTTTTAACTTGGCACCCCTGTTGGTCAAATTCAAGATCCGCCATTGTCTCTCAGTCTCTCTTACTTCCACTCAGCATTAACGACCAGAAGCATACACGATAATTCTTATATTATAGGTGAACGATTTTTGCAAACATGGATAATTGTTCATGCATATTCAAAAAATGTTCATATTATTAGAAATATAATATTAGGTCGGTCAGAATTTTTTTCACATGGTTACAAAAATACACGGGTTTGAACAAAAAAGGTTCACGGAGTTCGAGAAAATTTCATGGGTCCAAAAAATCCCGTGTTTGCAAAAAATAATGTATTTAATAAAATTCACTTGTCTAAAAACAAGCTAACATATTCACACATATTTCACGTATTTTTAAAATATTTACGGGTTCAAGTAAAAAATTCATTCATTTTCCAAATAAATTAAAGGTTGCAAAAAGGGTTCACCGAGTAAAAATATTCATTGTTCAAAAAAGAATTTACCTATTTTCAAAAAATAGAAAAGCAAAAAAATGTGAAAACAATACAAAGAAATAAGCTGTATTCTCCGAAATTAAATGAAATAAACAGTAAATATACCAATAAACGAAAGGAGAAAAAACAAAAAAAAAAAAAACGAAATATGACTCAACTCGCTATATGCGGGGCGCCCCTATTTAGTGCTCTTTGCACTGGTTAGCATAGTTTTGCCCACTACAACGCGTTATGGGCCTGGCCCATTAGTTGGATTCCATTTTAGTTGATTTTTTTAATATGAGTAAATTTGTGAAATCAAAAAAAGCTCTCAGATTTTCAAAATGTGTCACATATTTTTTTAAACAAATCAAGAGTTTCAAAAATGGTTCATGATTTCGAAAACGGTTCATGAATTTGAAAATGGTTCATGAATTAAATTTTTAGAATTTCAAAAGTTCATGAATTTGAAAAATGTTCACGAATTTGAAAAATGTTCATGATTTCGAAAATGTTCGTGAATTTTAAAATGGTTAATGGATTCAAATTTCTTAAATTAAAAAATTCACGAATTTGAAAAATGGTTCACGGATTTGGAAAAAATGTTCATGAACCATTTTTAAAATCTAAACATTTTTTAAGTTTGACCTTTTTCAAAATCATGAACCATTTTTAAAATCTGAACATCTTTTAAATTTTTAGCATTTTTCAAAATTATGAACCATTTTCAAAATCTGGAATTTTGAAAAAATACAAAAACCAAAAAACCAATCAGAAAACCGAAATAGGCAAAAGAAAACAATACCAGAAAAAACGGTTGCTAGATATATGGGTCAGGGTGCAGGTGGGACTGCTCGTGGGCCCCGCTTAATACCCACACAGTCCCACACATGATAAATGGGCGTTCCGCGGTAGCCCACTAACCATATGCGGTGCCCACGAAGCCCACATACGCCCGCATATGAATCAAAAATTCAAAACGTAAAATTATTACAGAAGTAGGCAACACCATGAGCTACAGGCTAGACAAGTGTAGATGTAAATAAGTACAGGTTCATTAGAACAGAGTATTACATGTTACAGTACCATCCAAACAACCATGGCGTATTTTGATACAGATTCAGCAATAACGATCCAGCAATAATGAATTCAGCAAACACACACGGTACTGTACCATACGTTGAGCACGCTGCCATGGCCACGCTCGCTTTTCCCCACTCCACACTTATACGTTGAGCACATCCTACCTCTTTTCAGTACAATAACCAGTACGCAACAGCAGGAAACACAACAGCATGCACATGCCTAGGAGCAGCTATTCAACAAGAAATTCAGTCAATAACAGCTATATTCAGTAAACAGCAGTAGCAGCAAGACACTGAACCAGGCCGAGCGCCCCTATCATCTCTCTTTCCCCAGCCCGTCAACCTCCAATCCCGAGCGGCGCCCGACGGCAACATCCAGCTCCCACCTCGCCTCCCATCCACAGCCCCGGCCGCATCCAGCTCGAAAACGAGAAAAATGGGGCGGCGGCGGCCGGATTTGGCGACTCCCAAGATGCCGAATCGAATCCGGCAGCACACTAATCCAATTCCTCTCTCTAAATAAAAAAAACGGAACGAATTCTTACCTTCTGTTGCCGTTTCTTGGAGTTTGGGGAGTCACCGTGGCCTCCGTCCGCCGGAGCATGAGGATGCGGATCTGAGGGAGGGGGGGGGGGGGGGGGGGGGGGGGGGGCGAGCGGGTGGAGGGAAGACCTCCGTCCGCCGGAGCATGAGGAGGCGGCGACGGTCGGGCCATAGGAAGCTGGCCGGCGGCGGTCGGGCGTATCGCCTCTTTGGTTCGATGTGGGGAACAGGAGGTTGGTTCGACGTGGGGAAGAGTTGGGCTCGACGTGGGCTACGCTGGGAGTTCCATGAATCCCACAAACTTTTTCTTCTTACCCGTGGGTATCCACGTACGGTTTTACGTGTGCCTGGGTAGGGGGCCCCACGGGTAGCCCACTCCCACCTGCAGCATGATATATGGGCCGGCCCAACAAGAGCGACCCGTGGACTGAATAGTGTGCGCGAAATGCTGCTAACCATTGCAACGGGCGTATTAATAGGATTTGCCCTATATGCGAGGCATAGTGGTCGCGGCTATTCAAACAATCAATGGAAGCGTTGGTTGCTTACTGGGCCCAACTCGGTCGTTCTTACTGCACCTGCCCTAAAGATCTCATGGGCTACCAAAATGTGGGCCCTATAAATTCCGGGCTATGTGCGTCCGATCTCCCATGAGCCCGGCCCCGGATTAGGTATTTAAATTGGCCGATATGTAAACTGTAACTAGTGCCCGACCGATGATCAACTTGTGTCAATATACACCACACCAAACGTGTATACATGCAAAAAGAAAGAGAGAGGCAGCGGTTAGCTACAAGCTAGCTGGTAGATACCCTGACTTGTTCGGTTCTCTCTTCCTTGAATAGTTGCTCAGCTCAAGGCGTTTGAGTTGTTCTGCCGTCTGATTTGTTCTTGGTCTTGCTCGTCTGACCTGGAAGCGTACGTTCTTGGTCTAATCTTCTATATCTAAATAGCAATGAACCATTACAAGGAATTCTCTCAACATGCAAGATGTCCACCTCATCAACCAATTGTAGACCGCCACGTTTGCTCAACTTTGTCACCTCATCCCAAAAAAAAATGGGAAAAGCTATTCTACAAGCGACTGTCCCTACAGTCGGTCGCGCACGATCCGCATCTCGTGACTCAGTCGCCTCCTCCGCGCGTACTCCCGCTCCTGCTGGCCGGCGACCGCTGCTGCTCGTCCGCGCTGCCGGAGGCGCTGCTGCTCCTCCGCGCCTTGTCCACTGCGGCCACCCACTACCGCCGGACGGTAAGGAAGCCATGGACGGCAACCTCGCGACGCGCCGCCAACAGGAGAAGACGGCGTCCATGGGTTCGCTCCCTCCCAGACCTCCCGTCCGCCTCCCGTTCCACCCGCCGGCGCTGCGGCCTCCCAGACCTCTCTCCCTGCCGGCTTCGATTGCAACCGCCGGGGCCGCCGGCGAGCACGCCACCAAGGAGGCCATGGATGGTGAGGGGGCCAATCTTCGCTATACTTGGAGAGGACGATGCCCCGCGATTGGATTGGGCAAGAGTTCGCTCGATCTAGCTTCTACACACCTCTGGAGTGGCGGATTCATGGGCGGAGAGCTCGAATCAGTCATGGGCGTGCCTCCATTGACGATGACAGAGAGGTCAGTTTTCCAGTTTTTGTTGATGTTACATATGGTGTGCAGTTTTGCTACATTTGAGACTCGTTTATGTTGTATAAGCATATGCAAAGTGCTACAATGCTTTACGCTGATTTCTGCAAAAGTGACGTTGTACTCATGTTTTGCTACAACCGAATTGGGATGTGTTGGATATTTAGTTGGTTTTTTGCTACATGGTTGTTTTTGAAGTGCTACAATTTTTTTTGTGCCACGTGTTGCAATTTTTACATCTCCGATTTTTTTTGCTACACATCTGTGCTACATGTGCAAAAAAAATTGTTGCTCAATTTTTTTTGCTACATTCATCCGAGACAACATTTTTCTGAAATATTTTTTGCTGCATGGAATGTTGCATAAACAGACAAAAAATGTTGCTGCGAAATGTTTTTGCTACATAGATCGAACACGCGAGATCGTTTCATTTAAGTGCATCCGACGGCTCCGGAGGCGGGCTGTAGCAATGCCTCGCTACAACCGAAAAAAAAATGCTCCGTTGACAGTTCACGTACTATTTTTCCTTCACATTCTCCTTCAACTTAAGACCTGCCACGTTAAAAGGCACCCTGCCGGTTCAATGGTTCAGCTTCCAAGCCATAAATGCCCTGTTTTATTTCCTCCAGCATTTACTCCATTAGTTGGCAACTGGCCTCCTGTGATGAATTGTTGATCTTTTCCTCTCCCCTCCCTTCCGCATCACTCCGTGTCTCCTCCCTACTAATCCCCTTCGTTCTTGCGCTCACCACGCGCACTTGCAGCCAGCAGTAGCAGCAGCTTGCAGAACCGGTTGTGTGACCATGAGCTGCGGCCGAGACCCGAGAGTGATTGTGATATAGGATTCTGGGAAGCCAATCCTCTATTCTTTTGTGCCCAAATGATATTTAATACTGGTGGATCTAATTAGCTCTCACTGATTGCTTTCAGGAGGCCCATCCTATCATCAATCGCCCCGGCTAATTCAGGTTTCACCATTCTGTTTGCTACATTGAACTTATTTTCATGAATGTTTTCGGTATCCTATCTCATGAGAAATTCCATCCATTTAAGTGAGACATAATCTTGCCTTTTTGCAACCATTGTGAATTGAGCTGGACCTATCTACTTATCTGTTTTGTATTCTCCGGAGATACTACAATTCAACGACGTAAGCTTCTTATCCGCATAAATAGTGTGACTAAATCATCATTTGGAGTTTTGTTCTGTGTACAAAAACACGTTTTCTTCAAAGAATTAGTCTGCCTTCTTTTCATAGCTCGCGCATTAAGCAGATCATTTAACTACATAATTACATAGTATCGATTAATTTTTCCTTTACAGTCGCCCATTTTTTTCAGTCATTAAGAAATATTTATCATCATCGATCATAAAGTTTTGCTAACTCGGATTTTATGTATTTCTGCTTTTTTCCTGAATATTAAGACATCCCAAAAATTATTATAAAATGACAAAAATGATATATCTATATACAGGCGGTGTAAACATATTGTGATGTAGAAGTAAAGCACTTGAATCCCGTGGGAGAGCGAAGCAATTAGTTCCACTTCCACAAGGTGTTCCGCTCCATCAAAAGGACCCACATTCTCCATTTGTCATTGATCTTCAGGAAAAATGTATCTGGCAATGTTGATTTGTTGCTAAAATCCCTCGCATGTCACTCTTTCTAATTTTCCTATGCAATCTATAGGACGGCGATTCGACCTGCGATGTTGTATGGCGCAGAATGTTGGCCGACCAAGAGACGACATATCCAACAGTTAGGTGTAGCGGAGATGCGCATGTTGAGATGGATATGTGGCCACACAAGAAAGGACCGGGTTAGGAATGATGATATACGTGAGAGAGTTGGGGTAGCACCAATTGAAGAGAAGGTTGTCCAACACCGTCTAAGATGGTTTGGTCATATAGAACGTAGGCCTCCGGAAGCGTCATTGCATACCGGACGGATAAAGCGGGATGAGAATGTTAAGAGGGGTCGTGGTAGGCCAAACTTGACATGGGAGGAGTCTGTTAAGAGAGATCTGAAGGATTGGAATATCACCAAAGAACTAGCCATGGATAGGGCTGCGTGGAAGTTAGCTATCCATGTGCCAGAACCATGACCTAGTTTCGAGATCTTATGGGTTTCAACTCTAGCCTACCCCAACTTGTTTGGGAAAAAAGGCTTTGTTGTTGTTGTTGTTCTTGTTGTTGTTGTTGTTGTAATCAATGTATTACATATTGTTTCTCGGATATGTGCAAACGATTTGTGTCGCATTTTTGCAGCACGGCTAGGAGGCCTAAGAAGTCTAAATCGGCACTAATGAGAAGCGAAATTCAAAGAGTAACTGTTTGCCAATTTCTGAAGTGTTCTTGCAAGTAAAGTGGATGATATACTCACAGCAATCACACCAAATTAACATTCGATTTAGTATATTGCCAATTTCTAGCTAACTACACAAAGTATTTCTACCATGTCATCCATATGGTTTCCACAATTATTTTTTAATGGCTGTTGACCAGTCGTTACAAGAATATGTAAAGTAAAACTATAATTTACAACCATATATTCCGCAGCAACGCGTGGGGCATCTTCTAGTTACCTAATTGCCCGGCCGACATCAGGCAGCACTATTACTCCTTGCCGCTTCTGCATTTCTAATGCCTCCCAGACCCATCTTTATCTGACAATGAAATCACACAATCTTGCTCTCAGTTTACATAACATGATGGAAACCTTCTCCTCTACGGCATCCCATGTCAATCTTCCGTAGTATACTAGTATGTTGTCTAAGCAGACATTTTCTGTCTGGGGCGTGTCCGCCTCTACCTAGGCCCTTCACTAGGAAAAGGGAGTATATATAGCAACGAGGAAATTGGAGATGGAGGGGAGAAAGCTAGCTAGGTAGGCATTGAATCCTGGTTGTGACCCAATAATTTAGCTACATGTAGCTGAGGAATTAAGAGAAAATATCTCATCATAAAAACTGTCTGGCAGCTCTATCATATGTAGATGCATACTAGTATTGACGAAATACAAGGTGCAGTCTCTCTCTCGCGTGTGTCTGTTCCTGTTGGCGATGTGGTTGCTACGTCTGGACCGTTGCCACGATTGCCTGGGTCTCTCGTCCCCAAAGAGATTTGTGATTTCTTCGCCATATTGGCTGCTGCTAATCCTGGTGTAACACCCCGGTCTAGAACTAAGACCAGAATGATACCATAAGCATTTGTGTAGGAATTTTAATCCTAAACTACTAGATAATTTGGCACAGTTTCAAATATAAATATTGGCATCAACGGCAAGCTAGCCATAAACAAAATACGAGGCAACATTATAAGGATATCCAACACATCATCTCTTGATCGGAATTAACCGTTTGAGCTCAAAAAGATATCAGCTGACATAACTCAACTAATCCATGCTACAAGTATAGTGCTAATCAATCTAAAACCTCTCTATAAATTATAGACTCGATTTTCTAACAATACAGCGAAGCCGTTCTAGACATTTGCATGTGTGTGTTTGTGATGAAGAAGATTGATCTACTCCCAAGCCCATGCATGCCAACTTCGTCGGAGACCTGAAAAGTTTGGTGACAACAAGGGTGAGCTCACCAGCTCAACAAGCACAGTGGGATAGTAAAGAAACAATGTAACACCACATCTCAAGTTAAGGAGCATAATCAAATATCAATTGTTTGTACTTCCTACGTAACCAGATTGTATTTATAGAATAATCCACTAGCATGAACTCGAATCTCAACAACATAACACGGGGCACACCGGTACTATCAAATAAACATGGCTATTTTGGTCACTACGAAATCACTTATGCATGGTCACTCTCAAATGATAATTTTCTTCGGGTAGTAACTAATAAGGGACATATTCTAGACAAAGAATCGTGGGTCGTTCATTACCCAAACCTGCAAATCACTCACGTATGATGAAACTTTCATCATTTAAAGCAAGCACACATGACATCACTCAAGTCACACAATTAACTCTCATTCAGGTAACCTCACGTAGCAAACAAGACAATCTCAAAAAACCACGCTCGTTAGTGTAATGGTAGTTCAGCCAACGGATCTATCGCCACAATCCAAGCTAACACATTAGTGACGTGGTTGGCATAAGAAGACGTCTTTCATTGTACATGTTCTTTTTCATATCATAGCATTGATGTTTTCTCATCCCATCTCATTGCCGATACCAACGATTACCCTGTAACACTTGTCCTGACGCATTGATGATCCTATATGCCTACATGCTCTTTGCTTTCACTTTTCTTTGCGTATACCGGTATCGCTTGAGTGGACACCCGTCGGCATCCACTCACTCCAACTTGTGGAGATTGCCTACAATGTGGGTCGCAACCCATCATTGACGGTCTCAAGGTGACTACCTCAGTAGGTCACAACACTATGCACTGTCTGTAAAATGTTATGCAAAAATGCAAGCGCCACTTATCCTTTGCCTTATCCACTTTGTCTCCATACATATAACAATAACGATAAGGATAATTCATCTTCAACCCGAAAGGCTTGGAAATTCACATATCAACACAGGGGATTAAAATTATCACAAACCAAAAGAATGCATATTTAGGGACGAGGGAATAGTTGGGGATGGGAGATCACACTGTGATTACCATCCCACATGCACTTGCCTTTTACCGCCCTATGGAGTGACCTCACAACTCAATCAACAAGTCAAAGCACAGTCACCTGCTAAGCAAGAATATACAAATCACCAACACTGCATCCATAAGCATCACAAGGAATGAACATAAGCATCGCTCCTATGCGCCATCATCAACCTCTTGATGTTCCAAGAAGTTTTATCCTAAGCCCAAGCTCCCAGATTTTAAACATGAGAACATTGCATGTTCTGGAATGTACACCAATGCATTAACAATTGGCTATAAGGCAATTTTCAAATAAATAGGATTAACCCCTCAGTTTTAGGCTTTTAGCTTAACATGTGCAAAACAGGACAGACCATGTGTTATTCACATGGAGATTACCATATAACTCGGAACAAGGAAAATTATATCATTACGTACATCTAGATGAAGTTATATCTACCCAGCATATTGTGCAAATATGTATAATTCGACCTAGAAGCATGGTTGGTACCCGATGCAAGATTACTGCACATATCTGAAACTAGTTATAGCATAGCAGCACCGCGTAGACCGTAGTTTCCAGACCACTCGCCGGAAAACGCAAATATACCTACAGTTTACTTGTGGACATATTCACAGATTTTTGCACGGTTTAAGAGCAGTTTGACCCGAACTGTACTGCACAAATAGATCAAGTGGATTTTGCATTACTAATTCCAGAGTACCCAAGAGCCCTCAACCTCAACGATTAAATTACGAATTAAGTGCTTGAGGCACACGCTGTTACTATAACTCAAGATCACATATTCTATCAGATCAATCTTACAAGAATCAATTGATTTCGACCATTACCCTGGACATGCAGATGGTGTTGGCCGGATGAAGACGGCATCGTCGACATCCTCGAGCTGACCCTTCTCCTCTCCTTTCTTCCTCTAGGTTGTGTCTCTCTAAATCTCTCTCGTTGTCTCGTTCATACGGAAGATGAGATGGGGAAGAGACCATCAGATTGGACAGAGATGGCACCGGCTGACTGCTGGCCGTGCGGCGGCGCAGGCAGGGGCGGACATCGGAGGTGCAGGCTACTTGCAAGACGAGAGGCAGGAGGCAGGGGCTGCAGATGTGTGGCGGCTTGCTGCTAGGGTTAGGGAGCTGGGCACGTTAAGTTGATTGCTGGAGAAAACAGGCTTAATTAACAGGAGTATTAGGCAGGGGACAGGCCGTAGCTTCCATCGTGTTAATTCCCAAACTGCTGATCTGCTTATGTAAAGTAAAATCAGAGCCCATGTGCACAACGCAAGAAAGCCCATAGCCTAAGCAAGGGAAGGTCAACAAGCTATTACGTGGGTTCGAACTATACATAAAACCTTTTATTTTATTGTATTTAACATTATATTTTGTACTAACAAATTCTGAACATAAATGGCGACGATGAACAATGAAACTCGACAACGGTTTAGCTATAAATTCAAACTCACGTATCATACCGCTATGGAAAAACGTCCTCCTTTTAAATATTTTTAAGTTAGAAACAATTGTATAAAGTGTGGCAAATTCGGGGTATTACACCTGGATCCGGCAAGACGATTGGATGTCTCCTGAAGGACAAGGCTAGCAGGGATAAGACAAAAAGAAGCAGCGTGAAGGAGAAATCAAAATGCAGAAGCAAAAAAGGGTGCTGCTACAGGAAATGCGCCTGAAGTTGCTTGATGGATGGCGCTCAGTGTCTTGGCTAGCTTGTCATCATGGTTGTGCTCGTGTTTGTTGCCTTTGCAAATGTGGTTTACTTGAGTCGTCGCTGATCTAAGGGAGCACTTTGATGACATTGTGTCTTTTCTATCAGTGTGTTATAGGAGCATCGTGTTGCGAGCGTGTGTTTCTGTGGCCTATCTTGTGAGTAGTCCACTTGTATGTTGGATGGTGTCTTGGTTGCTTTTGTGACCGCTGTTTGCCTGTTTGGTTGCAACGTGGGCCAGATTTCATAAAAAATCGAGAAAATTCCTTATATGACACTCTCTTAAAATCACGTTCCTTATTTGACACTGGTAAAATATTTCTTCTCTATATGGCCTCTTCTTAAAATTTCTTTCCTTTCGTGACACTAACATTAGGGCAGTTACACTGTTCTGTTAAAAAATAATCAGCCGGACAAAAATGCCCTCGTCTCTGTCCTGCGGGCCCGCGTCCGAGCAACAACGTTGACCTGCGTGGGGAGGTCTGGTCATGAGATCTTCATTGTTGTTGTCTTGCATAACTCCCCTTCCAGGTCCCTGAGCCCTGCCATCATGGTCCCGGACAACTGCTCCGTAGAGACTTAATTTGTCGTCATGCCGAAGGCGTCCTCACGAAATAGGTACAAACATCTGGACATTTGCAAATGTAAAGAAGGTCGTCTCCCTCTCATCGTCATCTTCAGGTCAAAAGCAGTGTCCGTGGCCCATTTACACGCTCAATCTCAAGCGCATACTGTCCGTGGCCCATTTACACGCTCAATCTCAAGCGCATACTGGGAACAAGGATATTAAGCATAACCGAATTAGTTCTTCTCTATGTATCACCAATTCCCCTATGCCTACCGTGCCTAACAGTATATGTTTGTATATTTGTTTGTTTGTGACATGTCTATTGCTAATCCCTCTAACCGTATGGAAAGAGCCGTGTCATGTATATAGTGTTGTAAATTGCATTGCTACTGGGCGCGACATAGCCGAGAACCGGCTAGTCACTTAAATAGTTCTTGCACGACACGCACGGCACCGTCCGCTCCTTGCAAAAGCCTAGTGCATCATGTGGAGAAAATCTTTTTTATTACAATCTAGTACTATAACAATCAATTACCTACATGTGCACGAATTGTGCATTAAAATGGATACAAAACTGCAATGGAATCAAGTTGGGAAAAATAACCACTTAGATAATATGCAAGTGAAGTTGGCCCGCGAATGAAAACCGACTTCAATCTATGTCGGTTGCTTTTAAAAAAACCATATTCTAGAATATTGCACATAACTCTAATACTCACACCCTCCATATCTTAAAGTAAGGCGTTCATTTTTTTTCAAAAGTCAAACAAGATGAACTTTGACCAACTTAAGAAAAAGCAATCAATATCTATTATACAATATTTATATCATATGAAAATATATTTATGATATATCTAACGATATTAATTTGGCATTGTAGAAATTAATAGTTTTTTTTTTACTTTTCAAAAAAAAATATAGGCATTAATTTCACAGGCGGAGGGAGTAATAAGGATATAAACCTTGCCCATGCCAGATCCAAACGCGTACTCCACAGCCATTGTAACACCCCAGATGTTGGTTAACATTTATTCAAAAGGTTCATTCTGTTCAGGAAAGCTATTTCTGACACGCTTCACATGTTAGAATTTCTGATGATTCCTTTTCACCGTGATTGCAGTTCTTGCTCAGAACAAGAAGTGACTTGTCACAATTCTTTGAACCCTGGAGAGGTCCATTATTTTACCCACAAGTGTTTTTAGCCTATCTACCAGATCCATAACAACCACGCTACATGAGAACGTGGATAAGTTTGAGTTCTATGAGCTATGTACCGCCGTCTCCTGCGACGCCATATATCCATCCAATTTGTTGGAGACTATCGCTGGTGAAAGCTATGAATGTCTGACGCTGCATCGGGAAATGGTTCTTTGGTGAGTTACATACACGCCAGATTTCTCAACACGCATATATTTGGGTGGGTGAGTTGGAGCTGCGTGAGTGCACCTACAACACGTCGCGAGACGTCGGTAACCTTGCAAGCTAGCGTTCAGGGACGCTTATGAATTGGTAGTGTTGCACATGGGCCACCTATAATGAATATTGTATGTACATGCATGTCTACAAAATCCCAATGGCAATCCCGAGTTACGTGAAACCGAGAATAATGTGAGCGTTGATGTATGCAGATATTTGAACAAAACGGGCAACATTGCCTCATTTTATTAAAAAAGTAGGAGGGGAATTGACCGGTTCATTAACGGGGAACCGGCCGAAAACCGTTACAAGTGCACCAATGTAGTCATGAAAACACCACATTGTGCAGACCCGGCCAACCTGGCTACCCACACGAGACACACACGCCGCCGAGGAGAAAGACACCATCGAGGCCAACACCGAGCGTCATCGTCGTCACTCCTCCCCGAGCAAGCGATTCCGACTTCACCTTGGACGACCACCGACAAAGCCTCGCCGCAGCAGACGCCGTAAACCATGTCGGCCTATGCCAAACAGTCAACCCAAAGCGTCGAGGAGGAGGCAGCTCCGACTTCAACGGAGACCTTCACCGGAGAAAGTTGCACACCTTGCATCGACGGAATCCGCGAGGCCACTGTAGAAAAAGTGTCATCGTTGCCAGCCTGTCCGCCCCGAGACACGCAGCTCCGACTTCACAGCTTCACAGCGGGACACAACACGGACTGTCGGTGACGAAGGACATGCCGCGTCCCGGCTCCGCTCACCACCGTCATCGTTGCCACACAGCTCGCAACACCACCATAGCACCCAAGACATCGTCAGCCGCTGCCAACCACGATGTTGTGTGAGCCCAGCCCACGAGCGCGCACACAGGATCCTTCATCTTCAAGACGACGCCCCCAAGAGGGGAGATGACGAAGATCGACACCGTCGTCCGACCCTGCAGAAACAGGGTCAAGTCTTCACCCGAAGAGGAGGTCCGAGACTGAGGAGAATCGAAGAGCTCCAAGACGACCCCCCAAGAGGGAGAACGGCGTCCACGGACGTCGCGTCGTCAGGCTTTCGCCCGGAGCACTCGAGACTCTCCAATCCCACGCAGCCGGGCCAAGGCGGGGAGACCCGCGGCACCGCCGGCCTGCACACCCACTGAAGCAAACACATCATGTGCGACGGCGGCGCAGCCATCGCACAGAGCCTTCCAACCTCCCCCGACCCGTCGATCCCGCCGCTGCAGCTTGCCTCCGCTCCGGCCATGGCGGCCACGGCGCCCCTGGCCGCACCAACCATGCCGGACTCAAGACCCGGGGCCGCCGCCCCGGCATCCGCACCGCCCCACGCAGAGCATCATCGGCCCGAACTGCCTCGCGCCTCACCGGCCTCCTCGCCTCCGCGCGACTTCGCCTCCGCTCGAAGTCGTCGCTGCCACGCAGCCGCAGCGAACCGCGCGACCACCTTCCATCTCGCCCTGCCGAGCCCCTGTCCACCGCCGCCGACCTGGGTGGCCAGCCCACCACCGGCGGCCGCACACAGCCGACGCACCCCACGCCGCACCAACTTCACCACTCGAAGCACGAACGCCCCAGCTCCAGCGAACACCAGCCGCACCACATCGAAACCGCACGCGCCACCGCGGAACGACGCCGCGCCGTCGTCCTGGGAGGAAGCCCCGGACAACCGCCGGCGAAGGGCCCGCCAACACCCAGACGGCCCGCCAGGGCCCATCACACCAACCCGCTCCGCTGCGCAGCCGGTCCGCCACCCCCGAGGCTAGGCCGACGCGCCCCATCCGCAGCAGCCCTGCGTCCCCGGAGCCGCCGCTCCGGCATCCTGCGCCGGCGACCCGCCATCGCCGTCCCAGGCGGGCCCGACGTCCACCCGCGCCGCAACAAGAAGGAAACCACCCCCGCTAGCCAGATGTTTGGCAGTGGGGAGGCCGCCGCCACCGCGGCGCAGAGGCCGGCGGCAGCAGCGGCGAGGGGGGCCGAGGAGGAGGGGGCTGGCGGCGGCGCGATTTTCACCTCCGGTGCCGCCCTGGGAGCGGCACGGGAGGGATGACTTTTTTTCCGCAAAAAAAGGCCGAGATTTTGCATCATCAGGATGTATGCAGATATGTCAATAAAGAGAACACATGAGTGTTGTTTGATTGAGCACTTGGAATTACGGTTTTCTACGTCAACAGACATGAAACGAGCAAGTTTCTAACAATCGGAACCTCCTTTCCGAAGATATCAACAACAACAAAAGTTCATGTATAATGTAGATTCCAATGTTCATTTCAAGACATAATCTGACATAAACACAATAGATAGAACACATAGTATTTGAGTATGATAACACGGAGTTCACATCATAGCTCGGAAGCTGCAAGTTAATTGTACAGTACTAGTTAATTAAATGGACTAAACATTGCCAATTTGAAGGGGAGTCGCAGTTCGTTTAACCGTTCAGAGATACTCACATAAATATCTTCATTATCAACCTCATTATCAACGGTTATCTCTTCGCCGAATCTTCCCCTTTTGGTATTAGCAATTGTGTACGGTATCATTGTTGCCATACCATAAGTGAAAGCGCACAGTGTTATAATAGAACTCAGAGGAACATACTCAGTAACATCAGGCAGCTTATCCAAAGCAGAATAAAACCACTGTCCCTGCAACATTAACCCGGACATTACATAACTATGCAAACATTTAGAAACGTGAAGAAGAATAAAGCAAAAAATTAGAAACAATTAAGTGCTCAAGGTGGGAAGTAATTCCCCCACAACTGAACTGCATGCACCACCGAACAACATCAATAATACCATAAACCAAGTGGTAATTGCTTTAGTATATCAATACTTAAAGACGTACAACCATACAATATCTTGCAGGTGCACATGGAAGTATACCCCGAAAATCAAGAAATACATAGAAAGTGCAAGTACATTGTATTCCAATTTGAACTCTTACATAGTTTTCTAAGAAATTTTACTATACAGTGAAAACATATCATAAAATAATTAGGGCTACTGTCATATCACAATAGGAAGTGGATAGTAAAAGTAGGATTCAACCAGAAATACTGCTCCCGGCTGAATAAAAAATCGAAAAAATAGTAAAATAATTCAAAAAATGGGAAAAACTGAGAGCTTGGGATTTTTATTATCCACGAAAACCCTAGTGCTATATCCATCATCTTGCAATTACTTCTCATGTCATGTCCAAGATTCTGATTACTATCTTTTATGTTGTGCTTTACACATAACTACGTTTTGCTAATCTGACAGCACCAATAGCACAAAATCATCCAAGGAAGGTGACTGATAAAAGTACGAAACCCTAGAGCAAAATCATCCATTGACTGTGGCGGCGAACGGTTAACAGTGGATTGACCAACCGAGTATGGGACCAACCTTGCCGTCGGAGAGGTAGCGCTTGCCAATGTGGCCGCCGATGGGTGCCGTCGGAGAGACAGCTTCGGGCCGGCCCGCGCCGGAAGAAGTGTCTGCGAGACGTGGTGGCGGCCATGGGCCACTCGCGCCAATGCCGAACGCGCCATCGCCATCGCCTTCTCTGCCGATGCCTCCTGCTCTAGAGATCTCCTCGCCCGCACGGCCGCACCTCGTTATGTTTCGCCCTTTCTTTTCTTTATTAACTCCACTTTTTTTACATGATCTCGTTTTTTAAACACAATTTCATGATCTCGTAAGTCGTAACCACTCGAGCGGCGGTGCCGTTCGGGCTATAATGTGTTCGGCCCGTTTGTGATGGGCTTGGCCCTTTTCCCCTCCTCACATGGTGATTATTTTATTTTACGTTGCCCTCCAAAAAAAGAGTATTTTATTTTACGTGGAAATATCGCTGGCTACTGCCTACATTACAAACTCTGACCCATCACAAATTCAAAAAAAAAAAAACTCAGACCCATCACTAACGGCTTTGAGAGATACAAAGTGCTTCTCATTCCGCCGTGGTAGCTCGTGACGTAGTCATAATCAGCCAAACTTCTTATTGTCAAGGCCAACTTATATATTTTATGCTTAACACCATTTTTATTGCACTATTGCCAACCGATCTGCGTTTTGTTTTCTGAAACAAACCAACACCGATCCCCAGGGGCTCGAGCACAGTATCATGCAGTCCAAGAGTCAAGCATTAAGCTACACCGAGATTGGCATTTGGTAAGTCCACGAAACAGGTTTTCGTCTAGCTTTATAAATAAAGCACCGACCAGCATACAACCGACAATACAAACTCGACACCGCACAAGCTGGGGCAGCAGCAAACACACACAAACGCCCAAAACAAGAAAAACAGAAAGAAATGGAGACAAAGGTAGATCGACTAAACTACGATGACCGCAGCCGCTGCGCCCTCCCTGAAGAAGTACCACCACGCTCCTTGCGTCGAATCATCTAGTGCCAAGCAGCCCTTCAAGAAGGGAGAGATGCTGCCGCCCGGACCAGCAAACTGGTCCTAGGGTTTCCCCCGGCACACTTAGGGAGACAGACGACGGATAGCCACGGCGCCCTTCAGGAAGGATGATGCCACCCAAAGGCGGCACCGCGTCGGTGTCGGTCAAGCCAAGAAGGATTTCTCCCGAATAACCACGTCCGCCATCTCAAATGATCGATGCACAGGAGCCCACGAGGACGAGGCCTCGCCGCCACCAAACTCACCACCCGCCAATCATGCGCCACCACGGCCACCAAGCCACCATCGTCGTCTCACTGAAGCAACCATCACGAGGACAGCAAGACGGAGGCGAAGAAAAGCTGGTACCGGAGACAACAGAACCACGGCCACGCGGGAGGGAACTACCTCCACCGCCGAAGGCGGTAGTCGACCGGACGCGGCCACAGAGCGAACCGGTCCCCGCTAGATTCGGCCAGGCCCGCCTGGCCCGTAAAGCCCCCTCGGGGGCACACCATTTCTAATAGGGTCCAGCCGAGCCCAAGGGCCCGTGAGGCTCGCTGCCACGCTGCAACAGGCCGGCCGTCGTCGCTGTTGTCCCTGCACTGGCTACCTCGCGTCCGCTGCCGAACGCGTTGCGAAAAAGGCTGGCTCGACCCGACCAGATGGGCCCCGATCTGGGCCACCTGGGCCCGATCTGGGTCACAGGGCCGGATCTGGGCGCACCCGAGCCACTCCTCGCTGCAGCGCGCCGCCGCCGCCATGACGCCCCTCGGCCGAAGCCGACCTGTAGCCACCCGATGTGCACCGCCGCCAAGAGAAGGGAACCCCGCCTCCACCTCTACTCGACGCGGGGAAGGGAAATCCGCCGCCGCCAGCACCGCACAAGCTTGCCCGGCGGCACCCGCCGGCGGCGGCGGTGGGGGAAGATGGTGGGGAGGGAGCTCTTGGCCGGAGGGGATGGGGGCGCTCTGGTCGCCCACGGGGGGGCGACGAGAGCGAGAGGGTGGGGTGTTTCCGTCAATCTCGCATTTGGTAAGTTTCTCGTGCTCCGGCAATGCATTGGGCATGGCGATTCGTTTTCCGTTTGTTGGTCATTCCAAAGTTGTGATGTTATAGCATCTCTATCAGACACCGTATAATGTAGTACCGGAAAATTGGTATCCGGTTTATCTGCGAGGGAACATTTTCATACGTAAACAGTTTCTTTTTTTTTTTTTTTTGTTTCAAAAAAAAAAAAAAGAAACTGTTTACGTATGAAAATGTTCCCTCGCAAAACAGATACAGCCGTAGAAGACACTAAATTCCGTTAGCGGAAAAAAGGCAAAGGTTTGTCGAATATTTGTTGGGGAACACTCAGCAAAGAAAACGCGCCATATCCTTCTCGTTGAACATGTCGGGCAGGGACACGCGTGTGTCCGTCTTTTCCAAGTGTTTTTTTTTTTTTTGAGGAAGGATCCGGCCCATATATTCAAGATACTCAGTACAAATTACAAGCAAGTTCACCAAAGAAAAGAAAATTACAAGAGGACCCTGAAATTTGCACGAAGCACCCTGAGCAACCTGAAAGAATTACAATCGGATCCAAAAGCCGGCTCCCAAGAACCTAGACTTCGCCGCCGTCGCCGTACCTCAAGCCGCCGGGGAAGGAGCGCCGCCACATGTCGTAGATGGCCGCAAAAGCCGTCCGCCGCCTCGCAACGGAACCTAGACGCGATGAACGCGCACGGCCACAGCGCCAACTCCCCAGCACCGCCCATCTTCCAGCCGACGAGGCGTCGTCCAGGCCAGCCACCACCTGCACCCAACTGCCTCCAGCCGCTGCTCCCCTCGCCGCCAAGGCCGACCAGAGCAGACACGCCGAAGAAGAAGACCATCTCCACCAGAAGCACCAAAACCGGATCACCACCAACCACCAGCTTCTCCCCTCGCCGCCACGGCCGGCCAGAGAAGCAAGGACAGAGTAGCTCACCGGACGAACCACCTCCACAACCTCCCCAGCGACGCCGCTGGAACGGGGAAAGGAGGGGGAGGACGAAGCCCTATTCACAGACGCCACCGCCGCCGTCTTCGGAGACGCCATGGGCACTCACACCTAGAAACCCTAGGACTAACTACACGCACGGACAGAGCCGAGGCTCCCCCCCCCCCCCCCCCACCTCGCGGCGCCGAGACGGCGACCGGAGGCGGAGGGGAGCAGCGGATCCGCCGGCGAGAACTCTGGAACTCGGAGTCGCCTCTTTTTCGCCTCTGGGACACTGTAGCAGGGGAACGGGAACGGGAACGAGAAGCCCATGCTTTTCCAAGTGTTTTTATTGGTGTTTGCGAAGTTTTTTCCCGTTATTTTAGTTGATGAGCGTCAATTTTTTGCCGACCGTCTTGCAGAAAACATTTGGTATAAGGCAGAGGCATGGTATAGAGTGATTCGACAAAAAGGCACGCCTGGTATCAAGCACCTTTGCCGACTCGGACTGTCGGACACTCGGCAAATGTTGTATTCCGGTAGTGAGCAGTGGAAGGAACAAAAATTAAGTTTAAATGAAATAAATATATTCTACTTTTTAGGCATTCCCAGTTTTGGATAGGCCAAATGTTACTCCATATTATGACCCATTTGATATAAGTATTGCTTAGTACCGGAATTTTTCTCGTTACTAGTAAAAGTGCACGTGCAATGCACGTAACGATTGTATAAACACTGGAGTTCAAACTGTTGCATGTCATGGAATAACATAGCTCCTGTATCAATTTTAAAAATTATGATTACCAATTGTACATCCTTAATTTCAAACTACATCTGTGAGTAATTACAATATTGAAGCTAGTAGTCCTTAAAATTTGTCAAAATTTGCATGACATTCAAATTTGCATTGAAAAATAAATAGAAAATAAGCATTGAACATATAAGCAATATCATTTGGAATTTGCTGCACTCAATTTACAAGAGTTTCCACATTTACTAAAGCAAAAAAGCTAAAAAAAATATGTTCGACCACATACACAACGATGAGGAAAAAAAACAAACGTGACACTACTGCTTGGAAACCTTGCATCACTTCTATTGCCACTCACCCTCTCTGCCTCCGTCATCGACCGCGGCTCCGCCTTCCGCACACGGCACATCACACCAGCACAAGCTCCTTTCCGCCGCCATTCACAGCGGGTCCACCTTCCCCCACCACACTGGCTCGTCCTTCAGGTCACTACCAAAAACATTTTAACATCCTACAGTATAAACACATGAATGTTTCAACAGAAAACCAAACATTTTAACAGTAGAATCAATAATAGCATCTCATTTTCCTACAAAGAAATTTAACCTTGTAGCAGATCTGCAAGAAATTTTGCTGGTACGGTGTCTCACTTTAATACCTCTCTCTTTGAATTGGCAATCATATGTAGATCATCTTGGTCTCCTAAAAGTTGATAAAATGCAAGCATCAAGGATATTGTAATTTCAAGTGAAGGTTTTCACCACTGTACTTATTGTTATAACACTAATATATGGCACAGAATCTTAATGGCTGAAAATAAAACCAAAAATAATAACCGGAAACAGGTGCATGACAACTACGGATAAACTCACTTCTAATGAGGTTTTTTCTCACCACTGATAGCACAAAGGAAGAGTGGTCGTATTGCAGCCTATGAAACCGTGCTTCAGTAGCATTGTATAAGTTTCCAGAAATGCACTCCCATATTTCAAACATAATCTGATGTAAAAGTCAAAGAAGCTATCAGTTGATACAAATGTGCCGAAAATAATTTATTTGGGAGAAACCAGTCAACAAATGTTAGCATGATGCCCTTATTAGAGGAAAATCAACTACGTAGAGTCCACTTAAATTTTAAGAAGAGGGGTCTTGCAAGCTTTTAGAAAGATCTTACCAGCATTTTGGAAGGGAATCAGTTGTATGCGATCCTTTGGAAAGGTTCAACGAAATAGGTACATTAGTAAACCACCTTGATGAACATGGCCGCTGCTGCCTTGCTCGGCTCATTCACAACGTCCGCTCTGAAACTATCCGTTTACATGTATTAAAATAATATATATAGTATTATTATGTGCAAATAAATTTCATTAGCGGGTCTGGCAACGCTGAATCTCTCACCACCAAAGACCTAAGAACAAGACATAAGCCATCCAGGATTAAATCAAAGCCACTAAACACCATATCCATGTGCAGCAAGTGCACGTGAAACATCTTGGAGAGTACGTGACAAATAATAACGAATATAAACTTAAGGAAGATAGGTCGTGATGCAGCTTACGAAACCGTGCTTAAATAGCATTGTATCTGTTTGTAGGATGATTGTTCCAGAGCCTTGTATAGAGCAACATTAAGGCCCTGATATGCAGTGAAGGCTTGTACTGAACTGCAATTCTGAAGTTCTTGTATATACCTGTACCATTTAAAGAGCATCAGACAAGAAAAATACAACTGAAAAATGGCCGAACAGCACTACATTTTTGCACTCAAAATTGATACTAAAATGACTATGGTTTCGTTGTAAGATGAGCATCAATGTCACAGCAAGATTGATAAAATTTGCAGCTAAAACGAACCGATTCATATGGACATGTGCTAGATCTAGGAAAATAAAATCCTGTCGCGATCACCTGCAGTTTCTTTCCGATACCAATGCGAGAAGGATTGTTCAGAACATTAAACAAAGTGAGTCTTACTCGTAAATTGGTTTGATTAATATACTGGTATTCATGTATCCACGGTGTGGACAATGGATGTCAGCGGATATGGCACTTGATCCCGCAAAAACTGCTGTTGGTAGTGGTACTGCAGGTGGAGCGAGGCAGGGAGGGTAGGGCATGGTGGTGGTAGCTGTGGCGACTACTCGCGCATCAACGGAGGCAGGGCGGATCGAGCGAGAAGGACGGGGAAAGAAAGATTAAGGCAGAGAAGGAGATTAGCGCACCTTTGGGCGAGCCAGCGGCGAAGTTGGGGAAGGGACGGCGGCGTGAGGCGGGCAGTCGGCGGGCGTGCGTGTGGGTTTTTGGGCGAGCGGTGATGTGGGAACGGGACGACGATGATGTCGCGGGCGTGATGTGAGCAGTTAACGGGCACTCACCCGGCGATGATTGCGGTTGCGGAGGGCGAGTCGAGGGGAGAGGGGCGGAGCGGAGCGAACCGTGTTTTACCGCTAAACACGGTGCTAATAAGAGCCGATGGATTAGATGGTTTGACGGTCCTGATGTCTTGGATCTGCCACCTCTCTCTTTTTATATTAGTGGTGATTATGACCCAAGTGTTTTTCTTGGTGTTTGTGAAGTTTTTCCCCATTATTTTAGTTGATGAGTGTCAATTTTTTTGCCAGCCGTCTTGCAGAAAACATTTGGTATAAGGCAGAGGCATGGTATAGAGTGATTCGACAAAGACGCACGCCTGGTATCGAGCACCTTTGCCGACTCGAACACTCGGCAAAATGTTGTATTCCGGTAGTGAAGAGTGGATCAAGGAACATAAAATAAGTTTAAATGAAATAAATATAATCTACTTTTTAGGCATTCCCAATTTTGGATAGGCCAAATGTTACTCCATATTATGACCCATTCGCTATACGTATTGCTACTAAGAATTAATTGGCTAATTAATCTCTCTACTAAGTGTCCTAATAATCCCATCCAAATTTTATGAATAAATGTCAATATGACAGTTTTCCCATTTTGAAACTCGATGTGAGTCAGCTAAAAAAGACCTCCACGCGACTGGTTCGTCCATTTTGAGACGATCTGCATATCTACAAAATTAATTACTTTTTAGTGTACACATTAATTATTACCTTAGTAACGGAAGCCTTTCATTAGCAGGCATAAACATCGTACATTATGTGGCAGGAAACGGACGCACTAAACTTTTTTATTATGGCCAGCTAATCGCGCCATAATTTTTCTAATTATCACCAAATTAAGCTCTATATCATCCGATTGCATGCACAGACGCACTGCACCAGTCGAGACTATATATAGACCCACAATAATCCCACAGGACGTCGCAACCAGACACGCAGCATCCACTAGCTAACCAAAGATCATTAGCAGCCATGGCCGCCGTCCACAAGAGCGTGGCATCATCGGCGCTGCTGACGCTGATGCTCTTTCCCACCGCGTCCGCGCGCTACCTATCTCCTCCGACGGCGCATTTCTCGTTGCTCCGTAAGGTCCCTCGTGGACCGGACCCATCACGTCCGACCCGCCGCCACCGCCGCCGGCGACGAGCGAACACTTCTCAGTGCTCCGTAAGGTTCCTAATGGACCTGACCCCATCACGTCCGACTCGCCGCCGCCGCCGGTGACGAGCGAACACTTCCCAGTGCTTCGTAAGGCTGAACAGCCGTAAAGCTGTGTAGGATTGAAATTATTTAACGGACCCATGTACATTTTTCATACAAAATTCAGTAATTTGTTGAACAGCCTTGATGATGTCTTAACTGAAACAGTGTTCTGATTGTGTTATACTAAATTAGCTTCTGACACGTAATCACTATCGTAACAGTGCTAATGTTAGAGTTCTAACAAAGTAAGGTGAAAATAGGCATATTTTGTTCTGAACTAACATCCTGATGAAGACTTGAAGAGGATCTACTAACTGAAGAAAATTACATGTGGCCTTCCTGGTAGACGATCAGCAGCTTTGCTCTCCGTCGAGAACTTGCTCTTCACCGTCTTGGTGAACTCTTTGTTGCGCTTGGTGAACAGGTTGGCGAAGTTGTTGTGCACCTGTCGCTTGATGATCGTCCCTGGCGCGAAGAAAACAAGAAAAATCCATTCATGATAAGATGCGAGAAAAGGAGGTGTATTCTCTAGACTGCATATGTCCACAGCAGCACGCAGTACCTAGCCAAATTAAATGACAAGCATGCTGGCAATATATTTTTAATAGAGCAACCTCACATAAGTTTTCAGTTTTGGGACAGTGGACACTTCAGTTCCTAACTTCATAGATGTGCATAGGTTACAGTATGCTATGAAAAAACGTCCTGAACCTAATCTTGTGGTCCATTTGTGGCTCTTACCCTCCTAAATAGACACGCAAGAAAGCAAGCCAGATATCTATAGGACATCACCACCACAGATCTAACTTTCAGAACATGGTACAATATGTTACTGGCACACACAAATCAAGTATAAGGTCGATTACTAAATACAGATTGTCTCTTGTTTCCTTTTTGTTTCGTTTCATTTCTTACAAGTTTAGATAACCATGTGTAGCTAATGGAAGCTAGGTAATAAACAAGTTACACAAATGGTCCCTAAATCGTTTCATTTCTTTGATGCTAGGAGACTTGTTCATGATAATAATTTTCTGAGATAGTTGCCTCTCTTGAAGGGTTTACTTTTTTGCGAACACGCAAAAGGCTTGCGTGTCCAATGGCATAGAAGAAAGAAAGCGGATCAAGTTACAGAGGTTCCGGCGTCGCGTGACGCGGTTACAGTCCGTGGCGAGGCATGGGGGTGTCTGTCACACGGAAAGGAGAAAACAGCGCCAAAAACAGCTATGAAACTATCTCCAAATGTCTGAAGGGTTTACAATCACCTTACTCGGGTCCAGCTTTCATCCTTGAGTTCCTAGCAAGCTACATTACCGAGTTATCAATTCTGCACTAGAACTTGTGTACATATTCAACCTTCTGTATGGATATTTTCGTTCTGAAATTGCATCGGATATCATGTTTAGTTTTTTCTTATAAATATTTTACCCCTATCTGTGTGGATCAAGAGTACTATTTATCATATTATTGAAATTCGGCATTTTTCTTTTCTTCCACAACGTCCTTATTTAGCTGGTCGTGTCAGTTATGTTACGAACAAATTTTTATTGATGTTTTATGCAGGGTGATGTTAGATTAAGATCACTTGGGTCTGTCTTGAAAGATGGAGCCATATTGGCAGTTGTGCATAACTGACTGCTATTTGATGGCCTCAATTATATGATACACACGAGGCAAGGTCCAAGGAGATAAAAATTAAGGACCGGAAAGCATATGAGTAGATGCTGGTGATATGTTACTGCATCAGCCGAGCCGATAACCGATGGAGAAGCAGCAGAAGAGGAGAGAAAAGAAGGGGAGGATGAAGATCTGAGCTAGAATTCGATCAACTCATGCAAATCTTTTGTTTTCACTTCAAGGGTAGCCGGGTTTAAACAGATGAGAACTTTTATATAGGAGTAAAAACAAAGATGTAGAGAATCTAAGGAAGCTGTAGTATGTGAATGCTGGTTTTAGGAAATAGTTTTACGCATGTTTCTAAATCTGCATGTAATAGAAACAAATTAGTTGGTGAGGTTTCTCCATATTTTAGTGCCCATATATTTAACCACTACAAATTCATTCCCCCGTTGCAACGCATGGGCAATTAGCTAGTAAATGTCAATATGAAAGTTTTCCCATTTTGAAACTCGATGTGAGTCAGCTAAAAAAGACCTCATGCGACTGGTTCGTCCATTTTGAGACGGTCTGCATATCTACAAAATTAATTACTTTTTAGTGTACACATTAATTACCTTAGTAACGGAAGCCTTTCATTAGCAGACATAAACATCGTACATTATGTGGCAGGAAACGGACGCACTAAACTTTTTTATTATGGCCAGCTAATCGCGCCATAATTTTTCTAATTATCACCAAATTAAGCTCTATATCATCCGATTGCATGCACAGACGCACTGCACCAGTCGAGACTATATATAGACCCACAATAATCCCACAGGACGTCGCAACCAGACACGCAGCATCCACTAGCTAACCAAAGATCATTAGCAGCCATGGCCGCGGTCCACAAGAGCGTGGCATCATCGGCGATCCTTCTCCTCCTCCACCTACTGCCGCTGTGTTAAAATCATAGGAACAACTAGTCTAGAACCTCTACGGTAGATACTTTAGGATTCGATGATCTTCGGGATTGAGAGAGAACCGAGAGATGGAGAGGGAGAGGGTTAACCTTGTCCTTGGCTCGAAGAGCCGAGCTGGTGCCGTCCATGGTGGACGGTGACGGTGGTGACAGTGGCGGCGGTGGAAACTTCCCGTGGGCACTGCGCAATGACCTAGATCGGGTCGGTGTTGTCGGTGGGGTTGTGGCAGCGATCAACCTCGTGAGTAGTGCCCCGGCCCCCACCTCTGTTTATATAGCGCAGGCCACGGGGGCCCACCAACCATGGTTCGGTTGGGCGCCCCCGATCAGGGCGCGTGGTCAAGGGTCGATCGAGTCGTTGGACTCGGTCGGGAGATCAACCTAACATTCTCCCCCTTGATCTCAACTTTACTTTTAACTTTATACTTTACTTGTTTCATCACGGATCAGTACATAGAGCATGTTTCATCGTCACAGCTCAATTGCCGATAGAATCAGACAGCCACCATATACTTTTCTATTTTGAAACAAAACCTGTTACTTTTGGGCCTCTTATGATCCAGGAATCATAGGCTTTCCATTAAACCCATGCCGGCTACGTGTTCCATGAACACATTGGGTGGTAAGCCTTTCGTAAGCGGATCCGCAAGCATTTCCTTTGTCCTTATATGCTCGAGACTTATAGTTTGATCCTGGATTTTATCTTTCACAACATAATACTTTATTTCTATTGGCTTTGTAGCATTACTCGACTTGTTGTTGTGAGCATAGAATACTGCGGGCTGGTTGTCACAGTACATCTTTAGTGGTTTGTCAATGCAATCTACCACTTTCAAGTCGGGTATAAATTTCTTTAACCATACGCCTGCCCCGTGGCCTCATAACATGCTATAAATTCTGCATACATCGTGGATGATGCAACTATTGACTGTTTGGAGCTTTCCACGAAATAGCCCCTCCTGCGAGAGTGAACACGTATCCTGACGTGGACTTTCTATCATCTTTGTCTCCCGCAAAATCTGCGTCTGAATACCCTCTTATTCTAGGGAATCAGATCTTTATATGTTAGCATGAGGTCTTTTGCGCCTTGCACATAACGCAATGCTTTCTTTGCCATTTTCCAGTGCTCTGGCCTGGATTTCTTGATATCTACCGAGTACCCCGGTGATAAAAGCTAAGTCAGGGCGAGTGCACACTTGTGCATACTGTAAGCTTCCAACAGCCGAAGCATATGGTATTGCTTTCATTTGATCGATCTCATATTGGTTCTTGGGACATTGGAATTTCCCAAAACTGTCGCCCTTGACTATAGGAGCAGGTGTGGTACTACTTATGCATATTATACTTTTTAAGAACTTTTCAAAATATGCCTTTGTGATAGTCCTAACACTCCATTCTTTCTATCTCGGTGAATTTCTATGCCCAAAACATATGAAGCTTCACCAAGATCTTTCATATCAAAATTTGAGGACAAGAACTTCTTTGTTTCTAGTAGTAGACTGACATCACTGCTAGCAAGCAAGATATCATCCACATACAGAATTAGGAAAATATATTTCCCACTTTTAAACTTTGCATAAATGCAGTTGTCCTCAACATTCTCTTTAAATCCAAACTTTTAATTGTTTCATTAAACTTTAGATACCACTGTCTAGAGGCTTGCTTTAATCCATAAATGGATTTCTTTAGACGGCATCCCATATGTTCCTTCCCCTCCATGAAAAAACCCTTGGGTTGTTTCATGTAAACATTTTCTTCTAAATCTCCATTTAGAAATGCCGTCTTTACATCCATTTGATGCAACTCTAAATCAAAATGTGCAACTAATGCCATTATGATTCTGAAGGAATCCTTACATGAGACCGGAGAAAAAGTCTCATTGTAATCTACCCCTTCTCTTTGCGTAAAGCCTTTTGCCACAAGTCTTGCTTTATACTTTTCTATATTCCCATTGGAGTCATACTTAGTTTTGTAGACCCATTTGCAGCCTACTGTTTTGGCTCCTTTAGGAATTTCCTCTAAGTCCCAAACATCGTTGGAACTCATCGATTTCATTTCGTCTTCCATTGCCTCCACCCACTTCGATGAGTGAGGGCTTCTCATGGCTTCTTCATATGAAGTGGGATCACCTTCCATATGATCTATTTCTATGTTATAAACATAATCAGTAGAAATAGCTGACCTTTTAGCTCTTTTAGACCTTCTAAGGGTCTCATTCTCTGGAAGTGGCTGCTGCACCTCCCTTTCATGCTCAACAACAGGTTCAGTCGGCTCCTGACGGACAGGTTCCGGATCTTCACCCATAGTTGTCACGGGTGGAGTTACAACAGGTGCTTGCACCACAATCTCAGGGATTGTCGGTGCAGCTACAACAGGTAGTGCGAAAAATGGCTCCTGAATCATCGGAAAAGGTGCACACACCCTCTTCTCCTCAAGATCAATTTTCCGAGCTACCATGCTCCCCCTCATCATTTCGTCCTCTAAGAAGACTGCATGTCTCGTTTCTACAAACTTTGTGTATCTGTCTGGGCAGTAGAAACGATAACCTTTTGATCTATCAGGATAGCCAATGAAGTGGCAAGTTACTGTTTTGGGGTCTAACTTTGCAATATTTGGATTAAATACTTTTGCCTCAGCTGGGCTCCCCCAGACCCTCAAGTGGCGCAGAGAGGGAACTCTCCCTGTCCACAACTCGTACGGTGTTTTGGGCACCGACTTGCTTGGTACTCTGTTGAGAATGTGAATGGCGGTTTTAAGCGCCTCCATCCATAATCCCAATGGCAGGGTGGAATAACTCATCATGCTGCGCACCATATCCATAAGAGTACGGTTACGCCTTTCAGCTACTCCATTTTGCTGAGGTTCGCCCGGCATAGAATACTGGGCGACTATTCCATTTTCCTGTAAAACCTTGCAAAAGGTCCAGGTACTTGACCATATGGAGTGTGCCGACCGTAGTACTCCCCCCCACGGTCGGACCTGACTATTTTAATTCTTTTATCATGCTGATTTTCAACTTCTGCTTTGAATATTTTAAATTTATCCAACGCTTCAGATCTTTCTTTAATTGGATAAATATAACCATATCGGGAGTAATCATCTGTGAATGTTATGAACGAGTCATAGCCATCCACACTTTTCACAGAAAACGGTCCACAAATATCAGTGTGAATGATTTCTAGTGTTGCTGTACTTCGGTTTGCACCCTTTTTAATTTGCTTTACATACTTTCCTTTTATGCAATCTATGCATTGTTCGATATCTGAGAACTCTAACGGAGGAAGAATATCATTTTTAACGAGGTTTTCTATTCTTCCCCTCGAAATATGGCCTAATCGACAGTGCCATAACTTCGACGAGTCATGAGTTCGCTTTCTTTTCTTTTGTTCTTTGTTCGACAAGGAAGTTTGCTCACTCACATTACACACAGAATGCACTTTTTCACGTAAGGATAACAAATAAAGCTCATCGTGAAGTAAAGCAATACCCACACAAGCATCTTTAAACCATATGGCACACTTGCCATGTCCAAAACAACATTCATAACTGTCTTTATCCAAACGTGATACACTTATTAAATTTCTGTGAAGTGAAGGAACAAATAAGACATCTCTAAGCAAAATTGAAACCATCAGCCAACTCCAAGGAGATGTCGCCAACAGCTTCAACTTCTGCTTGAACTCCATTCGCGACTTCAATGTCTTTCGCTTCTTTGCATAGTCCTTGTCGAATGGAATCCCTGTAAAGAATTTGCAACATGAACAGTTGCACCTGAGTCAATCCACCAAGTAGATTTCGAAAACTGTGTATACAGGGATTCATTTACAAAAGAAACTGTGTTTATACCTTTCTTTGCCATTATTGACTTGAGCCAATCTGGGCAATCTTTCTTGAAATGCCCAGTCTTCTTGCAGTGGAGACACTGATCTTTATCCACTGAGAGACTCTGATGATGATACTGTTGGGGACCTTTGCCATATGGCTTGGAGGGGGAACCACCTTGGTTGCTGTTGTTGTAGTTTCTTTTCCTGTTTTCCTTCACGTAGTTCAGGGAACCACCGTGAGAGGACTTGAGCCTTTCCTCCTCTTGCACACACATAGCGATGGTCTTTTCAACATCCCATTTATCAGGGGACATGTTGTAGTTGATCACAAAGTTCTCAAACTCTTTAGGCAAAGATGCCATGACAAGGTGGACAAGCAAAGCAGGCTTGAGCTCCAGGTCATCATCCATAGGCTTTAGCTTGGCAGCCATGTTGCTCATCCTAGGATGTGCTCCCTGATGCCATGTGCACCTCCTTGGTACTTTTCTGTGACCAGCTGTTTGAGCAGCTGGGTAGCATACACCTTTGAAGAGCCAGTGAATTGGCTCTTTATCTTTTCCAGGAACTGCCCAACGGAAGTGCACTCTGCGATTGAGCCCGCAATGGCGTTCTCAATCGTGTTCTTTATAAATGCCATGCATTTCTTGTTGGCATTCAGCCACTTTTGGTTCTCCAGGGTGTAACTCATCTCCACTGGAGAATGATCCCTCAACTTTTTCTGCCAAGCAGATTCATCATCAGTAGCCTCTCTTATTGGCTCTTTTGGCTTGACTGGCTGTGGAGTGTCCACAACCCAGTCAACCTCGGCACATACAAATGCCAGTCCACTTTCTTCCTCCACTCAGTGTAGTTGTCACCCCTGAGCATCGGAACGTCCTTGAGGCAACTCATCAAGTGGTAACCTCCTGAAACATCACATCGAGGTGAGAACAAAACAACAATTGCATGCAATAATCCAACGTTGGTCAAAATTAAAACATACAACTGTTTATGCAATTAAATCTATATCACCGTTGGGCAGAAAATAGAAATAAATGCACCTTTTATACACATAATAACAAATCATGATCATGTCATTAACAACGTTGGTCATAAAATAACAGGACCATAATCACCTTTAATATTCACTTTATCACATCTTTAAAAAATTTAATTATCACTTTATTGCTTTTAAGCAATTACTTTTAACTATTTGCAGCGGAATATGAATAAAATTCATGAACTTTTAAACTTTACAGAAATATTTCTGTCACTTTTATATTTTCTAAAACAAATTTTCGTTGGAATAACTTGCATAGAGAAAACGGTAAGAAATTTGCTCAAAAATGGACAAAATATCTATTAAACTGTGATCTGTAAAAATTAAACATAATAACTGTTTTGTGCGGCCCAGCTCTTTCACGCAGCGGCGGCCCACAGCCCGCCTGGCGCGCGCACCGCTCCGGGCGGTGGATAACGGCCTGCGTGCCCATCCTTTTCTCTGGCCGAAGCCGGCCCAAAGCCCATCTAGCGCCGCGACCGCTTGCTCCTGGCCGTCGGATTAGATCCGACGGTCGCGCGTGGATCTCGCTAGGTCAAAACCAGGTGACACCGGTCTCCCTGGAAACCCTAGCCGCATTTCACTCTTTCTCTCTGTGCTCTAACTCCCGCTCGCCAGTCTCAAAAAAAAAAAAAAAAAACTCCCGCTCGCCTGCGACGGAAAAATCGCGTCTGCCGCCGGAGACGGCGTCGAACGCCGCTGCTCCGCGCCAGCCCCCTTCTCCTTTCCCCCCCTCTTCTTTTCTTTCCATCGCAAGCAAACAGCGGTCGCCGGAGCGAGCCGTCGCAGGAGGAAGAAGGGTGGCGCCGTCGCCGACCCACTCGCCGGTGCGCGTGTTCCCCTTGCGGGTGAGCACGTCGCCGTCGAGCGGTCTGGCCGCGGCGCCCTGATGCTGTCGTTTCCGCGGTGGCGGAGGTGCCCTTTGCCCCGTAATGGGTGGTGGTTCTCTTTGCCCCCGAGGGGGTGAGTTCTTCGCCCCGTGCCCCTTTCGGTGCGCACCGGATCGAGAGGAACAGGCGCGGCCCGGACGGCGGCGCTCTTTGCCGGCAAGCCGAGGCTCCGGTGAGTTTTCTTTTTCCCTTCCCCTTTTGGAATTAGGGTTAGGGACTTTCACGGGAGGGGATCCTTTTCTTTTCTTTTTCGATTTGCTTTTCTACCGAAAAGTTCTAGCAACTAGAACCGCTCTGATACCAATGTTAAAATCATAGGAACAACTAGTCTAGAACCTCTACGGTAGATACTTTAGGATTCGATGATCTTCGGGATTGAGAGAGAACGAGAGATGGAGAGGGAGAGGGTTAACCTTGTCCTTGGCTCGAAGAGCCCGAGCTGGTGCCGTCCATGGTGGACGGTGACGGTGGTGACAGTGGCGGCGGTGGAAACTTCCCGTGGGCACTGCGCAATGACCTAGATCGGGTCGGTGTTGTCGGTGGGGTTGTGGCAGCGATCAACCTCGTGAGTAGTGCCCCGGCCCCCACCTCTGTTTATATAGCGCAGGCCACGGGGGCCCACCAACCATGGTTCGGTTGGGCGCCCTCGATCAGGGCGCGTGGTCAAGGGTTTCGATCGAGTCGTTGGACTCGGTCGGGAGATCAACCTAACACGCTGATGCTCTCTCCCACCGCGTCCGCGCGCTACCTATCTCCTCCGACGGCGCATTTCTCGCTGCTCCGTAAGGTCCCTCGTGGACCGGACCCCATCACGTCCGACCCGCCACCGCCGCCGCCGGCGACAAGCGAACACTTCTCAGTGCTCCGTAAGGTTCCTAATGGACCTGACCCCATCACGTCCGACTCGCCACCGCCGCCGGTGACGAGCGAACACTTCCCAGTGCTCCGTAAGGTTCCTAATGGACCTGACCCCATCACGTCCGAGCCACCGCCACCGCCGCCGATCGGCTCGTCCGAGCTCCGGAAGGTCCCTACTGGGCCAAACCCGATGAGGTCAGACTCGCCACCGCCTTCGCCACCACACGTGGACTTCTCGGTGCTCAGGAAGGTTCCTACCGGACCTAACCCGATGAGGTCCGACTCACCACCGCCGAGGGACTTCTCGGTGCTCAGGAAGGTTCCCACCGGACCTAACCCAATGAGATCGGACTCGCCGCCGCCGAGGAACTTCTCTGTGCTCAGGAAGGTGCCCACCGGATCAAACCCGATGAAGTCGGACTCGCCGGCGCCGCCACCACCACCGGGTGCTTGAGGGTTGCACCGGGCGCCCCATGCAAGCACCTTCGAGTAGCTATATATAAAAAGAGCCCTTTTATTTTCACTATTGTTTTTGCTGTACTCGCGTCGTGGCAATAGACAGATTGATGCATTGTATGCACGAATTGTTATGTAGTCACAACCATTTATATAAAGATGATTTTCTGCGTGGAGATCGATCGGTTAGCTATACAGCTATACTTTTGTTTTTGTCCGATGGATAATCAGCTCCCTTTCTTAATAAGTTTCAATTTATTCCTGACATGAATGCAGAATTTTGTCTTAACATGTGTTCGTTGCATTTTCTTATAATCCCTCAGTTCATGTCAAAAGTAAACAGTAGACAAAAAGATAATTCAGTTGACTAATTATATTTTGGACGAATGTTTTAGTTGATCCAGTGTGATGCAAAAATAAAATGTGGCGCAAATCATAGTTATATATACAAAATAGACGCACAGTGGTTAATTTCAAGAATCTGTTGCAAACTAGCTAGCAGGCAGCCCGTAATGCTAGATGATATCCAAATTGCATTAACTCTAAATATTTTCTACTCGATGTAGACAGGGGCGGAGACAGGGGGGTGCTAGCAGGGGTCAGACCCCCACCCCCCACCCCCCACCCCAACCGTTCGCCCCCTAACTATTTTCAGTATGTAATACTAGAGATATACTGAGTATACTGTACTATATACGTCAACACTCAACAGTTCTTTTTTTAGAGATACACCAGCCCACCTACCAGGCTTAGGCCATCGTGGAGTCCAACCGATCAATCTAATCTATCCATCAAAAGTTACGCCTGCTTGCTGCTTTCTTGCCTCTCCGTCTCCTCATCTCGCTGCTAGGGCCTAAGCCGCCTAGGGCGCTCGCCGCTCCTGTCGTTCTGCGCTCGCCGTGTCCCTGTAATTCCGTTCTGTCTACGCGACTCCGCCCCTATGAAGGTATCTGCTGACTGCTGTTTCCTATTTGTTCTATATAAATTAGTAGATCAGTTTGTTAATTTGTGTCTAGATTGCAAATTTTACCATCTATTTTCAATTAGATTTCAATTGGATGGACTGTGTAGTGGATCCTTGGGGGATTTTTCATCACTGTATATCTGTTGTTAGTGCTCTAAGTTCGGCCTGCTGGTTTGATTCGGAGTAGGTTACATGGTTGTGGACTGGTTGCTTATTTGGACAGATTTTCTTACTTGGTTTAGCCTTCAGAATAAGATGATAAGAACAGAATATTGCTATTTGTGTGCCATGAGCACAATCCAATCTTTCGGCTATGCTTATGCTCGATTTTTGTGAGCTCCTTGCTTCGCTTGGTTGCTCCTATTTAATGAAATCCTGCTTTCTAGATTGCAAATTATAGAATAAATTGGTACTAGCAAGTTTTGTATAATGGTGGAATGCGAAGTACACCTCCCCTCCTATTTTAAAAGAAATTTTGAAGTTAAGCTAATAGACATGTAATTTTCTTTCTAAGCGTCAAACATATATATTCGAATATTTATATGGATTTTCTACAATATATTTTTAGACTTAATATATTACGATGCTTATTCTCTTTGATGGTCATCGACTTTTCGCCCCCCCCCTATGTCCGAATCTTGGCTCCGCCCCTGGATGTAGATCAATCGATATAATAAGCATTGTGATATTCGAGTATATTTCTACGATCTTTTTGTCAGGGTCGGAAACACAATGGGAGTAGTAGGGTTAACCTTGTGATTTTTCACATACACGTAACTATGGCTTGCAGACGAGCGGAGAAGGTCAGAATCGGCGCTCTCCGTTAGGGTCACCATTAATGAAGGAGATAAATTACCTATTTATATAACTGGACCGCATAGCGCAGTGGATTAGCGCGTCTGACTTCGGATCAGAAGGTCGTGGGTTCGACTCGGTTGATTAGCATCAATTTTTTGTATTTGTCTCTTACGTCATTTTTCCATATATAGTACCTATGGACCGTCGTCTCATTTCTTACGTGTTGCATCATCTTTTCATAATGTCTATGTACGGTTCTTATTTCTTTACTTGTAATGCCAAATTGGCAATCTGGTCAAGTTTGCTGAATACGAGTAACATTCGTTGTTTTTTCTTGTTGTAACTAGTTAGCTTGCACGTGCAATGCACGTCTCTCATTCTTCCTTTTCTTTTTTTGTTCAACCCTTCATAACTGAAAACTACATTTATTTGTCTGGGATTTTTCCCGGAAATTTATCTAGAAAACCAACTGATTCACATGCACGCGTCAAGTAATGAGAAAAGAAATGACCTGGGGCTTCATATCTTGGTGTGCTATCAAAGAATCAAATAATAAGTTAATTACTATCACCCATAGCAAAAAACATTGTACAACTCTATATCTACAAACAAAGACGACGAAGCACAACAACACGTGCCATGCACGTTTAAAATTGTTAATTGTTTCTATGTCCATGTCAATACGTTCTTTAGATTGTGATCATCCCCGTCTAGCTACGGAGGCCGTAATGATCCTTGGCTGAGCAAGAGCAACATGTTGGAACTATACATTTCAGAAAAACTGAACGAATGTCCCTTCCATCATACTTTAGTCACGTTTATCTAATATTATACTGATGTCAAAAATGTCTTATGAATAATTTTTAAATAACCCAAAAATATATTTCTTTTTGCTAAACAAAGAAATCTAGAAACACACATGTGCCAAAAGTGTACATTTACATAACCATAACACATATACATGCGGAATATCATTCAAAATTACAATTATCATCGATCGATACAGATAGTACATACATTACGGGCATAACGAAATTGTTTCTATTCTCTAAGGATGTATCATTGTAATAAGGATTTATATACTCCCTCCGTCCTTGAATACAATGCCACATCATATTTTCAGTACAAACTTCAATCATTAATTTTCCAACAAAATCATGGTTATATACGAAACGTATGTCATTGGATGCACATTTCAAAGAATGTTGCAGTGATATTTTTTTTGTAAACTATAACTTGTATTTTGTTGAACAAAATTAAAAAAGTCAAAGCTTGACACAAAAAACGAAGTGGCCTTGTATATAAAAATGGAGGGAGTACAAGAAAACTGGTTAGGTAATAAAAGATGCAGGCAGGGTAAATTATACATCTCATAGCTAATCAGATACCTTCACCTCCACAACTGAAAGCATCCGTATGTAAATGTGCGGTCAAAGTGGTCTGATATTGTACTAAAACTGGAGGTACTGATTTTTTCTGAAGCGGTACATAGAAACTGGAGGGTGTACGAACTACACTAATAACATTAGTATAATGAAAATTTCCTAAAAAATATGCATGGAAATTAGTTGAAAACTCGAAATTGGATTAATTGAAAGGTGGTTCATCATTAGAAATCGACAGGTGAATAAGAAAAAAATGATTTTGCGCTTCTCAGCAGGCTTATCTGCTAACTAAACATGTGATGCTTTCAATATTCCAACTGAAACTACAAGCTTAGTACGCACAGATGAAGAAGGAACTTGCCCAGAGCTTGCTTGAACAAATCCAACTCTTTCATTGCGAACGATCTTTGGCACCAGTGAGCTGGTATTTTCTGAACTCACCGCAGTTCCAGCATATCTTCGGCAGCAGGTTGCATACCTTCAGGGGCACAGATGCTGTTAACTCCTTCTGGCAACGATGAAAAATTAGATCGGGAGCAGCAGCTAGCTATCGAACCAGAAGATTAACCAAAAGGAAATAGATCGGGAGCATCAACAGCTAGCTAGCTGCAAACCAGATCGGGAGCTTGCCAGAGTTAGCTGCAAACCAGATCGGGACGATCCTGGGGCGTGCCTACCAAGAAGCGGAAGGGCAGCGTCGGCTTTGCGCTTGGCTGCGGCTGCAAGGACCCCAAGGCCGTCGCGGTGACGGTGGCCACCTCGTCGCCACGCTCCGGCACGGAGGCGTCATCGCCAATGGCTAGGACGGACCCGTAGAGGTCGGCATCGACCAGCACGCTCACGATGCCCGGCGAGCTGATTGAGACATTGAGTTGAAGCAGAGCTGTTGGCCGTCGCCGGCGCAGCTGGGATGGCCGGCGCAGCTGGGATGCTCTAGGGGACACCGGGGGGACTCCGTTCCGGTAAGCGGAGGAGCCGAGAGGAACCGGAGTTTGCCGGAATCGACCCCGGTGAGGTCGACGGCACAAAGGGGATCCAGGAGGAGTTTAACCTTCGACGCCACCGTCTCAGATGCAATACGTCAAACACCTGGGGGAATCAAACTCTCACAGGTTGATTATCCTGGTGGTGGCGAGGATCTGGGCGAAGTCAAAGTCCTCGGTGTGGAGCTTTTCGACCTTGGTTACGTCGAGGAACAGGTGGTGGACAAAGCTGGCAATGAGGCGGCGCTGCCGGCAACGCAGTGGGTGGGATCGCCGGTACAAGAGGCCCCGGGGATGGCACGGGTAGGGCGTCGCCGGAAGGATGGTGGCGCGAGTAGGGATTGGGATGCAAGGCGGCGCCATCGCGGGCAGTTTTTTCCTCGGATGCGTGATTGAAGAAGAGGTTGCGAGAACGGATTTCGTCCGGGTGAAGTGTGTTCCGTCAATGTTAATTGCTAAGTGCACCCAGAGAACAGATAGGGCCATAGCGATGACGCTGACGGTGGGCCTAGTCAGGCGGTGTTAATGGGTCTGTGTACAGGATACGGGGTGGCTGTAGCTGAACTCAAGTTTGCTTGTTTATTAGTAGTGGAGATGGAGATGCCAACCTTATATCAAGTTTCCAAAATATGAAAGTAGTACCTATGGAGTATGTTTTTTCCGGAACGATCAGTTTCATGCCATCGCACGTCGTTGGAATGGAAGCGCATGCCAATAACCCATCAAGCAAAATATATTATCCCACACGGTCTTGATGTGCTAGTAAATTTTTGGAGTATGTTTGTAAGGGGCTCTCGTTTGCTTTCATTTTTTTCTCTCCCATCCTTTCTCTTGAGAATCGTCTAGGGTTTGCCTATACGGCGTCTCGCACCATGCCGTGAGGTTTTCCTCTCCTTGTACTCTTGCGCGGTTCTAGGTTATTGCAGGCATCGCTCTCAGGCGGATCTCCGCGGTGGAGGTTCAATCTTGGGAGATAAATGCAATGCACTCACAACAAATAATTACAAATGCTCAGATTGTTCCGGGGACAATGATCTAACCCCATTTCTTTTACCATTTTCATGGACTCTAGATATGAAAAACAAAAAAACAGATGCAGTCTATACTACTAAAACTAGTAAATCTTACTGCGAAAATTGGAAATGTGATACCAGTGGCGGACCCAGGAAAAAATCGGAGGGTGGGCACACTTCTGGAAAAACTTGCACATCGATTTTTTTTCCAAATGAATACTAAAAATAGCAAATTGATTAACAATAATATACTCCCTCCGTCCCAAAATAAGTGTCTCAAGTTTGCACAAAAATGGATGTATCTATACATGTTTCATGTCTAGATACATCACTTTTTGACAAATCTAAGACAGTTATTGTTGGACGGAGGGAGTAAAACATTGTACCGCAAGTATTTCCATACATGTGTTCTAAATGTGCATGATTCCGATACAAATAATTTAAAACATGAACAAAGCACGCACAAAACCTAAAATGGAATGATAAAAAAAATAGTGATGAAGAAGATGCAATCCTCTCTGCTTCATTCCAAAAAAAAATAGTGATGAAGAAGATGTAAACCTAAAATGGAATTTAAAACATCACTATTTTTGTCCATAGTCAATTGTACAATTACAATAAACAGAAGCAAAAAAATTACATATTAATTTGGTATTTTCGAAAATATCACTACACCTTAACAATTAACACAAGCAAAATAAGTTGGAGATTATTACAAATTCTCTTACATATGTTTCTGCATCATGGCTATTATTTCTCCACATGAAAGGATCACCTGAGAAGCCTAGATCATGCAAATTGCAGTCCTCCAAAGCAGATTAAAACGTTCCATCGATGGAGCGAACTAGGGATCGGGGACTGGGGGGACGGATCGAGCGTGCTCGTCCATATCGTTCTCGTACAGGAAAGTTTTGTATATTTGGGCCTATTGGGCCATCTAGACAGGTTTTAATCTTCTGATTCTTAGTAGGTAAAAAAATATTTTCAGAATATCTGGGTGGGCCACGGCCCATCCGGCCCACCCTCTGGGTCCGCCAGTGTGTGATACCACTTAATAGACCAAAGGTGTCCCGATCGATAAGAAGATCACTATCGATTTGGAGGATTTGACTTCGATGATCCAAGAACAAGCTTGTGATGACGTTACACCTTAGTAGTCGCTAAAACCAACCACAAGAGGTTACTGACCATGCATGAGCACGACCAATATGACCACGAGAGTCTAATGTCTACGCGCGCAACCGAAGAACACTCAACACCGTGTAGGATAATAGATTTTTGTGAATAAATATGCGGTAACTCAAAAGATCTTCATTCGGTTGTTGGATTCATACAAAGTACGCGAAAGTTGCAACGAAGGCTAAAACTTTTGTACTAAACAAAACACACCGTAAGTGATGCCCTAAGGAGGGGTGGAAACAGATCAAATGCGGATCGGATAATACCTTTCCCACTACTGTTTTCATATTTTCAAAACGAGTACAAATACAAATACGGATGTTGTCGGATACGAATTCGGAGCAGATGCTACCCGAATACGGATGCGGATCAGATGTTTTCTCTATTCGGAACGGAAACGAATATAAATAAAATGATAGACTCATGTTTTATAACGAGTCAACTATAGAACGGTATAGTGATAAATATACCTATATAATAACAATAGTATAAAGTTATGTCGTAGAAAAATATATTTGACCACTTTCGTACTCTTTTAAGTTGGTTAATTGACATATCAGGCTAGAATTATAAAAATTGGCTACCATAATTTTATTTGGATACGGATATATCCATTTCCATATCCATTTTTGTTTTAAAATTCAATACCACATTTGTTTTGTATTTGTAAAACGAATCCAGATATTTACCACTTCCATTTTTATTTTGTTCAGATTCGGATATTTACCACTTCCATTCTAAATTTCTTGAATACGAATATCGAATAATACGTATTATCCGCTACTAGTTCTTACCCCTACCTAAGGTGGTATTTATGGATGGATAGAGGGAGATTGCTGCCAAATTTAGGAAGGGGGTCCTAAATCCATTCTATGTCTAGTACTCATTCACTAATATGGCTCTAAAACATGCCTAATAATTCTGATCTAAAATTACATGTGTCTAGCCCAGAGGTGGCGGCGCAACACCTATTTATGACTTAGAACGAAATTATGAACTGTAGTTTTTTTTTTAGATTGACGAAGTCACCACGGACGTCTCGCTGTCGGCGGGAACGTCGCCTCCCACTAAATAATATTCCGCCTAAATGGGAAATAACAGCGTCAAACCTAACCATCTGAGTCTTCAATCATGAAGACTATAGTCTCCCCTTGCTTTTTTTACATCAGCTACTACTACTTCCTCCGTTTTTTAATATAAGATGTTTTAGGTGGTACACATGTTGTCTATATGCACACTAAAATGAGTGAACATGCACACAAAAATGTGTCTACATACATTTGTGTGCATGTGCATGTGGACAAAAACTAAAACATCTTATACTTCCTCCGTTTGGAAAAGGATGTCACACAAATGATCTATCTATAGTTCATTTTTGTGACATCCTTTTCCGAACGGAGGGAGTATTAAAAAACGGAGGGAGTATTTGCTCGACAGTGCAACCACTCTCGGCGCCCGTCGCAATGTAGCCCAGTACTGCATTTGGTTACGGCCCGAAAGCAGGGCCTGAACCCGGCCCGGTCCATGCCATGTCCAAAGTCGCAACCACCGCCGGCGCCGGCTACCTCTTCCGTTTTCAAAGCTTCCGGCGGCGGCCGCTCCACACCTTGCCACCACCTCCTTTCCCCGTCCCCGCATCACCTCTTCACCGCCGCCGCTACATGGCCACCGGCGCCTCCGCGGCTGCAGCAGACCCCGGCACGGCGTACAAGCTCCTCGTCTCCTGCCCCGCAGGGCTCCCTCGATCCCGGGTAACCTCCCCCTGTCTCCGAATCGGGCAGCTCGTTGCAGATTGCGTGAATTCTTGCTATGGGATTGACTCAGTGCTTGCTGTGAAATTAAGGTCTCGGTGAAGTTTGATCCGTCGTTCGACCGGACCCCCCATCCAGATGCATCACTGGAAGAATCTATCGACCAGGTACTATTGCCACTGTTGATGCTCGTTCATGAACACATTGCCAGTGTTGATGCTCGTTCATGTTCGCAGATATGGAACCAGAGGCTCCAGGAGAACCCATCGCTGTACAGTGGCACAAAGTTTCGGGTATGTATGTATGTTCCTCTGGGCTCTGGCTATGTTTTGGTTGCCATTTCCCTGGCCCTGTTGTACTGATGCGTGGAGGTACTGTTGATTATTGATCAGTAATTTATATTAAACTAAAAAATGTTTCTTCCATCTTTAGTAGTTTATGACTGTGCTCTATGCTAAATTGGTGCTGACAAGAAACCGGTGTAATGTGGTGGAGTGGAATGTCCATGATGGCTACAGATTTGTTTAGCATAGATGCACACGGGTCAAGACATATGGGTTACTTATGTTTCATACTTAGTTAGAAACTGCTCTCTTCTTTTTCTCGGCAATTTAGTCGTCGACTCGTGGGGGCGCGGCCTCGAGACCGGTGCGGTGTGATTTGTGTTGTATTGGTTTTTGTGGCCAGTTTCCCTTATAAACTGGCCATTTCTCTTCTTCTATATCAATGAAAAGGCAAATCCTTTGCCTAGTTTCAAAAAAAAAAAACTGCAGGTCATTCAGATACCATCTTTATCCAAATAAATTTGAATATTTACCCTTTTTCCCTTTCATTAGGTGAACCTGAATTAGCCACAACTTCTTTTTCTGAACTTGTCTGCTCCTTTTACAGCTGAACTCGTGCCATTGCAATTTTTCTTTTGTTCTATTTGTTCGATTTATAGCTAAACTCGTGTTGTGTTGTTTTCGTGTTCATTCTTTATCCGCCTTACTGTTATTCGCCATGTACTAGAATTAATACTCTTGGCGACCATGACAAATTCAGTATGGAGGGCATGCCTCGCACCACAATGATGAATCAAATAAGGAGTATTGTGTCTCACTTCATTTGGGTCTCACAGATTACAGGTCTGCTTGACCCTCCTTATTATATTCCAATAGCTAATCTCTTGGGATATAATTCCTATGCCATCAGTTTTTTTACTTTTGACCCTTGCCTTCTAACTTCTATACAATATTTCTATGTAACACACCAACACCTCTATCTAACATCGTTATTACTATTTAATTACAAACAACAGGACATTTGTAGGAACAAATCTCAGTCCATTGTGGGAGAAATTTTTGGTCCCGTCTGGAGGTAATTTAGAAACTAGAATTTATAATGCCTTAGTCACATCTTTCTCTGTGGATCAAAGCCTTTTTAGATATCTAACACTATTTTTTAAGTTTATATTATCTCATGAATTATCTGTTTCATTCGTCGCTCATGCTTGTAATAGTTTCAATGCTTATTCCTAACATTTATATTCCTTTCCGTGGTCGCATATTTTGCTATATCTAATGTACACATGTTCACTGTGAAGAATTAGTAATTGTTAGATAACTTATCTCAGTATTGTGCTCGATTGCATGGTGTGAATCTTTGTGTAGAATCATAGAATCAATCTGGATCTTAATAGATACTCTTTCAATCTGATCTGATTAGATGACTCTGTGTGTTGCAAACACATGTCAAATCCACTGGGAAATGGTGCGATTGTTGAAACATCGGATGAAAAAATTATTGTATTGCAAAGGAGCAACAATGTGGGCGAATCTCCTGGATACTATGTTTTTCCTGGAGGACATTCTGAGGTAATATCTTAAGAATATTAGTACAATTTTTAGCACACTTGATGACATCTAAATTTCTGCTTCAACTTTGAAGAGATCCCAACTTCCCAAGTAGAGACAAAGCTATAGGACCTGTAACTTTGGTAGGCTGAATTGTTTGCATCTGTAGCCATTTTACTTTGCTAGAGATCGCAAGCCAGGTGGATAGTGCATATCTTTTGTTCCTTTTAACTTTAGAGGAAACATATCGTGGTTTCTTCAATTGGAATTTGGGCCACCCCTTATTGAAAAAATATTCTAGGTGTAGAAATTGGAAATGCTAGTTATACTTTATAGTTTAGAGCTTGGACAATTTTGAGCCGTCACAAGAATTGAAATCCGTGGGGTGGATATATTTTATTTCTACCGTAATATTCATGTTTCTTATTTTCCAAATTTCGTTTGTTTGTATCAGCCACAAGAAGTTGGAATCCTGGCTCATCAAAATAATGTAGAAGACGTTGCTCATCTCATTGAAAGAGTTTCAGATGAAATGTTTGACGGAATCATCCGGGAAGTAGTGGAGGAAACTGGAGTTCCTGCTAGTTCACTGGTAATTACACCACCTACAGTCTTCATCTTGCATTCGTAATTACTGAATCAGTACTGTCAGGTTTTACTGGTTTATGTATATCAGTAAGACCACATAAGGACACTTTGTAGTTGTTTGTAATTACTCTGCAAAGAAGATTTCTGCAATTGCAGGACTTTCTTGAAATTTGTGCTGTTAAGTGTCTGCATTTGGATTTGCAGACTGAACCCGTTTTCATTGGAGTTTCTCGCCGCGAAGTGAATGTCAGGCCAGCAGCATTCTTCTTTATGAGATGTAATGTTGATTCCAGTACTGTAACTGAGCTTTATTCTAAAGCTCAAGATGGATATGAATCCACTAAGCTGTATGCAGTCTCAGCAGTAAGCTCCCTTGTACTAGCAGCACTTTTATCCTTTTTTCTTTGTTCTCCTAATCCTTTGGCATGGTTTCCCAATTACAGGAAGAATTACGAGAAATGAGCCAGCGATTGCCTGGTTGCCACCGAGGGGGTTTTTCTCTCTATGAACTTATGAGGAACGCCGCGGGAAATTCGTGAACGTACTGATGTAAGCGTGCACTTAAATCTCATTTTCTATCTGAAACACATCGATGCTAATTTCGTGACATATATTGCATGACTGCTTAAAATGCACCATTGGCATATAACAGCCTTGCAGCCTTTGCTTGTACAGCCATATTGCAAGCATTATCATGTCTCGTGTGCCTATATGATATTTCTTGTGGAGACGGACTGCAATCTTCAGATTTCAGATTGAGGGAAATTCACAGCCCGTGAACTTGATAAAAATATCTGGGATTCAAGGCAAGAGTAGTCTTCTCTGAAGTAGCTGAGTTATTGCCGTCTGAATAGGCATTTTCTCCCTTCACCGTGTAGGAGTGTAACCATATATTTCATTCATTTTGTTCTGTGAATTGCGATATACCGCATTAACAAAATAAGTAGCTATTATAACTTTGGGCAACATCGGTTGTAATTTTTGTACGTGTTGCCTTGGTGGTAATATGCCGTTCATTATCAGCAAAGTTCTTCCCATTATGGTCCGCCCGTGAGAAAATGATATATATATACGGAAAGTCATTTTTGCTCCCGCGCTCCATGATCTCACATTTTTCAAAAATTCGAAAAATGTATGTAAAAGTTTCAGAAAAAATCTGAAACAAATCATGCATGTTCTATATGATATATTCTATAAACGTGCAAAAATCTCAATGCAAAATACAATACGCTCTGAGCTAGACAAAAAAGACAAAAGTTGAAGATATGAAATTACATATTATTCACTATCTATACATTTGTCATTTTTGTGGAGTTTAAACCGTAAAATATTTTGCATGCTTGTACATCATTGAGAACGTGCATGATCTTTTTCAGATTTGTTTGAAACTGTTAAATATTTTTTTATTTTTTTGAAATTGGCGAGATCACTGCTTTATAGTACATCTCTATGTACGCCTTCATCCTTGGAATACGGTATCTGAGGCATCACAAGGGACCATTAGCCAGTTTTTTTCCTTTTTTGAAGTGGCCCATTTGCCAGTCAGGACTAGGGACTGGCAAGTATATCTGGCCATTTCAGGCCCGGCCCGGTCGGCCCTCCCAGGCCCGGCCCGAAAATCGAGGGCCTAGGCCCTACGGGCTTGCCCATGGGCTGGGCTTGGGCCTGAGTTTTGAGCCCAGCACGAGGGCCTGGGAGGGCCTGGGCTTGGCAGATTGGGACATTAAGGAAGAGGCCCGGCCCGTGGCCCTGTGGCCTGACGGGCTTTCTAGGGCTTTTCACCCAATGGGTCGGGCTTGGGCTTCAAAAGCAGGCCCGGTGAGCGGGCTTGGCAGGGCCTGGGCCTCAGTTTATGCCACGGGCTTTTTTAGGCCCGGCCCATGGCCAGATATACTGGCAAGTAACTGGACTGGGACCTATGCTCAAAAAAAAAATGGACTGGGACCTATCAGCTTTTTCATGGAGGCGAGGACAATCAAACGCTGAGTGCAACCATAAACTGCAATTATAAGCAAGCATTTACTACGTACCTTTGTGAGGATAAAATCTCATCCTAGTCATCTGGTTAATTTCTTCCAAAATATTCTTACGGCCGGATAACCATCATACTAATTATCGCCTTAATTTGTCACCAGAGATAATTAATTTTAGACGAGACCGGCCTCTATATATTTGCCCAATGCAGGTTGCAAGTTGCAAGGAACACATCGATCGCAGAACGGACAGTAGTAGCAGCTAGTAGCTTCAAGAAAACAGCTAGCCTAGCCATGGCCGTGCACAAGAGCGCTGCCGCGGCGGCTCTTCTCCTCGTGCTGTCGCTGATGCTCTCTTCCGCCGCGTCGGCACGCCAGCCGTCGACGGTGAGGTCGACGAGCGCACACGTCTCGGAGGTGCCGAGGCAGGTTCCTTCAGGACCGGACCCCATACATCACAGCCTCCCACCGCCGTCCCGCCAGTCGCCGCCGCCCCACCACTCGCCGCCGGCAGGGATGGACGCACAGGTCTCCGAGGTGCCGAGGCAGGTTCCTTCAGGTCCGGACCCCATACATCACGACCTCCCACCGTCGCCCCGCCACTCGCCGCCACCCCACCACTCGCCGCCGGCAGGGACGGACGCACAGGTCTCGGAGGTACCGAGGCAGGTTCCTTCAGGACCTGACCCCATACATCACGACCTCCCACCGCCGTCCCGCCACTCGCCGCCGTCCCGCCACTCTCCGCCCCGCCGCTCGCCGCCGCCAGCGCCTTCTCAGGCGTGATGGTTGCGCGCCGACGTGTGCATGTATGTAGTTACACCAGAAGAGCTATGTAGCCGAACTGGGATATATGGATTGTGCACGATGGCGGACGCAAGAAAAAATTGGAGGGTGGGCACACTTTCAAAAAAGTTGCCAAATGAACTATATAAATAGCTAATCCATTATGACATTATAGATCAATACATATGTTTCAAATGTGCATGATCTCAATGAAAAATAGTTCAAACACATCAACAAAGTCTTACATGATGAAATATCGCACAAATAGAAAATTACATGACTATATGGCTAGTCCGGAAAAGCGACGCAATATGGCTATTCCTCTTCATAATCAATTCTACAATTACAAATAGAAACATATAAGCAATTAGACAATTGGTTGACATCTATAAACAAAATTCACCAACCAAACAACAAAATAATTCGCAGATGCAACACCAATAGGATTTTGAGTTTGGACAGTCACACAAATAGGGCAATATGTTGTTCGGTAATGGCCTAATCACTAATGGTGGCAAACATAATACCTGCAGGCTGCAGCTCCTGCTGAACTGCTCCTGTTTGACTTGTTGGGTTTCTTCTCTTGCTCTGCGCCTCACCGACGAGGCGGCGAGCGGCGCAGGCAGTGGCAGAGCCGCGGAGGCAGAGCAGAGGAGGCCGGGAGCAGAGGAAGGCAGCGGCGGCCGGCGGGCAAGATGGCGAGGGGATCTGGGTGGGGGAGGCGGCGGAGGCCAGGAGGGGGTGGCCGGGAGCGGAGGTCGGAGGGGCAGCAACGCTAGGCTGGAGCAGAGATGGTCGGGGGCTCGGTCAGTTTGCTCGTCACGACCTGGAGCGGCTGCTCTCTCTACTCTCTAGCGACAAAGCCAAGCCCATGAGGCCATGACGCAAACTGGGCCAAATTATTAGGGGTATACAATTTTTTTCTCAGATTTCAGGGTGGGCCACGGCCCCACCGGCCCGCCCCTGCGTCCGCCCATGATTGTGCACCCAAGTGGCTAAAAGCATACATGATCATTGTATCGATCGAGGCTCCATTTTATCATAGGCTCATAGTTACTAATAAAAAATTTATATGGACGATTTGTTCTTAAAGATATTTTAAGATCCATCTTTTTTCGACGAGCCATTCATTACGTTCCACTTTAACGTCGATGTAATCTCTATTAGGTCAAGTAGTGGTTACATATATCACAAGTTGTTTGGCTCTCACCTTGCAGTGTTGCAGACTTTTTTAAAGGAGGTTTTCTCCCGGCCTCTACATTGAGCCATGTCCGCACTCCGCTGTCCTATCAGGGCCGTACCCACGTTTAACCAGTAACCACCGTGGTGCCAAGGACATCGGATCCAAGAACATTTCCTCGGTATGTTTCATATGTGATATAGTGTGTGACCAGGGTTGGCTCTGGCATTGGGCGAGAGGTGCGACGACCTGGGGCCTGGCCTAAATAGGGCCCATATTAGATAAACATTACATATATAATGCAGAGTAGAGGAAAGAAAAAAAATGACCCAAGCGTAAATAAGGGCCCATATTAGATACTAAGCACCGGGGTCTTTGAAATCCTAGAGCCGGCCCTTTGTGTGACACCCCATTTTTGAAGCGAGAAATATGTGTGATCTATGAATGGACATCCGGCAATTTTCTTGTTACGTCCACCCTCCTAGTGGTTCATATGTATTACTCCAATACCCCACAACAACACGAGAGATAATAGTAAGCCAATAATTGTAAGTGTTTGACATTTAAAGCTTATACATGGGAGAAAATGTTGACGCCAACCAAGGGTTGCTAAACTATACAAATTTGACTTCTTCTACTCTATCCAAGTCGTATTAGTACATACATGTTTTGCTTGCAGGTTGCAACGCTGATTTTCTAAGCTTGATGGTCTCTTTGGTTCCTGCAAAGTAGATGTATCACTGTAACGAAGATCTACAATACTACTGCCTACCAAATAAGCACATATCACAAATTTGTGTAATTGTAATTCGTGTCATTGATGGTGACATGCCATTTATTTTCAGCAAGTTGTGTGCGTATAAGTACATGCATCCTCTGAAATCCATCTCATCTCATGTCATCATTAACCACATGCTTATCTTACCGATGAGATAATAGTCAACAGTTGATGTTCTTAACTTGTAACCAAATAATTTCAGACGACTCATACATCATATTGGCCAGTGTAGGGGGAGAAAGTATCCGGTGGAAACCAACTTTCTGTGGAAACCGGTGAAAACCACAAAAATATCATGTTTAAAAGTTCTAAAAAATTCTCAACAAAAATGATGTACGTTGGGAAGGTTGAATTCTATAGACATGCAAATTTGCAAGTTGAAACACAAAAATGTTAAGGAGATATGAAAAATGACAAATTTAACAATGAATAGTAGCAATGTTGGTACTATTCATTGTTGAATTTGTTATTTTCATAGCTCCTGCACAAATTTTATTTTCAATTTGCAAATTTGCATGCCTATAGAACTCTACCTTCCCAACGTAATGCATTTTTGTTGACATTTTTTCATAACTTTTAAACATGATATTTTTGTGGTTTTCACCGGTTTCCACTCAAAGTTGGTTTTCACTGAATATTCTCTCGTGTACCGGGTGTCACTTGAGACAGCTTCTCAATATATTCTGATGATGAAATTACTACACAAGTGATGCTGAGATTATACTTTGTTTCGCTGCAATTTTTATATAATGTTCAGTGTGTGTTAATTCCCCAACACCTCTAGGGTCCTGAAGCGTAGTGTATTTGAGTATTGGTGGTTCAATATAGGTACTTGGTGTTTGGAAATCATCATAGGTGCTATCAAATCAAAATTTTGTCTAATGGTGCAACCTTAAGTTCAAGAAACAATGTTTGACGCCACAACATCCTGTCAATTTAAAGCACATAAAAAGGAACCTACTCCCTCCTTCTGATCCGTTAAAATCGTCACCAGAAAACAACGTCACACGTACAACTCGTACACACAGCTTGCAACGGGTTTTTTTTATCGGAGGGTTATTATTTTTATTTTTTGCCTCTAGATTGACCTTTTGTTACTTCAATGCTCTACAAGCTTAAGGAGTACAATATTTTCTGAACCTTATAAAATAATATATGGAATATGCACACGAGGATAAAAGTTATTAGTTAGGATTTGAAACAAATCATCTTAGGCGTACATATTAATCTAATGGCTCAATAATTAAGGCTAATATATACAAAATGTGTTTTGGTTGCACATTTAGTACATTAATAGCAAAGCAACAATCACCCTTTACAACTTCATACAAATAATAAGTAATCGTTAGTCATGTCACTATAATTACATACTCTAATTACCTCCGGTACAATGTATCCTTACAAATGTTTGTGGTTGTCATACCATTTTTCTACTAGTACTAAAAATGCAAAAACTAAAATCCAAAGGTTAACAGGTCAAAAGAAGTTTCGACCATGAGCATTATATTTTCTAGAGGGACAGTTCACATATTGACAAATAAGTATTTCACGTTGTTAAAGAAATTTATTTGAGAAATCATGAAATAAAAAGGGGCTAATACATAAGAGAGGTATTTGTCTCCCGGGTGCATATGGACTCTTTATTTAAAATGCAATCTGAATGAGCAAACAAATGTCCGCGCATAAATTTAGCATCATATGTGTTCATAGAGTCGTTTCACGAAAAAGCGACTTTTCACAAGATTTTTTATCTTTTTTGGCCTGTGTAAAAGGACAAAAAAACTGGTGCTAAAATAATACTTTTCACAAGATTTTTTATCTTTTTTAGGCCAAAATAAAAATATCCGTTTTTCCGCGAAACGACATTGTGAACACACATAATGTGAAGATGTATCCACAACTTTTATTTCAGAATTTATGATAACTTGAACTATATTTTTAAATTACGGTGCATATGCACCTGAGAGGCAAAGTGGATTTCAACAATTACATCCATTAACCCTATGATTTTACCTCTACAAACTTACCATACAAGTAAGTGTGACGAACTATTTTACCCTTAAACAATGGATGTTAGCATTATATTTGTTTCCTACAATGCATGAGGTAATGAACCATCCAACTCCTCTTAGGAATGCACAATGCAAAGTGCTTACGTATTGCTTATATCGCCCCATCATTAAGAACCTATGTAAATTCTCCGGAGTGAAAACTCTGTTTCTAACTATGCTGGTTAGACCGAACGATGACGCCGCTTGTGCACTGTTACCTGCCTGGAGGCGTCATTTTGAAAAATCTTCCACGAAGTTTAGGTGTTACCATTGGTGGCGGTTTGTCATGCTATTGCGAGTCTCTAGTTGCTTAGGTGGGGTCTTTTTTTTTGCATTCTTAATGTCTAAAGTATTTATTTAAATTATGTTATTGTAGAGATTGAGCGTCATTGATATTATCTTGATGTCAATATATTCCCTTTATTAAAAAAGATCTATACAACAAGAAACAAGGCAAATTCTGCTAAGAATGAAACTTGGAACCAGCAGCAGCGATCGCCTTCTATCCCGTACTATTCCCAATCAAATTTGTTTTCTTTTTTGAAGTGGAAGATTGTTCATGTATGTGGAGCCTCCGAGCCCAAAATACACAATGCGACAACATCTAATGGAGTTTCGGTGGAAGGTTCATTCTTCCAGTCCATTTTTGCCGCCTTGCTAAAAGAAGGCGATGTACTTGGGTCTCTCCGTGCGGGAGTACATTGGACACCAGCTGTAAGATCTGAATTTGAATTCATATTCAGAATTCTTAAAGTATATTTAATGATGTGATTATTTCTCCTTTTCTAGGTTTTTGCGCATGCTCAAAAGGAAAGCGTTGATGCTTTTTTTTCACAGGTTGAGGCATCTCTAGCTTACACTTTAGTCCCTACAATTTTATAACATGTTGAGCTAAAGAATTTCCAGCTATAACATGTTAGAAGTTATAACTAAATAATTTCCAGCTAGTAGCACAAGTAGGCTTTGCAGAACCACATGTGTATTGACCAAGACAAGGTCAATACTCAATACTGCTAAATGTCCAGCTTTGTACGACTACTGATCCAGTTCTTCCATACACGACCGCACAGTTTTACTCCCAGATCTTGTTGCGTCACATGAATTATCTTTGTCTGATATTTGGCATGATAAATGTTTGTTATGATCACATACTCTGCATTATTGTTTGTTGACCTCTCCATTTCTGTACAGAACTCTTATATTGGTTACGAAGTGCTTCGAAAACTCGCAATTCCTCAGCCTAAACAGTACTTGGAGGTACTTGAACCTGTCAATATTCCTTTGCTACTCAAATGCTCTGCATGTTGTTTATATTGACTATCTTATTATCATCTACAGGCCAGATATCCAGATGGCATTGCACTGGAGGCTGTTTTTGTTCATCCTTCCGTTGTCGACATGCTAGATGCTGCTGTGGGTGATGCCATCGAGAATGGACATTGGTATTGTGATTTGTCACTGTTATATGCTCTGATGTCCTAACTTGGCATGCATGATGCATCCCCGAAAATGAGCCTCTCAGTTATCAAAAACGTTGACCAATGGGGGAAGGATCCCTCCCTTGGCTATTTTTTGTTAGATTGATGAGACCTCTGCAGGCATTTTTCATCACGTATAGCACCCCGTTTAGTCCGAGCGCTTCACCTGCGACTAGAACCCGGGTGGGCTGGCTCAACACCCTGAGCACTAGCCACCAAGCCACTCGCTTGGTTCTCAAGCCTCTCAGTTGACTTGGATGGTACCTGTACACATGGTATGGAACTAATAAAACTGGGTTTTCATGTGGGGAATTCCCTACCACTGTCAAAACATGGGCCAGAGCCTCCGTAGCTGGCTCACAAACCAAGCCTAAGCAGGCAGCATCCTCAAACTTACCCATTAAATAAGGACTTCAGGAATTGGAGATAATGTTAGGACAAAAGAAACTAGGTTGGTTGCACTCCACCTTTAGCTGTAATCCCTCTATAGGGGGATAGAATTATCAACAAGGGGCAAGCAAGTCCCAACTTTCTCTCGCTCTCCCTGACCCCTGCGCACCCTTTTCTCCACGCCATTCACACCCGGTTACACACTGCATCTGATTACGAAATGTGACAACTGACAAGTGTATGACTTATGAGCTTTAACTATATCGGAGTAGAGGAGACAAGTGATAACATGATATATAAATAAATTAATTAGTCAGTAGCATTAGTTCACTGAAGTAGCTGGGACTCCACAGGGTTTCTCAACATTTTGCATAGTGTATTATTGTGTTTTCTCCCTAATTGACTGTTAGTAATCCGTTTTGCTTCCAAGTTAAGCATATTTCAAGTTTCTGTTGATCCAGTATACCCTTTATTTTTTCAGGATTGATTCTCTTTCGGTCCTTCCGTCGTATATCAGTGGCTCTGATGCAACCAAGATATTGTCCCTTTGTCCATCTTTTCAGAAGGCATCCAAGGTTGGTGTACATATAGTCGAGTTTTATGTATTTTTCATGATGGTCACACATTAAAAATCTTTCTTTGCAGTCTTCTAAGGCAGTCCTATTTGGAGAATCATGTGTCTTCAGTAATGTGTTTATTAAGGTGATTTATCAGAGCTTTCTTCTTGCACTTGCGATAATCTTCGTGCACTCATGTCTGCACCATCACAGTTTATCTTCTAAATGAGTACAACGTGTCTGCTCTTTGAACCATTTCAGAGCATTTTTGATCGACTTGAGAAGGAGATCGACTCCCTTGGTATTAAACCTAATGCTGGTCAAGGAACTCCCATGAATATGAATTCAAGTAGTGAGCATAGGGCAGGATCTGCCCAGTACTCGGACACAAAAGAAGTTGGGGATAATGATACCAGCAGTACTGTTTCATCAGACAGAGGGTCAAAGAAGAAAAGAGGGAAAGTGGCGGGGTCTTCCAAAGGTGGAGCACTTGAAAAGGACGATGACAGTGAAGAAATTATCCCTGTTAAAGGCAAGAAAGGTCATAGGAAAAACAAGGATGCTGGTTCTTCAGGGGATGCGAAACGCGTGGTAAAAAAGCGTCAGAGAAACCAAAAGAGGAGAGTACAAATATCTTTCCCGATGAACTGATACAGCAAAAGGTTTTGTCTGTTGCTCCAGAGTTAGAAGAGTTGGGAGGTCAGGAAACTAAATAAGATTGCCATATTGTTTCTACTTAGTTGAAATTGCACTTCTACAAATTTCCTAACATTTTAAATCAACATTAGGCTCAGATGACTTAAACGGCCCAATTAAATTATTGGCGTCTCACCTGAGACCAATGCTTATTGACTCGTGGAAGAAGAAGAGGAACACCATGTTGTCAGAAAATGCTGAAAGGAGACGAAGTGTGCTCGATAATCTACAAAAGCAGCTAGATGAGGTAATCAGCTTGCATCCCATTTATGTTTTTCTTTTCTGTACTATAGTTGTTATGTTTGTGTTTCTGGATAGTTGCCTTGGAATTGTTGGCTCATTGCTAGTCAATTCTAAATTGCTTGCATGCATTTCTCTTATGCTGCTAGATAATTTAGCCTTTTTCAATATTATTCTTTGTCATCTCCAGGCAGTCTTGGATATGCAACTCTATGAAAAAGCTCTGGATGTGTTTGAGGACGACCCTGCTACCTCCGTAAGCTGATATAGGCATCATCCTACAAGACCGTTCTCTACTCAACAATTTAGCAGCCTTATGGCCCATTTTTATCTGTTTTCCTTTTTCCAGGCCATATTACACAAGCATCTACTAAGAACTGTGGGTACACCAATAGTCGACAAGATTTTGCTTACACTGGTAACTCCTAGAAGCTCATGCAGTGGGGTTATCTGCAAGTTTATAAATTATAAATAATAGTTTATTTGATATATCTGTCTTGGTTTTAATTTTACACTTGCAACAGAACACTTAAACCCTGACTGTGTCACTTGTCTAATTGTAATGTTTGTCATGTGAGGAACTAAGAAACTGTGACTAGCTTATTGCTCATAGTTCAAATATGAATGATTTAAATGTTATTTTAAGCTACTTCCCTGACCAGTGTATGTACTTTGCACTAAACTACTGATAGGATAAGGACAACAAATTGAAGAATGGAATGGAGTTTGAAGACAGTGAAGAACAGCATGCTCAATTGAGTACTACTGACCGTACTTTTCTGGTATAGTTAACTTATTTCATTCTTCTACGTAATATGTAATATTTTAGCTGTCAATCCTGGATGAAAATGACATTTTGTTTAGCTTTGTCGGCTTGCTCTCTGTTGCAAACTTTTTTGATAATAATAATCTTCAGGCAAAGGATCTTCCTGGGCCATTGTCATCAAAAGCTCAAGCTTTAGTCGAAGCACTGGAGGGAAAGGTCCGTGTGTAACCAAGAAATAATGCCTGATGTATTCATTGAAGACTTGAATTCCTTAGTTCTGTATATTTCTTCTTCCAAATCTAGTATGCCTAATAGTTTAAATTCTGGTAATATGCTTGACAATTTCACATACCACAAAAAACTTTAGTCTGGGTCTCTGGGATAGATTAGACGTTGGACACTCAGCATGATAAGATATCAACATTCTTGACGTACTGAATCTAATATAGATGAAATTCTTCCGTGAAACTTCCTGCTTTATGTTAATCACCATTCACCAAACTGGTGAGATATGCTACATTGTAAATACACAACATTCATTATTGCTTATATCCTGCTATATCCTTTAACTTTTTTGTCATTCTGTTGACTTACCCATCAACCATCTTCATGTTAATCTTATGTGTGTTCTATGATGCCAATTATTTGGTCCTAAAAAAAGACACGATGTTGAAATTCTTGTTCAATATTATAGACTCAATTCTTTTTCAGAAGCGTATTAATTCAAACTAGCGTATATTATAGATATAAGACTGCATGCCAGAAGGATATTCACCAAGTTGTTATTTTTTGTTAGTTTATAAAATGTGCAATTCCTAAGGATTACTTGAGCTCTTTGTTGTCTGAAAAGCATACACTAAGTCACAAACGAACAAGTGACAATTGCTGCGCCTTTGAGAGTTTGAGATAGTAACTTCAAATATAAGTGGAATGAGTAGTTTTTTCTAACCTTTTCCTTGAATCCACAACAGCGGTTTGATTCATTTCTGGATGCCTTACGAGATACAGCAGAGGAAAGGTAACATTTTATGTTTGTACTTGCTTTCCATATTGGTTGGATTACCAAAGTGCTTACTCTTTTTTTTTCAGTGGCTTGTTATTTAAGAAGCTTGATAAAAGATTAGAGCGATCAATGCTGCATTCCTACCGCAAGGTATGTTCTTAGTATCTTGAGAGCACCACATGATCTAGAAAACCAGTGAGAACTGTCTTTCTTGAGCCGGCCTAGACAGACATGAAATTTCTAGCGGTTCATGCTAAGTTTCTGTATAGCTGAACTCTGTTGCTAATTATATGACACCTCAATTTGCTGTATGAATTGAAGGATTTGATAACACAAGTTTCTTCAGAGAGTGATCCAGTTTCCTTCCTCCCAAAAGTTGTTGCTCTACTTTTTCTTCAGGTTTGCTTGAAACTAAATATCTTCTTTCTTTCCTGAAAAAGCAAGTCTGGTTTCTATGTTTATAGGTTGACCTGAGAAAGCACCCCTTTTGAATTTTTCATAGGCATACAGCAGAGCTCTTCAGGCTCCTGGAAGGGCTGTTGGTGCTATTATCACTCTACTTAAGGTAATTGTTGATTTTCATTTATTTTAAGTTATAGTTGATGGAGTAAAAAAGGAGCTATTATTTTAACAACAGTAATTCCTTTCCTAATCATAGAACCTTGATATCATTTGTCTTGTATGCTGGTTCGGAAATGTGTCATTTACCTGTCAGAAGAATGCTGACTCCATGTTTTTCTTATCCTGTCCTTCTATAACAATAAATTTCTTCCTTGAATTTGCCTCCCCCCCACCCCCCCCCCCCCCCCCCCCCCCCCCCCCCCCTCTGGGAACAATAGCTGGCGATATCTGTTTGTATGGCTTATCTCTCAGTTTAGCTTTTTTTTGCGACAATGAATACTTTAGTGGGGTCTGCTTTCTTGCATGGCCAGATGGATGACAGAGGCAGAGGGGGAGTCCTCAGTCATCACTGTTGGACATATTTCTGCCCATAGTGCACAAATGAATTGGTTGTAAGAATTTCGACTAGAAATATTCAGGGACCCCACTCGTTCTCCAGTCACTGGAAACTGACTGATTCAAACAATTCTTCTAGCCAGTGTTAGTTAATTTAATTTATATTTTTTTGTATTTTTGAACTGTTCGTGATCTGTTAGAACGACATAGCAGATTATATTTCCTTTATAGCAGCTCCATGCCCTGCCAGTATTTCCAGAAACCAGTGGTAACCAGCAAATTCTTTACTGTATTTTGATCCCTGGTTGGCAGTCCTCTGCATTCAAGCCGTAGTATCTTGCCTCTTAGGTTTTAGTTTTGTAGTTGACTTGCAGAATTGGGATGTTTGGATCTGTCTGTAATGTTGACTTATTTCACATATATTCAGGTAATGCTGATGATTCTAGCAAAATCTATAACGGTCTGATCGTCCATACCCTCCCTTTTTCAGGACAAGCTACCAGCTTCAACCTTTAAGGTTTTGACTGATTATCACAACACTACCGTGAAAGTTCTCGCACTACAAGCTGCTGCTACGGGTGATGTAAGTCCACTTCAACAGTTTCGAATATGTTGCTGCTCATGAATGTGTGAATTATAATAAGATTAACTTGTTATCCTTCACAACTTTTGTCCAGTTTCTACCCTGAACTCTACACATCTATTGTAAATTTTTATTTTTGCGAGCTCTCCCCTTCTATCCTAAATACTCTGCTATAGTTAGATACTAACTACATTCAGTAGCTCGCTTAGTGTTTCCCTACCAAGTTCACGATTGCTCCTTAACATTTTCTTCTGCTGTTTAGCGATCATCTACCGTACTGAAGAACCAAACAACCGTGAACTTGTGTGTGTTATGTGCTCATTCACGCAATCATGCATTTCTTGTGTCTTTGCCTTGCAGGAACAAGACTGCACGTCGGATAGAATGATGGAGAGGAAGGACGACCTGGTGGAGAGGCTGATGCCCGAACTGAAATCCCTGGCCCTCGGCACGAGCAAAGAGTGAGCGGCAACGATCGCGTGGATGGTGCGTCGATGTCCATGTAAATACAGAGCAGTATCTATCCTCGGCACTGGAGCTAGGGGTGCAATGCGGCCAGCCTGATACTTAAGTCAACTTAAGCGCGATTCTTCACTCGAGTTATATGTAGTGATGACTTTAGATACCTATATATGGGTTCCCGCTTGCATCTAGAGCTCTTTTCGCCCTCTCGGAGTACAAAAAAGAAAGAAATAGAGGAACAATGTTGCTTATCGTACTGAAAGAAAGAATCCTAGTCTGGGATTCACCGTGTAGACTCGTGTGACAGCAGAATTAACGTCTCCTGTAGTGTATACTTCAGCAATCTTAAGAAGACAGTACTGAATTCATTGTCTCCCTCTGTCGCGATGTTTACCCGCGATGCAGAATGAGGGAACCAAAATAAACGTAAATGGTACAGTATTCTTCTAATTCGCTTTCTTTAAAACTTTCTCTTGCTGCATCTGGCAAGGTGGGCCCGGTCCAATTTCAGTAACATGGCGAGTAACAGATAGCTGACATACAAGGGATTTCACTATTTGCCAAAAAAAAAGTGATTTCACTACAGTAGTAAACTATTCCGAAGGTGAAATAATGTGATCCGCTACAAGGTGAGAGCACCGTTTGGAATCCTGAACTCCTTCCCTTTATTGAAATTCAACTCTTCAAAAAAGGGCAACAAACATAAGCCAGTGTTCTAAATATGTGCAAACTTTGATGAAGTAACATTTTTTATGCTCTGTGCAAAAAAAAAACAGTTCTCAAATGTGACAACAAACATATCCTAAAATGAGCAGCGATATTGTTTTCTTTGCAAAGAGCACCCCGCATGTCATTTCACGACGAAACTTTGCACAATAGCATATGTTTGTCGCCCATTTTTCTCCAAATTCTTTTAAAGTGTTTTCATAATTTTTTTGAATTTCAAAAACGGGCAGGAGAGTGTCAAATGTAATTTTCGGGAAAGTTTCGCCTACTTCAAAGGCTCCCAAGAGGCGCACGAGAAATGTGGACCGTGCAATCTCGATCAAACGGCGCCAATTACCTCCCGGCAAGGACGCGACCCACACGAACACGTAACCGCGCCGTACAGAGTCCTCCGGCGGCCGCTCCATCTCCCCGAGCCGGAGGAAGCGGGAAGCTTCTAGAACCTTCGACATGGTGGTGCTGCACGTGAAGTCGACTTCCTCCTCCTCCTCCACGTCGCCGTCGCCGTCTCCGGCGGAGGAGGAGGAGATGGAGTTCCTGCACGAGTGCGCCGCCACCGCCGCCGTCGCGGACGTGGCGGCCGCGCTCGCGGGCACCGCCTGCCTCCAGGCCCGCGTCCTATCCCTCTGCCGCCGCCTCCGAGGTGAGCGAAAATCCCCGGTACCACGTCGCGCTAGCCGATGCAGCGGATTAACGAATCGAATCGAACTGACGCGTCGCTGTTGCTGTTGCAGAGAGGTGCGCGGGCGGCGAGCTCGAGAGGGCGCTGTCGGAGGCCGAGGCCTACGCCTCCAAGGTAAGCTCCTCGATCCGGTTCACGAGCTGTCCAGATCAGATGCTTACGTTTCTTCAGTTTCGTCTATTTGTTTGTGGGGTAGGAAGCGCACTGGATTACTACACTAGCTTTAGAATCAAACTCCACAAATGGCGATTGGTCCATCACACCGAGTAAACTAACCTTGGAATAAAGCTCTAACAAGTGGAATTGGAGACAAATGTACTTTTAAACTACTCCCTAGTGGTGGTATGCTACTACCGCATCATTTTACATTGTACTACATTGCATGATAAGGTGTGTGGCTGCTCAATAACAATTGGCAAGTGCTTACAGTTATGCAATTATTATGCCGGTGTCGAAATGGGGTTCGTTTTACTGGAAATGGGAGTGGCATGGAACTATGGAAGCGTGTTATGTGCTTGTTTGGGAAAAAGGGCACGCAAATTTTAGGGCCTTCAATCCCCTTTATCTTGATATTGTTTTAGTTGGGTTGCTCACCACACATGCCTTGAATCCCCTTTATATTTAAGTGCGAAATGTTGGATTTTATAGCATTCTGTCGAGAACATTTTATTTTCAAGATGAGAGAAAGTTAGCTTTTGCTAGGGCGCAGATCGTCGACAATTGCTTGGTTAAGGTTGCTGGTTTTGGCCCGGTGTTGGTTTCCCTGTTTCTTCCATTGGTTTTATTGTGTTCGGTTATTCTGGTGGTGGTTACTGTCTCTAAACAAGATGAATTGTCTTGCTTGGTTCTTGCTCTGTATTTTCTAAATCGGGAAAGGAAAATTAAATTCAGCCTCTCTTTAGTTCAATAAAATATATTATGTAAGGGTTGTTGTATTGTGGGATGTGAAACTAATTTCGCCAGTGCGATATGAAATTTAGAGCCTTCAACTTGAGATGATAGTCCCTTGTCAGGGTGTTTCTGTTGAGGATGTTGAGATCTATCTGAATCTTATTCCAGGTACAAGTGCGGCATAACAAATTCTTGTCCCCTCGTGCTCTAAAAGAACACATCAAGAATATCGAAAGGACAGCCATTAATGCTCTACAAGAGTCTGCGGAGGCATTGTGTCTGCAGCATCCAAAATCAGGTAATAGTAATACGGATGAGTTCAGATAACATAGATGTAAATTTTGGAAAGCTGTAACGTGGATATGGCAGTCATGGAGAAAGACTGAACTGCACACTAGATAGGTTACTTTTCATATTTTCTAGTTTCATTGAAGCTATCTGAATATTTTAAAAGCATATCAACCTTTGTTAGTTAGTTTCACCTATGAAGATGACAAAGTTTTTGTCAGAGTTCAAACTTATTTTCCTCTTTTCTTTGGAACATGGGATATCCTCTAGCTTACCATGTGGTTCGTTTTTGTAAGCAAAATTTAGATGAAAAGCATGACAAGATACAACTTTGGTGGGCTGGAAAAGAGTTGGCTATGGACAAGAAGCTGTCTGACTATGTTGGTACTAATGAGAAAACAAAGGTAACATGCAGCTGTAGTGCAAGACGATTACTTCAGTTTGTGATTGGTTAATTTTACTATTTTCGTTTTAATTTATGCAGATTGTCATCAGGCTAAGCTTCCCAATGAGCCTTGAGTCTGCTCCTACCCTCGCTGATCTTTCATAACTAATTCCTTTTGAGTAGTATATGCATTTATGCAAATTATCCGTATGTAAGGCCCTTTTTGTTCGTGAGAAAACAGAGCAAAGCATCCTCTTCAGCTTTACGTGCGAAGTACCAATTGAAAACCTGTACCAGCAGCTTAAAACTATGGAAACATAACCATTGAGTGTTTCCTAGTACAATGTTCAGGGTATTTATGGGCGCCAAGTCGTGAGTGAGACAGTTGAGCATGATTCTGCAATTGCATTGTATTCATAATGATGTCCTGTGATTCAATTTTGTCTAGTAGGGAGACGCTTGAGCATGATCCAACTCTTCGTGTTCAGAGAAGTAGCATTGCAGCAGCTGCCTCGATGAGGGGAGGCGGGGGCCACATGCCTGCACCCTTTATCTTCAATCTGGTCTGGTTCAACCGTTGCTGTTTGTATTTAGCTTGTTTGTCCTCATATGCATGTCTGTAGTTTCTATGAAGAAACACACTCTGAACAGCAAAAGGTGTAACATTTTTTGCACTATGTATTGCAGGCATCTTATGCAGGTGCTTTCGTTTTCTTCTCTATTAGGTCATGATCTTATATCTGGGTAAATTTTGCTTAATATTTATGGACTATGGTACATTGTGGGAGAATATGTGGTGGTTCTACGGAGGGCAAAACAAAACGTGTGGGACTCCGATAGTGTTCTGCAAAAATAAATACTGGGTTGAGAAACCAGGGTATGTGCATTGCTGCAATCATGGAGCTCCCAGCTGCGAAAAATTGTAACACGTGACATATGGGCGGTGCCTGCCTGAATGCAACTCTTGGCGTATGCAGCTTGTAGGAGTCAGGAATTAGGAAGGAAATGTGGCTCGTGGGAAACCAACACTGTTCAGGAACGGCAAGGCCAAGGTATGGTTTTGGCACTTCTCTCACTAGAGATTTACCTGTACTGATCTTGTAGATGGTGCCTCCTGTCTACAAGCCTAGAATTTAACTAACATGTAGATCTTGTTAGAATTGAACAAGCCTAGTGTAGATGGTGCCCCCTGTCTACAGGTATAAGTCCTATTTTGTCGGATCCCTTGTCTTCTACCTGTAGAAACAAGCTTGACTGTACATAATAATAGTATAAAATTAGCTAGTAAGTAGATTGAATGGAGCATTGAAGCCCTGTCGTGCGTGGCAGTTGCACTTTACTGTGGTACTAGTCTACTACCACTGTCATCAACATAAACAACCATATCTTGGTCCATTGGTTCAGTGAAATGTCCATTATAATATGCATTTGCTCCATAACTTTGACCCGTCAGTCAAACTATCTGCTCCTGTCCTTCTGCTGCAATGCAATACTCCACTCCAGATTCACAACCTATCAGTAATTCCATTGTTCTCTTCTGCTTCATCTCTGCCAAACTCCATGATATTTCTCCAGGTTTGCAAATACGCTGATGGCTGCACAAGCAAGCAGCACTTGGATGGATGGGGTATTTCTGAATGCTGATTTCACCCTCTGGTAATGTGGCCTCACTCACCGGTGTCCAGACCACAAGGAAACAAATCATTCTGCATGACCGATAGCCAAGGGTGCAGGCAGCGCACACGAACCGAAGCAAGCAGTGTGGCCAGCATAAGTGGAGGCCTTTCCCAGTCGTTTGTTGCGATCTGAAACCTCTCTCCTCCAACAGAAAGGTGAAAGCTTTTCTGCATGGCCACCGCCCACCGGGAAGATTCTTTGGTGTTTTGCTCCGTCCAATTCTGTTGCTAATCCTGTACTAACTTTAACCGCCGCTCCCGGATACGGGGACGGTGATAGTAAGAGGGAATCTCTCGTGTGCTTGTGCTCGTCTGGTCCTCCTCCTGTGGGAGCCGGCTCCTCTAACTTTGCTCTTACAAAGTCAGGACCTGACATAGGCTATATCCACCATAGAAACTTCATCCGATGGCTCTCCTCTGCTAAGTACTAGTTGCTACTGCTGGCTGCTGCCGCATCTCTAACTGACCTGCTGTTAACTGAACTTATTCCACAAAACGGTCAAACCTCCCGTCTCCGGCGACTCGCCGCCATGCCCACGCCACCGTCCGGCCGCTCGCCACCCCATCCCAGCGCTCCCGTACCCAGATGATTTTGTCCATCCGTGCCTCCCTCCCTGTTCCTTCTTCCCCTAGGCGTAACCAAGAACACAAAGTTGGGCTCCTTGAGCCCATCCCGGCGTCGTCGCTCCGGCGGCAATCTGCTCCGACGACAGCCAAAAGCGCAGCAGAACCTCCAATCTAGTACTCTAACCATCCGAAATGTGAGTAAATTGTCCGCTTCCGTTCATGTGATTTATCTGCATTCGACTATTTAGTTTGATACTAATCAATTACAGTCATTAATGTAGAATTGGTTTGATTGACTGAAGCATCGTTCAGTGCTATTGTTCAACTTCAGAGATTTAGCAAAACTCTATCGCTGTTGGCAACTTGGATTGGCATTTCCCTTCCAAAACTGAGCGGCAGCAACACAAACTATTGAGCAGAGGAGAGCCCTAGGATGAGATTCTATGGTGGATATAGGCTATGTTAGGGTCCTGACTTTGTAAGAGCAAAGTTAGAGGAGCCGGCTCCCCTCCTGTGGTGTGGTTGTTGTGCTTGCATCGCATGACCATGACACATCGCAATCAGAACTCAGAAGACGGACAAGGCTTGGTGGAGCGAGAACTGGGAACTTGGCAATCATCAAACAAATAAAGATATCTCCGGTTCGCAAGGGTACTCATCATAACTAGTACTCCCTCCGATCCATATTAGTGGGCATTGGTTTGTCTAAATTCATATGTATCTAGTTAAATATTTAGACTAGATACATGTGTATCTAGACAAAGTTGTGCCCACTAATATGGATCGGAGGTAGTATTGTAGTTCTAAAGTAGGTCAGGATGTCTCCAACGGCGCCGCGCATTTTTTCTGCGAGCGTCGGTTTGGGTCGAGTTAGACCAAAAATAGGCCCCAACACGCAGACGCAAAAGTGGAACGCGTCCGTTTTCGGTCCGCCGCGCGTCCGGCCCAACGCATTCCTCGCCCAAATTTGGGCCAGGTTTGCGTCCAGGTATCAATCCCCAACGGATCCCGGTGCCACCAATCCCCACCAGCGGCCGCGCACACACACAGGAGATCGAGCGCCGCCGCGCGCGGCTGCCGCCGGAGGCCCTGCGCGCCCCTGCCTTCGCGCCCAACTCGCGGAACTGGGACACCTGGTTCCGTGACGAACACAACCTATGGCGGCAGGATTTGTTCAGTCAGGCTCCAACGCCGCCTAGCGGCCGTACTTCGCCACCGTCCCACCTCCGGCAGGCGCGTGGCGCACCACCGCCCCACCTCCGGCAGGCGCGTGGCGCACCACCGCCGGTGGCAGCAGGAGGCCGACCAGGAGGACGACCCCGAGCTCCAGGCCGCGATTGCCGCGTCGAAGCAGTCGATGGTGGAGGACGAGGCACGGCGCTGGGATCTGGTGCTGGAGGAGGTCGCCCGCGCGCGGCAGGCGGCCATGGACGCGCGGCAGGTGGCGCGGCCGTGGTACGAGGCCATGCAGGTTGACCTGCCTCCGACGCCTCCCCTCTCTGAGCTGCTTGGCCAGTCCTGGAGCTGGAATGGAGGCAGCTGGACTGTCCAGCGGGCGCCGCCGTTGCCGGAGCTGGAGCAGCCGCCGACGCCGCCGGCCACCATTCCACCGGCTTACCTCTGGAAGGCGCCGGAGTATGTCGTCATCTCTGACGAGGACGAGTAGTAGCCCACGGGGGCGAAAAAGTTTAGTTTTTATTATTTTTGTTTGAAAATATATATGTGAAATGCCCATTTGTGGCCCACCTCCTCCTATATATTGGAAAAAGGCCCATATATGGCCTGTTATATGTATTGTCTAAAAAAACATTTGCGACGCATCGGGCCGTTGGGCACAATGGCAAACGCGACGGACACGGACTGTCCGTTTGGCGACCCGAACGGATAAATCCAGACCAAAGCGGAGTCCGTTTGGGTCGCGCGCCCATTGGAGACATCCTCACAACCCGTACATTGAAATGATTTTCTTGAGTATTTGATAGTGTTGTTTAATTTGGCTGTGCAGATGGGACCGACAGCCATCCTATCATCTTAGCAAAATATTTTTTTGAAGGAGCTCGACTCCTTGCCAGCCATGTAAGGATGACTCCAACGGGCCGACGCATCGAGTCCGCGCGCGTCCGCCCTGTCCGCTGGAGCCAAAAACAAGGCCCAACGGGGCGACGCAAACAGACCGCGGTCCGTTTTTCTGTCCGTCGCGACGCATTCCTGGCCCAAATTTGGGCCAGGAATGCGTCGGCCACGGACGCACGGCGGACCGCTTTTGTGTCCTCCTCCAGTCCGCTCTCTCGGCAATATTCACACCGGTCTCTCCTCTCCCAAAACCCCAGTCCACACTCCAGCCCTAGCCATGGCCGACGCTGCCTCCGCCGCCGCCGCCGCGGCCGCCGCCGCTGAGTTTGGACCAGACGCCGCCGGCACCGCCGCTGGACCTGCGCCCCAAGCTAAAAAGAAATTAAAGAAGGAACTCACGCCAGAGCAGAGGGCCGCAGAGACCAAGAAGCGGGGCGCCCGGAGGAAGAGGTTGAAGCAGGACCAGCTCGACGCCGCCAAGAAGGCCGCCGCCGAGCAGCAGGGCGAGGCGAACGAATCTGACCTCGTGTCCAGGGCCGCCACCGCTGCCCTCCTCCTGATTGGGATTACCCCGACCGCGGCCGCGGTCGGGGTCGCGACTGCGGCGGCCAGCTCCAACGCCTCGGCGGCCCGACCGCCAAGGTCGAGATCTTCCGCGAAGGCACCATCGCCTGCGTACGGGTACCTCCCTGGAACCATGCCGCCGCGGGTTTCCCCTACCTCAGCCGAATCCGCGGTCGAGGTACCTACCCTTGATCTCAACGGGCCCGCTACACCTTTGGCCGCACACTCGCCCGCGGCGCAGACTGCGGCAGCGCGTGCAGCTGCCCCGGCAGTGGTCGCCGCCCAGGCCGCCCGTAACCTATTCGGCGATTTGCCCAGGCCGTCGCCGGGTGACCCTAGGTACTATGAGGAGGAGGAGGACGGCTACGACGGGGAGGACGTCCTCCAGGACATGGTCAGGGACAACACTCAGTACGCCAACGACGACTACAATGCCGGAGAAGATGAAGTTCCGCCGACCGGCCCCAATGTGATCAACATCGATGTTGAGCCGATTTTCCTAGACGAGCTCGACACCCAATCGCTGGCCATGAAGAGGAAGATCAGCCAAAGGGGCGCCTCATTCACATCCGAGGAAGACGTGCTCATTTGCGAGTCCTGGATCGAGGTTGGAACCAACCAAATTCTCGGGGCCGAGCAAAGAGGGTCGGCATATTGGGGCCGGTTCACCAAGCGCTACAATGAATGCAGAATCCTTCCGCCCCATAACATTCAAACGCTGCGGACCGAGACATCTATCTCCAAGAGGTGGCTCCACATACAATGGGAGATGAGCAAGTTGCGGCTCCGTTGAAAACGTTGAAGCCCGGCCGCAAAGTGGCTATGGAGTGAAGGAATTGGTAATTCCTCTTCCCTTCTTATGCATTTTGGTTGCAATGATTTTGGTTGCTATAACCTTGTATGCACATGTGTTACAAGCTTTGGAAACCTTCCAGGCTCAATATAAGAAGACCTTCAACTTGACCCATTGCTACCGGGCACTCAAGGGCCAGCAGAAGTGGAAGGACCTCTACGCCTCCCTCAAGCAAGGTGGACAGCCAGTTGATAAGGAAGAGGCCACAACGGAGAAGGAGGGGAGGCCAAGGGGGAAGAACAACTCGAAGGCCGAGTTGAAATGCGATGCAACAACCCTTGCGTTGCAAGAGACATTGAACGGGTTTCTATCCCAAAAGGATAAGACATGTGACAAGAAGGATGAGAGGAGAGAAAAGGAACGCCTAGAGAGAGAGGCGTCTTCCAATCTCTTCTTCGAATTGCAAAAGAAGAGTCTCGATATAGAAGAGGAAAATGCTCGGACTAGAGCACGGGAAGCCGAGGCAAGGGCCAAGGAGGTCGAGGTAAGAGCAAGGGAGGTCGACCTGAAGGCCAAGGACCTTGATCTCGCCTTACGCGCCGAGGAGGCCAGGATCATGGATATCTCGGCCTTCACCCCTAGGAAGAAGGCCTACTACCTCAAGAAGCAAAGGTACTACATGGACCAAGATTGATCAAATCTCGGTCCTTCTATTTATTATGTTGCATGCCGGTGTTGAACTATGGCCGTTGGCCGGGATTTGTAATATTTTGGGTATGTACCCAGACATGACCTGTGTGAGGTCGGGATTATGTTTTATACTTGTTTTGTTGCAATGTGATAAAAAACCGTGTCCGAAAATGATCAAAATGATCAAAAATCTTGACCGGGCGGACTCAATGCGTCGGCCCCGTTGGACGCAGCGGCCGGAAAGGGGAGGACCTAGGCCAGACACGCGTCCTGTTGCCGACGCAAATGGACCAAACACGTGTCCGTTTGCGTCGGCCCGTTGGAGTCATCCTAACCTGAACGAAAAAGGCAACATTTTTTTCATGGAGTGTATAAGAATGCCTTTGTTTTGAAGCCAAAGGCATGGCGAGATACAGCGTGGAACAGATGCTGGCAGAGACAATGCAATGCCGAGTGCGAGGCAATGCAATGCATGCAAGGTAGGTGAAGGTTTGCGTGACACAATTTATAACCAGATTGGATTCAATATTTTGCACAGGGGGGTATGGTCAAGGAGTGTGTACTTTGAGTGGAATCAAATCTGCCACCAAGTTGCAGACTGTGTGGACCATGTTGCTTCAATTGGGTCGGTTTTCTTCAAGCCCTGCCCAAGGGAAGCAAATGGAGTGGCTCATGATCTAGCTAAGCATAGTTTCTCTCATAGAACATCTTGTAATTGGGTCGATGAACCCCCGGGGTTTTTAATGAGCCGGACTTGCTGACCTAATATAGTGGTGGAAAATTTCAATAAAAAAAAAAAATCTGCCACCAAGTCAGTGCCACCCTTGCACGATTCATGGCCACAGTACACTGCCCCCACAATGGTTCATTCATGGGTGTGTAGCAATGCTGTTGTTGCTTCACAATCCCAACAACACTTTCAGGCACATGGCAAATAAAATCAAAGATGATAAACAGATTTTGATACCAGAGGTAGTAATTAGATCCTTTGATCCAGTCACATGAAGATGGCATGAACAAGAACAATGGAAAAATCAAAGAGAAGTTCTTGATTCCTCACAAACAATTCACAGACACATTGCTCATCTTCACAAACATCTTCTGCCCCCAAAAAAGAAGAAAAAAGCTTTTTTTTCCGAGTAACGAAAAAAGCTTTCTTTGATCAATCAAAGCTAATCTCATGGCGTCATCCCCTGCAAATCTCCTGCCTCTCTTGCGCCGCCTCACTGGCGGCGGCAGCGGCGACGACAGAGGTGGAGGTGGAGATCCTGGGGGTGTTGGACACCGAGTAGAACACGACGCCGCTGGCGCTCCTCCTCCCCTGCTGCAGCAGCTCCTGGTGCGATCTCTTGCAGTGGGCAATGGCGCCCTGGATGGTCCCCTCCTCCGACCCGGCGCTGCTGCTCCGCTTCAGCGCCGGCATCGCCGCCCTCGACCGGAGGAAGAACCGTTCCGCGTTGCTGCAGGACGGCGTGGACGAGGACGAGGAGGAGGACGACGAGCAGAGAGGGGAGGTCAACGGCGCCGCCCCCTTCGTGGCCACAACCAGACGCACTCGCCGGATGATGCCGGAGAAGGACCTGCGGTGGCTGCAGAGCTCGTCTTGGTCCAGCACACTCCCAATCCGCACCCCTCCGCCGGCATTGACGGTGCCAATGTCGCTGGACTTGGCCAGGAAGAAGGACCTGATGTACTCCCTGGACGTCCACCGCTTCATCAGCTTCAGCCTCTTGTACCAAGAGTACTTCTTGGCGCCCGCCTTGGAGCCGCCGTCGTCTTCCACCTCGGCGCTCGCACTAGCGCTCGGCGCCGGCGCCGGCGCCGCCTTGATCTCCGGCACATTGACCTGCTGTTCCTGCAGCAGCTTCTGCACGAGCTGCAGCCGCGGCGGCAGGTGGAGCGGCAGGAGCTTGCCCCTGTAGAAGAGCTCGTCGGCCGGCGACGCGTACGCGGCATCCCTGTGCCTGGACACGCCGCCGGCGCCGGCGCAGCTCTGGAACTCGAACTCCAGGAGCGCGCACTTGGGGGAGGAGGGGGTGAGGTCCATGTCGATGTAGTCGTCCTGGATCACCATCGTCGAGGCTCTCGCCATTGCCACTGCTGAAAGCTGCAATGCTTTGGGTGGAGTGTAGGTGGTTTGTAGGGTTTTGGGGGTTGGAGCTGTGGGAGTTTGTGTTGTGTTGGGGTTGGTTTGGTAGAGGAATGCAGTGCAGTGGCAGCACAACAAATGCAAATGCAGAGGCAGAGGAGGCAGTAATGGGTGAAGTTATTGGGAGAGAAGAGTGGGGCTTGTGTGGAGGTGGCACTGGAGGCTCTGTCACTCCCTTTTCTGTAGAAAAATCGAAGTGGATGTGCTGGATCGTCTTGCTCTGTTTGGCTCATTTCTGTCCTTTAAGTTTAGTGTACTATACTCATGTGTTTCTGATGAACTTGTTAAACAATGTTTCTGTTGTACTACTATAACATTAACTTTCTCTCTTTTAGTTAAGCAGAGTGTTTATTTAGGTTATATGCTCCTCTGTTTTGAGCATAATCTCGTTGCTCATGTTCACTTGTTGCAGCAAAAGAAAATGTTCTGGTTCATGAGAAGTCCCATCCAATAATTTCAACCGAGGTGTTTCTGGTCTGCAGCCTGCTGCCGCCCACAGAGCAGGATATGATACAAGCGGCAAGCAAGCAAGCAAGCAAAGCAAAGGGCAGCAGGATATGATAGCGTTTGGTTTGGTGGGTAAAAAGCGGTCAAAAAAGGCCGTCCAGGACGCGGCAGTTTTTAAGACGGCACGCCGTATAGCACCCATTGGACGGTGAGCTTTATCCCCAAAGGCCTAGCAAACACACCACCACACCACATCATTTTCTTACTATACCATTTTCACTTTTTACTAAACACTAGAGTAGTGCTCATCGCTCTGCATTTACCGCATAGTTGATTGGCTCTTGCTAGCACTGATGCAATGGGTTATTATGTAATTTTGTACTCCAGTCCAGTATGGTGAAAAGTTGCAGGCAGGGGGCAGGGCATTCATGCGGTCACAAGGGGATGGTGGCTTGTTTGACCACCCTTTGGCCGGGTTGAGATTCGCTGACTTTGCTCCCGCTGACGTTGAGTCACTTACGTGTGGGCCCCACACATGGTGGGCCCCACATGTAAGTGACTCAAAGTCACGCAAAGTCAGCAGGGGCAACGTCAGCGAATCCGCGCCCCCTTTGGCCATGGTCCAAAAGAGGTTGGAGCTTCGACCGCTCTTGGACCAAAGGGGCCCTGGGTATGTGTGCACCCTGCCGTGCTTGTGTGTAGGCAGCACCGTGGCTCAGGCTCGCTACCACATGCCTTGCAGAATGCATTTGTTTTAGCACCGTAGGAGTTCACCATTGTTTAGGTTCTTTTTCCGTTGAATCAATGCCATGTACTACACATGTTCAATAAAACATGCTTATGTTACTAGTCTAAGTTACTCTCCATTGTCAACAACTTAAGTTGAAAATAACTTGTAGCGTCCGACCTCTAGTAATTCTGTTTTTTAATCGAAAGTTTCATTTTATGTCTCAAAAGATTCCAAGAAAAAGCATAAAAATGCATACACATGTCTTGTACATACGAGCAAATTTGGATCATACTAATATCTTTTCATATCTGATCTGTAAAAAAGGAGATAAATGTTAGATGTTGGGAGTCAAAACTACAAAATGTCATTTCGATTATTTTTTTAAATATAGAGATCACTGGATCTCGGGAGGCAGAACCACCAGTTTGTGAGGAACAGCCCTATTTGAGGATAGCATAAAATCAAACTGTTAGACAACATTTTCCTTTTCGATTTAGATGTTGTTGGTTTAACAAGACCTTTTCACCATCTCGCTCGCGCAGCTCTTCAGATCTAACTTCATGTCTATCGGCACCTACAAAATTGTGTTCGCTTTGTGGGGTGTCGCACACTTGTCCGGCCAATCCAAGGCACCGGCACCCCCAGAATGGCCGGCCCTGTCCATTTTCTCAATATGAATGATTTTCTATCTAAAAAAATGATTGCATAGTCCCATAATAATTTAAATATAGGAAAAATATAGTTATTACAACAATTTCAAATTAAAATTAAAATTCGGTAAGTTTCACAGAACAGGCTCGGCGTGCCCACAAGTGCGTGACTAAATCACTCTGCAGTTGATCATGAGTTGTTTCATTTCGAATTTGAAGAAGAGTAGTAGCGAGGATTTCAGAAAATTCGGCCGGCACGCCCGGTTGTGGGTCGGCGAGGCCCTGATAGTCATACGGCTCATTCTTGACTAAGTTGGCATCACGCTCACTCTCGAGGATCATGTTGTGCATGATGACACGATCGTTTATGATCTTCCACATTTGCTCTAGGGACGAAGATAGAGAAGGGTACCTGACAATCGCAAACCGTGCTTGGAGCACACCAAATGTTCGCTCCACATCTTTTCAGACACTCTCTTGCTTGCCTGTGAAGTTAGAGTTTGACTCACCAAAAGGTTGCGGATGGTCTTGACTAATGTCGACCAATGAGAATAGATGTCATCTGCTAGATAGTATCCCTTGTCATACTCATGGCCGTTAATCACATACTTGCACTCTGGAGCTTGGTCGGTGGCAAGTCTCGCAAACACCGGAGAGCGCTGCAGCACGTTGATGTCATTGTGAGAATCGGCCATGCCGAAAAATACGTGCCAAATCCACAGGCCATGATCTGTCGCAACCTCAAGTACAATATTGCACGCTCCAATGTGCCCTCCCTGGTACATCCACTGCCAAGCGAGTGTACAGTTCTTCCATCTCCAACGCATGCAATCCATCAACCATCCCAGGAAATTCTCTCGCTTCACCTTGTGACATGAGCCGAGGTGTGTCTTATTCATTTGGTTCTCTTGGATATTTCGTTCCGAACACTGCCTTCACAACCCTTGCAAAACATGTAGGTTGCTTCAACAGCTGTGAATTCAGATATATGGAGTTAGTTGTCCAAAGAATCTGTTGAACATCATATGCAAGACACCATATAGCAATATCGCATTTCTGAATGGATGAGAATCCAAGAAGACCAATTCAATCTTTTTTCAGCTCAAAGTCGTCATTGAAGTCTCGAACATCATGCACAATGGTCATGAACACTCTTCTCTGCATCCTAAAGCGTTGGCAAAAGTCTAGATCATTGTTTGCCGGTTTCAGTGAGAAATAGTCATTGGAAAGCAGCACATGACCCGTTGATCTGAACCGGTTCTTGTTGGCCGTCTTTCCTTTTCGCTCTACCCTCCGCGTTTGGGAGCGATATCCACCTCCGCCCGCGCTGCCATCAGAACGGCGAGAACCAGTTGATTCGCTTCATCATCATCATCACCAAGGTGGATCTCCTCTTCCACCATTTGCCGAAACATAATTTCATCGTCGCTATCCATAGCCTATTGAACAACAATCAATGAACAACGGGGCTACACAATGAATCGACAACAAAGAAAATGACTTCTTAGCAAACAGCCGAACACCTTGCAGGAGGGTGAGAGGGAGTGGCGTTGATAGCTCGAGCTGTGGCGGCGTAGAACGACAACTGACGGAGGCGGCGACAGGCGGGGACTCGGAGTGGCGGGGAGTGGCAACGACAAGTTGGTTGGGAACTGGTGACGACAAGGGGTGACGGTTGTGTCGTGAATCGCCGGTCATGGAAACTGGAGGACGGGGTGGATGAGATGCAAATGATTGTCGACCTATGCCATTCCGTGTCTATGATAGGTGGGCTTGGCCTCTCGGAGGACGTGTCTGGCCGTTGTTCGGCTCCCCCAAGCAGGGCCCCAACTTTGGAGGGTGGGTTGAGGTGTCGGATAGAAATTGGGCTGGGCCAGACACTTGGGGTGCCGGTGTGGATGATTTTTTGTGTTCGGCACTCCAATTGGGTTTTTTGTGTGCTTTGGGGGTGCCGTTCGATGCTCTAACTAATTGGGACAGGGAAAAAAATAGTACTCCCTCCGTTCCTGAATGTAGGGTGTATAGTTTTCTGCACGAATATTAAGACAAGGATATTTTGCATAGAGGGGATGAATTTTTTTCTGGAAAAAATCGCGAGAGATGAGTTCTTTATAGGCACAAAATGAATACAATCCGTTAAATACCTCTTTTGATACTAGATCTCACTTTTTGATGGGTCAAATTGTCCATTTATAACAAATACACCTTATATTATGGATTTTTTCTCAAAAATCTATACACCTTACGTTAAGAAACGGAGCGAGTATGTGCGTAGGGTTTCTTCCAGCGAGAACTGTAAACTTTTTGGCAAAGGACTGACACGGGGATAGCTTAGTTTCATATTAATTGAACCCATGAGATTGAGATTCCAGTCAGATTCGAGATCATTGACAACGCAAGTAATGAGATTTCTTTATAGGGTTTGGCAGCCTGTGTTCCTGCGACCTAGGGAAGATGTATATCTCGAATACTTTTCCCTCCCCTCCTTTTCATTTCAAGCAAAAGAGGGCTATGCTGTAGCGCCCAAGTAACATATTGATTTGCCCACTTGACCCAGATTCGATGTGGATTTGTGATCAGCTATAATGCTAATATAATGACGAGCTGGAATGTTTGTTCTTTGCAAGGTGGGTCTTGTTTGGGTCTCTTCAGATTGAAAAGTAATTTTATTGTAATTTTGGACAATTGTATTACTTCTGATTTTTTTCAAGTTTGTTTAGTTTGTACTAATGGAAACCACAGAATTTTTTCTACTTTGCATGCAATTCAAAAGATATACTTTCTGTCATGGCCAACCTCAGGAAAGGTTTTCATCATTTCAATGACAATAATAGCATACAACTATACTTACAGACTCACCTTTTCCCCTCTCCGTCTACTGTTGCAGGAGGAGAAAGGCGATTTTTGGAAGCTCACCGTCGTTTCCACCGTGCGCGCCGCCGAATCGGAGGATTCCTCCCCTCCGCCGGCCGCTGCGGCGGCGGGAGGGTGGGGGATCCCCGATTCCGGCATGTATATAAGGTAGGTCCTGGTGGTGGTCTCGTCGGCGGCGCCTTGGAGGAGGTGCTCGTTCAACGGCCTAGACTCCGTCGCTGCGCGGCGGACGGCTTCTGCGGCGTTCTTCTGATGAGGTGCCCTCGGGCTGTGGCAAGAAGGTGGGCGCCGGTCTTCTTCCTCGACGACGGAGGTGCTGCTGACGGTTGCTCTGCTCTGTATCCTCTGCGTATGTATGTTTGTATTTGGCTTCTGTACGATGTACTTTGTACGTGGTACTTTCTATGAATATACGTAGTAAATTTCAAAAAAAAAAAAGCATACAACTATGCCTTATAAATATTGCTACATTTTTTCGTGGCACATTGTTTTCAATTATGCATGATTCAATAATCAATATGAAATGGCGTTCAAGTCATACGAGTTTTCATATTTGCGCTTTCTTGGAAATCAAAGAGGCCATCAACCTATAAGATCACCAGAGAGACCATTTGGAAGTAGGCCACCAATTTTTTTCCAGAATGAGACAATCGGAATTTTGTTTCCTACAACCCAAATTTATATGATTAATAGCAAGAGATAGCCAAAAAAGACATAATATCAATGTATTTTGCATACAACCTTTTGTTCTCTTCAACTTCTGACAAAAATACAATGGCACACCAGAAAGGCTATGTTTTTTACAAAGAGGTATCACGTTGGGATTACATAAACTTATCTTGCATGTGCAAATTGGTACAACAACTCAAAAACTGGTTCGATGGCTTCCCTAAACTTCTTGCGGGTGCAAATTGGTACACAACGGTCAAACCAGGGTAAATCAAGCCTGTGTGGCGTCGTAGGGTCATGCGCAGTACACGTGCGGCTCGTGTGAGATATTAAATTAGTGTTTAGACCCTCCAATTCTCTTGAATTGGTAGAACCAGACCCTTACTCATTCCAAAATAGACTCGATTGATAGACTTAGAAAAAAATCCCCAATTCGTCCCCAATCCCCTCTGATGTAACCTCACCGGCCATTGCCCATCGTCATGCCATCTTCAAGGACCTCTAGCTTTGTCTGCCACCCTAGTACAGTTCTCTCCCTCTCTTGTCGCTAGATGATCTCAAATTGATGGCGATTTTCCTATGGAAGGATGCCCTATATTTCGCAAGAGTAGCATGCAACAGCTCTCTCTCCCGCGAACCGTGTGATGGATAGAGTAGAGATGTAACATATTTTTATTCATATGGCGCGATCGCAATAATTCTTGCTTTAGACCGAGCATACCGTATAGCCCCATGATCGACCATATTTCAACTTTGGTGGTGCCCTATGACCTAAGGCAAAAGGTTGGAGAATTTATAAAGAGCTAATGCTCGATTTTTAGAAGCTAGAACGAACGAGTTGCCAGCCACTCGATTTTTCCATCGATGGTGAATGGCAATTGTGAGTCTACAACGGTTGCCACGTGATAATTTTTAGTGGTTTTGCTCTATGGAATGTCCACTCGGTAGTGACGCCCTAAAGTTGGCCATCATTTCTACCACGGTCAAAAAGCTTACTATCATTTGCAAGAAAAAATAATAATCTTGAACTCGCGTGTGTAATGGCAATTCATCGTGTCGTGTTATACTCCCTCCGGAGCCCGGACCATAATATAAGATGGTTTAATCATTCCAATACGGACAACATACAGATGCATATAGACATATTTTAGTGTGTAGATTTTGCTCCATATATAGTCCGTATTAAAATATCTAAAACATCTTATATGTCCCTACCAAAACCTTAAAGTTCGCTAGTCACCGGCAAGTTTATTTCTGTTCACGTGAGTACGTGGCTGCATGTGCGTACGCGTGTCTCTGTGCGACTGTGCGCGTGCGAGTGCTCATACCCACGTAGTCCCGGCCTAAGATTTTCTTTTAGAGCAATCACGTGCGGGGTGTCCTAATCGTATATTCGTATGTCGTGACCATTTCGCGCCTTCGTGCTAATATGTGCCCATTTGTGCCTGTGCATCGGGCTCATCTGGGCCTGTTATTCTTCGGGCTTCTAATATTTCTGAGAGATTTTAGGCCCTGTTCTGGAAGAACAGGCCTCTTCTATATGGGTTGTTTGTTCTATTAAAAACTTGATTATGTACCCACCCTATGTTGTGAATTGTGATTTTCAAACACTCCAGTACTTAATTTGTGATGGAGAGATACAATTTGGGACCAGGAGGGGCAAGCATAGGAGGGGCATCGAAGAAATTGAGGGCCGGTTTCTAATTCTGACATTTAACGTAAAATGAGTACCTATAAATTTGTGCATGCAAATTGTCCTCTGGTTAATTAGTTCATAGACAATGGCGTTAAGACAGTAAATCAAATAAAAAAGTAAAATAATACGAATGATATATTCTTCTCGCATTTGCAGGCATAAAAAATGGCAGGGTCCTGTGAAAAGGTGATGTACTTAAATCTGGTGATTCCAGATTCGCCTGGACTTACAAAAGCAAAGCATGATAATCCCCAATATTCTTTTATCAATTTATCTGAAATTTATAGAAAATGACTTGCAAGTTCCAACTAGATTTATTTAATATGTTTACAGGAACATGATATAGATATGTTGATACCCAGCCACAAGTTATGTTGTGAGCCTTGAAGTTATGTTCTCGAAACTCATGCATGAAGACACACTCGTCGAAGAAGTTCGACACGTGTTTAATCTCTCTATTGACCGGGAATACAAATGAACCAGTGTCCGTCTTGACCCATTTCCAACCCAATTTTGAGTTGGAATTGCTTTGGCTCGGACACGTCATGGATGCATGTGGTGTCCTCTCCTTATCCTTCCCTGGCCCGCGTGTCGGTGGCACATATACCAGCACTCCCCCCACGCCCGATTTCTAGCCTCTTGTCATCTTTGGCCCTCTCTGCAGCCATCGCGATTATGACCTCGTCGTCGGTTCTACCAACCCCCGTCTAACATTCATGACGTCACTGCGTACATGCATGATAGAGAGCCGCCGCATGGGGTGGATTTTGGCCGAAGTTTCAATTAATTATTTTTTGCGGGAAAAGTTTGAATTATTTTGGTGTGACAATGGAGTTCGGAAAAGCCTGGAAGAATGTAAATATAAAAATACATTATGAGGAATCTGTCAAAGCATCCAATCCTTAAAGCCCACAAATATATATACAAACCATGTTAAAAATATTTTAGGAATGGATTTAAGGGATCTATTAGAGTTAATTGCAAAATCACTTTTTTTAATGAATAACACCAAGGCAGAGTTATCATCTGTCAAAGCACGGAGATATGTATTATCGACCTTGGACGTCTCCTCTCTCCCGCTACAGTAGAAGAGAGGCGATTTCTTGAACTCCTCCGTCGATCCACCTCACAGGGCGGCGATCCGCGGGATCCCTCCGTCTCCGGTGGCTGCTCCGGCAGCGGGAGGCTGGGGAATCCCTGGATCTCGCCATGTATATAGTGTAGGGTTAGAGGGAGTGCTTGCCGGCGGCGTCCTGGAGGCGGAGGCGTCGGTGGTTGGCGTTTTGGGGTCGGCTTCTTCCTCTCCGGTGTCGGCGGTCTTCGGAGCTCCGGCATCAAGCAGTCGACTTCCCCTGTGCTCGCGGTCCTGGGTGACCGCCGTGCGCGTTCCTCCCCCAGCTGGATTCCGGAGCGGCGGATCCAGATCGAGATCGTAAAGCTGCTGATGTTGAAGCCTGACGGTGCTGCCGTCGTCGAGCTTCCCGGAGTTCGAGGTTCGACGACTTCCCGTTTGCAAGGGGCCATCTTTTGATCCAAGGTTTGAGGAAGACGCAGCGGCGGCGCGCCATCGGCACGTCCTGTTCCTCGCCGGCGACATCGTTTTGCAGAAGGACCTATGTGTAATTTCTATCTTTGTGGGGTGTCTTTCTGTATTAACCAGGCTTTGATGTAATCAGTGGTTTCTAGCAAATAAAAAAAATCTGTCAAAGCACGAATATGCGCTGTGTAGCCTAGCTACATGCAAGGCAAGAAACCGCACGGAAACTATCTCAAATCCCAACGCGGTCGGATCAACCAATCCGCGACGCGCCTTTGCTCGCGAACAAGGAAAGTGTAATTCCGGCCGAAGGAAGGTTTCGGTTTCCATGGATCTATATAGACGTGAGGGCAGGGAGGAGAAGCACAAGATTACTATCGACGGCGACGATAGACTTGGAGATGGACGCGCCTCGCCGCCCGGCAATGGAGATGGACGCGGCTGCACCACACGTCGGGGGAAGCCCTTCACAGGCACCCGGAGTGGCGAATACTTGCTTCAACCGTTGCTGCAAGATCGCCGGCCACATGATCGGGCCCCTATTGCTTTGCTGTCTCCTCGCCTATATAATCTGGTCGCAGGTGACATACAAGGACCCAAACTACTCCGTCGCGATCACCGCCGCCTCCGGCCTCGACGGCCGGCCCGCGATGGAACCGGCGTTCAACCTCACCGTCAGCATCACCTTCCGTAGCCCTTTCGGGCGCCCGTGTGACGAACTCGGTCCGACTGTCCAGGTCAGCTACCATGGCTTCCCACTCGCCTTCGGTGCTGCACCGCAGGTCTGCGATCTCGCACAAAACCACGCCAAGAAGGGCAGGACGGTGCGGAGCACGGTGGTTGCGCGGGGGACAAGGGTTTGGCTGCCGGAGCCGGCGATGGACAGTCTCGCGGCCGACCTACAGCGCTCCGCCGGGGTGTTGGACGTCGTGCTCACGATCCCGCACACGAGCTTACCCAAACGCACCGACAACGGCCTGATGGTATCGTGTATGGGGAGGCGTATCGGGGACGATGGCAGTGGCGGGGCTTTGTGCGAGGTGCGAATCAAACCACGGCCGCGGCCGTGACGTATGTGCATCCTGCAGCACGCCGGGGAAGAAAATGCCGACGATCACGGTGTGCCTTGTAGGCGGATATTTTTTTATTACTGACGGAGCTCTCGCCCCTGATTTCATTTTATTGAAATAAATCCCATAAACAAGATTCAGAGAGTAGGTGGATCTTTATTCACTTTTCAATTTGATTTCATCTTATTATGTTCGTTTCCGAAGATTCAGTATAGACATAAACTCCGGATGACTCTTTGTTGTGTATCGATCTGATTCTCGTTGGGTGAAGGAAGCATGCACCATTAGAACTTGACGTGAGTGTTAGTCTAGAAACCTACTCTCGCGAAACCCATCGAACCCAGCCGCCGTCGCCGCCCGAGTCCCGCCGCCGGCCTTCTCTCGCTCGCCGCCCTTCCCCCATCCCTCCCCTCCGCTCCCGTGCTACCCCCGAGGCGGCACCGGGGCGAATCCCCAGCCACCAAAAACCTAGGGCCGGCGACCTTCCCTGCCGCCGCTGCCGCCGGCGAGGGCCGCGGTGGCGGCGGGCCCAGTGCCGAATGGTGCTGGGGGGCTTCGCGGCAGCGGATCACCGGCGTTCGGGGACGGCACCACTGATCTTCTGAGCGCGGGATTTGGGACGGCGATCCCGGTTTGCGGCGGCGGCGGCGTTCCCTCGGGTGTGGTGCTTGCACGGAGTGTTCTTCAACCTCCCGTAGGCGCCTGCGCGTGAGGCGGGGCGGCGGCTGTAGGTTCTAGGCTCCCGCCTAGAACCGTCTTCGGTGCGGCCGGCGGTCACCCGGAGGTGCGTGGGGAGGCGGCGCGATGCTTGTGTTCGGCCTTGCGGCGGCGCCATGGACATCTGTTCGGGACTGCTACAGCGGGACGGCGCACGCGTGTGGTTCTTCGTTGTCGTGCCTCCTCTTCCGCCGGAGGGGGTCGGCCGGCGTGCGGCGGCGTGGGGGCCTGCCAATCTGCCCAATAAAAGGCGGTGGTCCTAGGGTTCCTCTTGTGTCAAGATGAAGATCTGCCTGACGTATGTCCTCCTTGATCTGGCCGGAGTGTCGGGTTCCGGAAGGCTCCGGCGGCATACTCCATTGGGCATCTCAAGCCTGGAGATTGCTGGATCGGTGGGATTCGGTCGTGCCCACGATTCTCCGTTAAGGAGCAAGCGGTATGAAGCTCTGCTATCTGTTACCATCTTGGATGAAGTCAGAGACGGAGAATGTCATGAAAGCCGAGATCGGAGGACTAGGAACGGTGATTTGACTCTTGGTGGCGATAAAGAACTTGCTTGGAGCTTCAGTACTCGTATGCAGCGGTATGGAAGTGGGGGCGACAACACAGGTGAAGTTCAAAGTTCTACCTTTCAGGGTGAAAATCCAAGGTCTGGACTTAATTGGTTGTGCCTGGCAATGGCCTTCTTGAAGACATTGTTTTGAGAGCGGGGACTATCTCCAGGGTGAAAACCCAAGATCTCGATCGGGCGACGACGGCGCGTGTGCACTGATTCCTTCTTGAAGGCGTTGCTTCTGGAGAGATTGGACATCAGGTGTTGTTTTGGTGGTGGTTGTACTGCTGCTACAAGGACTGTAACTCTGTAGCGGGACTTTTCTTTTTTAGTTTCTTCTTCTTATTGTCTTTTGGCTATGTGCATCCGTAATACCTTCGGTTATTACGTTGTTGCAGAGGCTGGTTGTATTGGGTATCTTCGCGATATTAATAAATATTCTTTATCTAAAAAAAATTAGAACTTGACGTAAATTCCTGCTATTTGGCTTGTTTTTGCGGCGCTGATCAATCACAGAACTACGGGATAGAAATGTACCCACCCTTTTCGTACAAATTCAGCTTGTAACAATGCCCGACAGAAATGCGGTTAAACCTGTGCAGCACAAAACATACCCATGAAATTGACAAGCGCATATTTCAAATGGCTTCACATCATTTTTTTTACCCTTTCCTCTGACCGGCATTTGGCACTCCTGCTCACCTCATATCACTATCACGTCGCTGTCTCTCAGAAATGCATGTTGGGTGAACTTACGACAGTACAGACACACTAGATAGACCAATGCCAGGATGCAAATTAATACTCCAGAACCTCCTGGATCATCATTTTCTACTCTACTTATACTGAAATAGGAACCGGTTACTCTCGTCATACGTCCCATTAGTGTGCTTTTGTACCTTTTGTTAGTTTTCCCGTTGCCCACATATTGCTGTCAAGATGTTCTTGTGATGTTTCAGAAGATAGATTGCACCACAGATGGAGATTCAGTCCAACATTGTATCAGTTCAGCTCGACTCTTGCTGATAGAAAGCAGAGTACAAACGGTAAACCATAAAAAAATGTTCTTGTACATTACTTATAATTACCTTTTCAGCAGCAACGATGCTAATCCAGCCCTAGCCACTGCCCTGACACACTTAAATACCCAATCAATCAACAATGTTAGGGCTTCTCCCATCTACAGGCATCTCAGACGGAGGTAGGAATCTTTACGCAGGAACTTTCCTGGGCAATGAACACTAGCTCGGTGGGTGTGACATGTGTCTATGCTGAAGTAGGAATTGGTGGAAAAAAAAGAATGCGATGAACACCAAGTTGGAAAGCAAGGCTAGTAAGAGGAGAGTGATCACAAAAAAAAGAGATCTTGCAGAGGGTAACGTTGCAAACATACTGTTGTTGACGATAATTCTTTTCATTTCTTGCGTTTTTTTTTTTTTTTTGCGTGTTCTGTTTGCTTTGTGTCCGAGTGGAAGTATTGAATTTGTACAACAAAAAAATTGATCAAGAACGTAGTAAAATAAAATGCATTACGCTATGTTTCATTGGAAAATTCAGAAAATGTCGTGGATGCCTATTAATGGTCTTCCTGTAGCTAAATGCATCAAATAAGGTTGCACCACGTTCAGTCGAGAAGGTGAGATGGCCTCAGTTGTTTCTGAAACCATTCGCTCGACAGACAATGGTCATGCAACGAAAAATGAATCGTAAATCTGAGCAGTGCCCTAACCAAGGTTTGGACTTCTTCAACTAAGAGCATCTCTAGCAGTACCCGCAAAACTCGAACCCGCAAAACAATTTTAAGGGTGGGGTTTTTCGTGTTCTTGCGCGAGAAATCGGGCCGCGAAGAACAGAGCCTGCAAACGAAACTGCAAATCTGAATTTCAACATGCAGATTTTCGCGGGAACAAAGTTCAGTTCATACTAGATAGATGTTCTTCTGTACAGATAGATTTCAACATTGTTTGTACACAAAATGCAAACCCTAGATACTAGCCTAGAACTACACGTCGCCGCCCAAACCCTAGAACTACACAAAATTTGCTCCTCACCGGAGCCACGGGCGCGGCGGCGACGCAGCGGTGGAGGAGCTTCACTCCTCGTCGGAGACGAGGTCGATGACGGGCGGGAGCTGGCTGATGATCTCCCGCTCCCGCTCCCTCCGGAGCCGGTAGATCTCCCGCTCCCGCTCCCTCCGGAGCCGGTCACACTCCGGCAAGTCGCAGCGCACCGACCCGCCGTGCCTGTACTTCCGTGCGCGGCGCTTCCGTGCCATGGCTCGGCCGAACCGGTCGTCGCCGGGGAGCGCCGCCTCTGGTTCCCGCTTCGGCGCCATGGCTCGGCGTCGCCGGATCTGTTGACGGGGAGGCGAGATTGCTCGTCGGAGACGGCGGAGCGCACGGCGGATTGCTCGCCGGAGGAGGTGTGGGATTGGGGATTGCAATCCGCAAATGCGGTGGGAAGCCAGATAAATAGGGGTAGGCGGTGCGGATTCACGGGCCACCGCAAAACGTTTGCGGGCCGACGCAAATATGCAGGCGCTGGTCTGGCCCAAAAATGGCCCCAAACCCGCAAACTCGCCGAAATTTTGCGGGTTCGGCCGTTTTGCGGGTACTGCTAGAGATGCTCTAAATACTTCAAAACTTCGACTGACATAAGTTTCTACAAGCTTCAAAATTTTGAATTCAAAATAAGTCCAAAACCGTTTATTAGTGTTTAGACTCCAGACTACCACATGCAGGGGCGTAGCCAGCCCCAGGCTACACTGACCTTGGCCTGGGGCGTGGAAGCTAGTTTCTTTGGTGATTGTAGCACTATAGCTACTGTTTTTTTACTGTTTTACACTGTAGCATGTCGTTTGGCCTGACCACATGAAAGGTTGTAGCACAACGTCCTTACCTTATCGCCAACATGTTGGATCCATCAGCTCTCGTGTTTGAGAGCCAATAGCGTTGTATAATTTTTTTTGCGTTATTACGTGTATTTATATCGATCTCGTACAACATGTTAATTCTCAAAACCAAAAAATGGAATGTGGCAAGACTCGAACCAGGGGACCTCCTAAATCTAATGCTGCACCGCTGCCACTGAGCCTTAGATTCTTACGGGGAAGACCACGATATATTTTCTATTTTTCTAAATTATGGTGTTTAAAAATTTAAAATAATTCGGTAAATTTTACTCGTATATCGGTTTCCAGGGGTGCTCGGGATATCTGGTTACCGGGCGTAACCAGATTTCCCAACCGGTAACCAAAACCTTGTTTACAACAAGTATTGTACAACACGGTTAATGCTAACCAAGACTAATCTATCTGATCCGGTTCGATACAAACTAAGTAAACCTTGTTACTACAGGAACGAACTAAATATTCTATCATTGTCGAAAATCCTTCTCTGAAATTCTCTTTCATAAGTTTTAGCAATTTGTACTGTAACTGTCTGTTGTCAAATATAGTCGACTGGTCGTATTATTGCATTATTTGTTAGTTAAACAGCAAGAATGAGAGAACAAAAAATGAGAGCAAAAAGACTGTCGAAAAACCCACTCCACTCCTCCCCTTCCTGGGCCGCTTTCGACATTTGGTACAGAAAGCCTATTCCTCTCCACCACAGCGCGCCTCTACTCTATTCCCCACCCATTCCGACCAAAGCCCTCGCCGCCATGGCTCTCGCCGTCTACCACCTCCTGCGGTGGTTCCCCGGACTCGAGGCCATCGACAGGGCCAATCACGCCTTGCTCTCTTGCGCCGACGCCGAGGGAGGCCACGAGGACCGCATCAGCGCCCTCCACGACCACCTCCTCCAGGACATCCTCTCCCTCCTCCCCGCCAAGGACGCCGCCCGCACCGCCGCGCTCGCCTCCCGCTGGCGCCACCTCTGGCGCTCCACTCCGCTCGTCTTCCACGACCACCACCTCCTCCCGTCCTGCGAACCCAGGCACGTCGCCGCCGTAGCCCGCGTCCTCGCCGCCCACCCGGGCCCCTTCCGCACCGTCAGCATGGGCTACTGCGACTTCGGCTGCCACGACCGCGAGCTCGCCGAGTGTCCGCGCCTCCTCTCCGCTAGCGGCGTCCATGACCTCGCCCTCGTCAACATGCCCGCCGACTTCGACCGCCTCCCCGCCCTCCCAGGAGATGTCCTCCGCTGCGACTCGTTCCGCCGCCTAATCCTGGGGTTCTGGAAGTTCCCCGACGCCGGTGCCGGCCTAACCGCTGGCGGCGCGGACGGATTCCCGCACCTCAGGGAGCTCATCATGTTCGGCAACGAGATGCCCGGCGGCCGCGACCTCGACCACATGCTCGCCCGTAGCCCCGTTCTCCACACCTTCGCCGTCGCTGTCAGCAGCATGTTCGAGCGTGTCCACCTCCGCAGCAACAGCTTCAGGTGCGTGCTCCTCTGGCATTGCTTCGTGGAGGAGGTCGCCGTCATGGACTCCCCGCTCCTGGAGCGGCTCATTCTCTGGGAAATCCTCGCTGCTGGCGAAGACTTTTCGGTGGCTGTGAGGTTCAAGATTGCTGCTGGCGCGCCCAAGCTACGTGTGCTCGGCTACCTGGAGCCAAGAGCTCACCAGCTGCAGATTGGGGACATTGTCATCAAGGTACTACCTTTCGATGCATCTCACTTTCAAGTTTCAGTAATAAGAGCATCACCTCTTCAATATGCATTATGCAATGCATATAGACATTCAAATCTCAGTAATGAGCAGGACATCTTCAATATGCGTTATGCAATGCACATAGCCACACAAAGTACTGCAATATCTCGAGTGTGATCATTGAACAAGTAGGTGCTCTTGCTCATGTGGCGAGGAAGTAAGATAGATCTCTGTTTCATTTGGTGCAGCCTGACACAAAGGGGGTCATGGTTCCAAGCGTCAAGATACTGGCCTTGAAGGTGAACTTTGGTGCCTTGAAGGAGGTCAAGATGCTGGCCAGCATCCTCAGGTGCTTTCCCAATGTCGACACCCTGCACATCGAGGTAACATTTCAGCACATTCGTTCCATCAGTCGTCAATTTTGTTTCAGTCGGGTAATTAAACAGAACTAATGTTCACCGCTATGATTTTGCAGTCTATCATCGCTGCTGATGAACCCACTGGAAGCCACAATTCCAAGTTCTGGAAAGAGCTCAGTCCCATAAAATGTGTCAAGTCTCAAGTAAAGAAGATGTTCATCCATGAATTCCGCGGGGATCCGAGCGAAATCGAATTCCTCAAGTTCGCTGGCGGGACTGCAGAGAAGCTGGGGACTTTGCTCATCGGGGTCACCAAGGAGATATCTTCTTCGGCGCCTAAGGTGAGTGAGACGACTGCCAAATTGGTGGCTCTATCGGTTGGAGCATGGGCCTGCGACGACTGTGAGCTGCTGCTGGTGGGGCCTAAAGGGGAGGACATTTTGAGCTTTTGCGAAGCATCTGATCTCTCCATTGAGGACCCTTTCCATTGACGCACTTGAAGCTGGGTATTATACTTCTTGAACCTAGCCTTTTTACTTTAGAGGTATCATGAATTCTTTTGCACGATGGTCGACACTCCTTCGGTTTGAAGGGATGGATGCTCTTAGGAAAGGGCAGTTTCAGGTGGCATGAGTAACTGCAAGTGTTGAACTCATGAGCAGAAACTATGGATTTACCATGTTACTATGTGCTATGTGTGTGATCAACATTGATCTGTGTTTGATTCTGGCAGAAGTGAAGGACATGCTTACTATCCAGACCTCTTTCGTTTTTTTTTGAGGTATAAGGTGGTCGTATCCACCGTCCGAATAGATAGAATAGATGACCCAGTTTATAAGGGAAACCGGGTCCAAAAACCATACAAACTGTACAAAAGCTTGTTTATGAGGGAAACAAGACCAAAAAACCACACAGGCGAGGCGACCCGCCGCCCACACGACGCAAGCCGACCAAACACCACAGACACACACCACCTAATCCGGGGCCGCCGCCCCGGCGTAGCTACCAGACCTCTTTCGTTTTGATGCCCATTCAACACTATTTATTGTGATGCTGCTTTTAGTTTCCGTTCCATTCAAGGTTAGGGATCATTCTATCTATGGGTAGCAGATATTACATATGACTGCCAAGATCATGCATGCACCTCCGCCAGGAAACCATTTTTTTGTTCATAGAACCATGCGTAGTAAGAAGCATGTAGTGCATCAGAGCATTAATTGTTTGTTCATCCCACTGAACTATACATGTGCTCTACTCAGCATGTTCCACAATCAATAAGTGCGCTGAAGGAGTGCAGCCATTCGATGGAAATACCTGCAAGCAACAAAAATCTTCAGTTGGTTATCCTACTCCTCATGTTGAACAGACACTGTGTTTCTTCTTTTATAGGGAAAATGTTAACATGGTCCTAACCAAGATATCTTCACAGTAGATTAGAAGTAAGAGGAAGCAAACTCACCTCATTGGTAGAAGCTGTCTATCACATTCTGGAGCAATATAGTCATCATTGTCCTGGGAAGCATAGTGGGTAGTCTTGCTTGTGCTTGTTAGGTCCCGATGTCTTCAATTGCTGCAACTCGTAGTGCCTGAGATGCCTGTAGATGGGAGAAGCCCTAATATTGTTAATTGATTGGGTATTTGAGTAAGTCGTAGTGCCAGTGCAGTGGCTACGGCTGGATTAGCATCATTGCGTGTAGTTGTACAAGAACAAACTTTCATGGTTTACCTGTTTGCACTCTGTTTTCCTGATTGGAGTATGAGCAAGAGTCAAGCTGAACTGTTACAGTCTTGGACTCATTCTCCATCTATTGTGCAATCCATCTTCTAAAACATCAGAAGAACATCTTGACAGCAATATGTGGGCAACGGGAAAACTAACGTGAAGTACAAAAGTATCCTAATGGGACGTACGACGAGAGTGACCGTTTGATAGTCCAGGTTCTAGAGTATTAATTTGCCTCATGGCATTGGTCTATCTAGTGTCTGTACTGTCGTAAGTTCTTTTCCCCTGCATGCATTTCTGAGAGACAGCGACCTGATTTGAGGTGTGCAGGAGTGCCAAATGCCAGTAAGAGGAAAGGGTAAAAACTAAAAAATGATGTGAAGCCATTTGAAATATGTGCTTTTCAGTTTCATGGGTCTGTTGTGCTGCACAGGTTTGACCGCATTTCTGTCGGGCATTATTACAAGCTGAATTGTGTAAATGGCACCGGAAGTCACACAACTTATCCAGTGTGTGCACTTAAGTCACACAAGTTGCAAAACGAAAAAATCAGTCATACAACTTGAGTTTCGGGTGCACATAAGTCACAACTAACTGACTTTGTTAGTTTTTTTTTGCATCAAACACCCCTGAACTTTCTGGTACAAGGTTTTTTTCCAAAAATTACATGGCCGCATTGACCCCTCAAGGTGCTCGACGAAATGACGAGCAGGGCCTAGTGGCTGGAGTGCGGCGTTGGACGAACCTCTCGGCCGCGTCCCACGGTGCCTCGACCCGGACGACGACCACCTGTTGCTGCGCGCGTTCAAGAACAAGGCCGACTACTGCCACGTCCACGGCCTGGAGGTGCTCTACAACTACAACACAGCGTTCCTGGAAGCGGAGATGTACGGGTTCTGGGCAAAACTACAACACAGCGTGTACCGGAGTCCGGAGGTGCAGTTCATATGGTGGATGGACTTGGACCCGCTGTTCACACACATTGCGTTCGGGCTGCCCTTGCCCAGGAAAGTTCCTGCCATCTAAAAGCAGATTCCAACCTCCGTTCCAAAATATTAAGTTCCTTGTAGACATACATATCAACAGCAACAACGACGAAATTAGTACGCCTTACCAGACCAAACTCTTGTGCTTCTCATCATACGCTACAGAGAACTGACACAAGGAGACGTCGAACCGGGGCATAACAACAGTAAGCAGAAACGGTAGTTCATCCCGCCATGCATAATTATTTGCACTCCTATTCGGCAAAATAGTTCGCAGCGCAAACAAGCAATAATTCATCTCCAAGAGACACTGCCTACATATATAATTCACAGGATATAATCAAGGGGGCAACAACCTAACAACTAAAAGAACAAGAGCAGAGCTGCTAAGTTTGATCTCGTTCGAGAAATTTTATCTACTTCAGTTCCTTGTATAGGGCATATATATTAACTGTTGAATAAACATCCTTTTGGCGACCACTGTTACATGGTCCGAACACTCTGAACAAATTGATTTGTTGATTAGTTTTTGCGGTGTCTGAAAGGACCGCTGTTAGCTTCCTTCACTCGCCCTTCTGCTTCTTTAATCGCCTCTTGGGGCCTGATGCGGTCGTGCACCTGCCCACAAACTTGAGGACCTCGTCGATGAGAATCACAGGAAGCGCAACCAGCAGCACCAGCAGCCACTCGTTCAGCTGAGAGGCACGATGCCGAACACGTTTGCGAGGAATGGCACGTAGAGGATGAGGAAGTGCAGTCCAAATGACACCGACATCGCCAGGAGCAGCCACGGGTTGACCCACGGAGGCATCCTCAGCAGGCTGGTGTCTTCAGAGAGGGCGTTAAGTGAGTTGAACATCTCAATTGCCACCAGCACGGACAGCGAGAGTGTGTCGCCTTCACTTTGCCAGCCTGGAAGTACTCGCAAGGGTTGTCGAAGGTGAAAGTTCTAGCTCCAGCAGTGAAGGGCGCAACAGTGAAGTTGTCCCAAGTTGAGCACTGGCCCCAGTTTGAGAGCTGCGAGTAACTGACAAGGGTGTGACCATCTCCAGCGAGGTCAATGCCCATGAAAGATCCATGGGTGTACCAGATGACAAAGATGCCGACAGTGGCAATCCCCACATAAAGGCCAATGACCTGCAAGTAATGTATCACACAGGAGAAAATTAAACCCAGAAAGGTAGGCAAGACTCCTGAAAGAAATCAAACAGAAAAGTAGCGACTAGTGGAGAATTGGAGAGATCTTTTACCAGGTAACGGAACAAAATCCAGGGAGTAATCAGTGAGTCGTCGCTCCTCCTTGGTGGTTTCTTCATGATATCCTTGTCAGGAGGATTGAAACCTAAAGCAGTTGCAGGGGGGCCATCGGTGACGAGATTAACCCATAGAAGTTGAACAGGTATCAACCCCTCAGGAATACCCAAAGCAGAGGTCAGGAAAATCGAGGCAACTTCACCAATGTTCGAGGAAATCATGTATCTGCAGTAGTGAAGCAAAGAAGTCAGAATCCTTAATAGGAGTACAACATTTTAAAACAACTGGATGTAGATATATCTAGATAAAGTATGTAAGGAGTTGCAATCAATGGTGACATGACTCGGAATATCAGCTTTACCAAGTGATATAGAACAACTAAAATGCATGCAAAGCTAACAAGGCTTTCAGTGTACAAACCTGATGAAAGCTTTCATGTTGTTGTAAATGGATCTTCCTTCACCAACTGCAGCAACTATGGTACTAAAGTTGTCATCAGCTAGTACCATGTCTGAAGCCTCTTTGGCAACCTGGGAAAATATAGGATTTTTCAGATACCACTCTAAAGCATAAGCTGAACAAAAGCATAGGTTTGCACATACTACTCTTTTCTCAGAACCTCTAAATTCAATTTCTTGTATAAACAACTAAATATATGTTGTTTTCCTGCTCTAATTCAAACACTGCTATTTGATTAGCTGAAAACAAGTACAACATACAAGGGCAAGGGCTACTGATTGATATATTTATAGGTTTCTAAAGTAAAAAGTCAGACAAAAATGACAAATTAGTTCTGGAATATAAAAAAACACGACCAGGAAACCAAAGAAAGAAATGATATCAGAGCAGAAGACCTAGAAGGCTCTGAAGTGCAAATTGATAGTTTGTTCAGCTGCGCTACCTTGCAAAGGGCGTCTATACTTTTGTTCTCTGCTCTGGATCATGAAAGTAGGTTTTCAGAAACTGTTATATCTGACGATTCATGGTTTTCTGTTAGTTATGCAACCATATAGTTACAGCCTAATGTTTGTGATCAGACTAGGTATGTTTTGTGACTGGACTTGTGATTTGGGGTTGTATGGTGAGTACTATACAAACTTTGCCGTTTCTCATTTTACAGAAAATAGGGCCTTTTCCCTGAATGAAGATAGAACGAAAACAGAGGTCTGAAAACATCTAAGATAGTGTGCCTTAACATACCTCAGTGCCAGTAATACCCATCGCTATACCAATGTCAGCAAGTTTTAGAGCAGGGGCATCATTTACTCCATCTCCAGTCATAGCAACAACTTCACCATCTTCTTTTAACAGTCTCACAATCTCTTGCTTGTGCCTAGGCTCTGCCCTAGAGAACAGAAGGCCACCTTTCCTTCTAAGCAATGTCTTCTTATCCTGAAGTGCCATGAACTCTTTCCCCGTAAAGCTCTTCAAGCTAATGTCTTCGTCAGGTGAAAATACGCCAATTTCATGGCATATTGCCTCAGCAGTTTCTTTGTTGTCTCCTGTTATCACCATAACACGGATACCCGCAGCTCTGCAGTCCTCAATAGCATCAAAGACTTCTTCCCTCGGAGGATCCTAACATAGTTAACATTCAATAAAAGCTTGTCAGCATCATATGAAAATAATAATACAGAAAAGCAGATTATCAAATCTTCGTGACCAGGGAATTTTTCCGTACATTTAATATTGTGAACTTAATTGTAGAACAACACTGATACAGAAAAATATACACAGTGAGGAGCAATCTTACCCTTAGGCCAGCAAGACCAGCAAATATCAGGTCTGTCTCAATTGCCGCATAATTGGCTGGATCCAGCAAAAGCTTGTGAGCAGGATGGAATTCACCATCATACGTTGCAAATTCTCCAAGATCCTCCTTGTATGCAAAACCGAGGCAGCGCAGAGCTTTTGTTGACAATTCATGGAGACTTGCCAGAATAGCTTTTCTTGACTTCTCATCTAACGGCACAACTGATCCATCCTGCAGCTGAATATGTGTACTCCTCTCCAGCAAAGTTTCAACAGCTCCCTGTCATCAGGACACATCATCAAGCACTTAGAGTCACTTCAGGGAGCGTCAAATAATGAAAAAATACAGGATAATTTTATTTAACATATCAGTGGGAAATGATGGCATAGCAAGAGATACGGCAATCTTACCTTCACAAGTAAAGTGTTGCTTCCTGATTTGGACACAACGATGATTCCCATTGATTTCCTCATACGGTCGAACTCAAGCGTGGCAATCCTTTTGGCAGCATTGCTCCACCATCGGCAGCAGCCTAGTAGCAAACCAAATCATAATGTAATCAGTAAATCACTGTGAGTTAATTGAGCAGCATGTTAAACATAGTAAATTATACTAATCCGTTGCTTACCTAGAGTCTCAGATGGATCCACAGACAAGCCGTTCTTTCCTTCAGGAAGTCCCATCTTTTCAACGAGGACCTACAAGAAGAAGCCAACAAAAAAAATAATCATCAGTGAAACTTGAAAGAAAAATGTGTTCCCACATCAATATTTTCTGAATTTGGACTGACACAAGCTGAATAAAATATCCAGTGATCACTGCTTCCCACACTGTTTACAGCATGATTCAAACATGTTCTAAGTTGTGGATCAAATAAGCACCATACTCTCAGAATCAAAATACAGTAGTAACATCCAAAAAATACTGGTAATACTAGCAAGAACTGTACCAATTCTTCTCACCTTTAAAGCTGCCTCAGTCGGCATTCCAGTGGAGACATACTGGTTTGAAGAATGCGAGACACTGGCATCATTGCAGACAGCAGCAACCTTTGCAATCATCTCAAGATTTGCATCCATCCTCCCAGCAGGCCAGTCGTAAATCTTCCCATCACGGGGATCATAGGTTGTTCCATCCACCTTGAAGCTCCTAACTGTCCCTGGAGCGTCACCGATGGCCACGAGTTTCGCCACCGACATCTGGTTGGTGGTGAGCGTCCCGGTCTTATCGGAGCAGATGACGGTGGTGCATCCCAGAGTCTCGACACTTGGCAGCTTCCTGACAAGCGCATTTTTGGCTGCCATCTTCCTGGTTCCAAGGGCAAGGCATGTGGTGATCACGGCAGGCAATCCTTCAGGTATCGCCGCGACGGCGAGCGCCACAGCGATCTCAAAGTAGTACGTGCACTTCTCGAAGGAGAATCGTATGTTCCTGGGCACCCATCCGTCAAGCTCAAAGGTCAAGAAGTACTTGACATTGATGAGCCAGACGAGGATGCATATGAGTCCAATGATCTTGGTGAGCGCCTCGCCGAACTCGTTGAGCTTCTTCTTGAGCGGCGTGTCGTCGTCCTCCTGCGAGGCCTCGTGGATCTGCGAGTGGATCTTTGCCGATCTCGGTGGCCATCCCGGTGTGCACGACGAGGCAGACGGCGCTGCCGTTGACGACGGTGGTGCCCGCGAAGACCATGCACTCCTTGGCCTGGATGTCGGCGTCGACGGCGGGCACCTTGTGCGCGGTCTTGTTGACGGAGTTGGTCTCGCCCGTGAGCGACCCCTGCTCGACCGGAGCGTGGAGGAGACGAGGCGGAGGACGCGCATGTCGGCGGGCACCTTGTCCCGACCCGGAGCTGCACGACGTCGCCCGGGACGAGGTCGCGGGCCGGGAGCGGCACCCACTCGCCGTCGCGGAGCACGGCGGCGTGGTCGGACTGGATCTGGCGCAGCGCCTCGAGCGCCTTCTCGGCGTTGGTCTCCTGCCAGACGCCGACGGCGGCGTTGACGACGAGGATGAGGAAGATGACGAGCGGCTCGACGAAGGCGGAGAGGTCAGCGCGCCGCGGACGAGGAGAGCGCGAGCGCGAAGGAGACGGCGGCGGCGGCGAGCAGGATGCGGACCAGCGTGTCCTCGAACTGCTGCGCGATGAGTTGCAGCATCGACGGGCCCGGGTGCTCCTGGAGCTCGTTGGGGCCGTGGGTCCGGAGCCGCGCCGCCGCGTCGGGGAGGAGAGGCCACGGTCGGAGGAGACCCCGTACCGCTTCTCGCACTCCTCAACGGTGCGCGCCCACGCGGGGAAGACGTCCTCGTCGTCCTTGAGCGGCGCCTCTCCCATCTCGAAGCCGGCGATCCGAGAAATGCGATGTGATCCCCTCCTAGCGGAATTCGCCTTGCGGTTCTGGCGGACGGAGCAGGGGAGGAGGATCTTCTGCTCTTATACCCAGGCCACGGGACGGGAGTCGTGAGATCTCTTCCTTTCCTGTGGGGCGGTTGTTGGCGTGCCGAGCCGGGATTCCTTCCGCCCCGCAACGAACCGATTCAACGCAGCCCAAAGCCCGTACCGAAAGCCGCGTCCCCCACCTCGGACGGAATTAACTCCGGCACCACCACGAGAGTCGAGACGCGGCGGCGGCGGAGGGCCGGACTCTGCTTCTTCACTCACTCGCAGGGGAGGAGGAGGCGGCGGTTGGGGGTTGGGGCCCCGGAGAGAGGCTAGTGGTGGTAGTGGGCAGGTGGGAAGAGCATGCTTCGAACTCGGGAGTACTTGTACGGTTGTACCGCCGCTCCGGAGAGGGGAAGGTGGCACGAAGCTTCCCACCCTAGGCTCGGAGATGGAGATGATGGTACGTAACCGCTGCTGCGCTGTCTGCCAAAAGCGCGCACGCCCGATCGTCTCTCTCTCTCTCGCCTTTCTTTATTTTCGGCTTCCTTGCTCATCAATGGTGGCATCCCGTGGTCGCGGCGCTCCTTCTGTTCTCTGTGGGCACCAGGAGGAGTCGTGTGTCTGAAGACGAATTGATGATGCCAGAGCATCAATCCATACCGAATTATTTTTTACACAGATTTATGTAAATTTTGTGTGTTCACTCAAATCTACTCCATCCGTTCGGATTTAATTGAAACACATTTGGTTACACATGGATGTATCTAGACATCATACAAGTATAGATACAATGTATCTAGACACCATACAAGTATAGATACATCCATATTTGGATAAAACCAAGTCAATTAATTTAGAACGGAGGGAGTAGGTCAGAGCACGACAAGGGAGCCGTCTTCCTTCATCTGTCCAATGAGGGTTTCGTCCACGAAATGCTCTGTACTCTGCCTCCAAGTATGAAAGGTGTTGTGCCTCCATGGCGAGGCATAACTCCTCCCACGCATCGGAGAGGGACATTGGCACATAGGCCAGACGGGTACGACCTCTGCCTCGGTACCGCACACGCCGACGTGCACATCCTCTGCCTCACCTCCGCCTCAATCTTGGCCTCACAGGTGCGGAACTCCACTTTGATCTTGGAGCTCGCAAGTAGCCGGTGAGGCATGGTACCGGCGCTAGTGGATGAGGATGGAGACAGGGAGGGCAGGGGCAAGAACGTGGTGGCGCAGATGAGAAGGGAGGAGAGGTACGGATATGATAGGGTTTGACCGGCCGAGTAAATATAACCGTTAATTTACACTAAATTTATGTGCTATGTTGGGTGTGATTTTTCTCTCCGGACCAGGTGTCAGCCCGCACATATGGAGCAATAGGGGGGCACAGTTGAAGATGGTCTCAACTCTGAATTCACAATACATTGTCTGCTTGAAACTCACAAATTCTGGCTAATCACTACCAATATAAAAAGAGCGAGAGTGTCAGATCCCAGCGATCTCTACCGTCCCCACACCTTGATCCAACGTTCCACACTCTCCCAATGATGTATGATGTGCAGGTAAAAAACAAATCGCGTGAAATCCCCTCCCGTGAAAAAACAATGGCCAAATCTAGCAACCACCCTGCACCAGCCATCTTCGCGTCCCATCCTCTCCGGATCTTCGCGCCGCCGCCCCATCCCTTGGTCCTCGCTCACCACTCGTGCCGCTCGCTGTCGACCTGCCACCCTCCGTCCCTCGCGCCGCCGCCGCTGCCGCATCCAACCGCAGCCATCCGCCGCCGTCACATCCCGGAGCATCTCTCACCTCTCGCGAGACTCAATGTCGCAGCGCCCGGCGACGCAGCCGCGTTCCTCACCCGCCTCTCCCAAACTGTTGCCCGTGAGTCAGGATAGGGTTTACAGGCCACCGAGAATCGCCGGACGGTTAAAGTATACCACATCATCCGCATCCAGGTTCATCTTGGCTTATTTTTTCGGATTAACGGGGCAACTTGTAACCGCCATGGTTCATCTGCATCATGGCGTTCTTTTATTCTGATTGGTTTTGATTCTTCAAAGTAATATATGCTTCCAATATAGGTGCAGATCACAAATTTATATGAACTATCACAAATCCAGACCACCAAAGGCAATGATTCACTTACGTATATCTTTAGTTTTAAATTTAAAATGCAATTCTTACATCTCTCTTATCTATCCATATTAGTTAAGGTTTGCGGACACCCATCATTTTACTTTGCTGTTTGGTTATTTGTTATCAGCCACTAATCTTCTTTTACATGGCAGAACTTTGTAAGCTGTTATGCAGAGGATCATGCAATATTTCTCACCAATATTGACGAGTTAAAAAAGTAAGCTGCGCTATGATCTGTTCAGCGCCATGAGTGCATGATCATATCAATTTTATTCTTCATGATCACATCGGTATTGGAAAGCTCCAAGAGAGAAATAAGGTGATGTAGCTCTAGAAATAAGGTGTCGTTTGTCATGGCGTTTTTCCGCTTCTCATGATTCATTTGAAGCATACTATAACTGATTTCTCAAGAAAAGTTTTGTGAAAGGATGAACCTGAACTAAATTCTCGCTGACATTTTGGATGTGCCTGTTCGTCTATTTGGTTCTGACATAGTATCAATTAATGATATTACTTAGATTTATAATTTGGTTCTGACATAGTATCAGTTCATTTTTGCGTGAATTTTATTATACCGCAGATTGTGCAAAGTGTATAGAAGACTGAATGTGTCCAGGATATCTCTTCTAAAATGTTTAGAGATTGGTTCTGAAATATTATATAATGAAAGCCTCTAGATGTTAACATAATTTGACAGGACGAGTGGTTCCACACTGAAGGGGAGAGGGAGTTCACTGATGCGAAGCAGAGTCAGACATATTAGGAGCTGCTCCGCTACAGCCAAGTAGTGCATCATGGAAGTCGACATGTAACCTCTCAAATCTCAATACCACAGGAACTACACGTTGGTCAGATCATCTTACACGTCTGATAAATGCCAGTAAAGTTACGTTATGCGGCTTCATTATGGGATTCATGTATTTATAACTGTTGACTTCTCAGAAACTTTGGATTGTCAAATTGCATGCAGAATCAAAACAGATGTGTGCTTTGGTGCATTTGATGATCTAGGCTGAAGTGATTCTCATTTTATTCAGAGATTGTGATGTGTCTCTTGAATTAATTGATGATAACAAAATTGATATATAAATTTGTATACAACTTTTTTGTTCCTTCACTTTGCATGATGTTGAATCAAGATATACATGAAGTTTTATTGTGAGGTATATTTATCTAATATTAATGTTTTATTATGGCGTTAATATGCTTGGTTTGATTACGACGTGTGTTGCACGTGCTTTATTACTAGTTTCTCTAGGAAAACCTACTCCTACGACTAATCTCTTTTTTTTAGGGATTGACGAGGAGAATCGGTGGCGTGGGGGCAAACGAATATGCCCCGGCGGCCGAAGCATGTTGTCACCGGAGTTTTGGATTCGCCAATAATCTACTATCTCCTTCCTGGAAGCTTCCTCCCGTGCCGTGACGTCTAGCCGAGCGGAGCACCGCTCCTTGAATTTGACCCCAGAATCTGCTTTTCCTTCTCTCTTTTTATGGCCTTGACTTGACCTGTCCCTCTTACTCTGTGCTTGTGGGCCCACAGACCAGTAGGACTTGGGGTGGTGGGCCCCGCTGACCAGGGCACGCAGAAGGCGTGCAGGGTAGTAGGGCAGCGTGCCTGCCGTTGGATAGAAAGGCACCACACCTGAATTCCATTTCCTCCAAAGAATGGCTTTTGCATGCACCACGTATCATTGATCCCATCGCAAGAAGAAAAAAAGAGCCGTCATTGATCATTGGCATTCTTTTTTGAGATAACAGCTGTTGTTTTATATGTTTGATGGTTTTCTTTTTGCGATTTCTAATTGATGGCAAAGGGTGCGTATAGAGAAACCTACTACTACTATATTTGTTACCTCAAACGTTATCTATTTTTTAACTTAGTTAGTGTGACAGGCTGTATTATATTTTAGAAGAAAAAAAATGTGACAGGTTGTATTTAGCTAAGTCAAATCGGATTGGTTAGTTTTGAATAATTCGGACCTTTTCAATGGAAATGCTACCTGCTTCAAACTATAGGGAACGGACACATCGATAAGTGTGCAGGGACATATTTCCCTAAAAAAAGAGTGTGCAGGGAGATAGCTTTGTTGACCTTTGCTTCATAATTCTTGTCATATTTTCAGTAAACTTTGTGGATATGGAGGACCACATTTGTTAATCAGTTGGGTTTAGAAGAAAAAAAAACTAACACAGTACAGATTAAAATTCAGCACTGCAGCCGCTGAACCGACTTTCCGTTTTAAACCAGAAGACGGGAGGGAGAGTCATGGTCTATGGCACCGAATTGCATACAAATGTACAACAACTCAATCAAAATTCTTCCAGGCCTTTTCCATGGGCAGTCGGTACCACCATTAATTTGCTTTGCTTCCAATAATGCCCAGAATTCTTGGTAGCGAATCCGACTGGCTGATAGAGAAGGGATGAAAAGGCAAGTTAGACTTTGGACCATGACGTGGGAGTATTTGAATTTATGCACGTAAACTCTTTTGTTGATCCTAAGGTATGTTGGAGGAGCTCCTGAGATCTTTCTCTCTGGCCGTTTGGCAAGGGAGATGACGACCTTCTTCCGGTGGTGCTGTGCTGCTCGTCTTCTTCGTCGTCGTGCGGGTTCGCTGTGACCGAGATCGGCGACTTCCCGACTGCATCGATACTGCCTGTTGAACAAGGTTTCACGCCGGCTCTGCGTGGGAGCGGCGGCGGCAGCGCGGCGGCGCGTCTCCGGTCCGCGTCGGCGTCTGAAGAGGAGTGGATAAGGGACCTGGTTGTAATTTTTGCTTTCTTTGAGGTCCCCTGTACTACTGTGGAAGGTTAATATCTCTGGGGTTGTAATCGCAAAAAAAAACTCTTTTGTTGATCAGTTGTGCTTGTGCACACACTTGACTTGTCCCTGCTCCACCGGGCAAACAAGAATCGTCTCTTCCCACGGACAACCATCCATCCATCCATCCATCCATGATTTGAAACTTCTCTCAACTTTCATATTTTCTCACGTGAGAATCCTTCAGAAAAGATTGATGGCGAGATAGGTAGGTAGGTGGGTAGAGATAGAGAAGGCAGATTGATGTCTCTCTCTTTTGCACAAGTCTTCGAAGACCATGCACAGGTCCAGACGAAGGCAGAGTCTACTGTCGAAACGTCATCCAGAGCAGAGAAGCAACCATGACCGTCAATGCATTTATACACAAGGAGAGTTGCTAAGTTGGCTGTAGCTGGTGTCTTTTTGGCGATGGCCAGCAGAGCACTACACCTACAAACGGCAAGATGTCACGGTCAGTCTTGGGCATAAAAGCCCAAACCCGAACCCATTCAGACCGAACCCCAATTATCTACAACTCCATTAACCCAAAACTTTTTCAGAAAATTTGGCTTTGTACGCACAGTACCCGACTAGCCTAGATTATCAAAAAATTCAGTCAATTCTCAGAGTGTCAACTTTGGAGGTCCGAATTACCTGACCCAAATTAAGAAAAACTTAAACAAATGAAGCTTGAGTGCTCGATTCAAAGACTACATTGGTTAACCGCCTTAGCATGAAGTTACCAGGGCCATCTAAAATATGATATGTCAAAAAAATTGTATCCTTGACTACTAATTCATAATAAAATATATGGTTTTGTTAGATACTCATGTGGTTAGCGGCGTTTTGGCACCCGGAGCATATGTTTCCGGTTTTTAAATGTAATTAAAACGCATTTGAAATGTCAAAAATAATAATGCATACATCTCAACATTCTATGTGCTCGCGAAGTCGTTTAACAAAAATTCATCAAATTTTGTGTCATGTGTAGAAAGACGAAGTATGGTCTACAAAAGGCTATTAACGATTTTTCTTGTAGTTTTTTAGACAAGACAGAAGTTTTCCACAAAACTTTACACGCGTATAAAATATGGTGATGTACACATTCAGATTTTTTTTTAGCATTTCAAGATATTTTTCTAGTAACAAATGCTCCCGTGCGTCAGAGTGAATTTTCACACTTATTTACGAGTATATACATATTACTCAATGGATGTGCAAAACCTGGAAGGAACACAGAGAGCATACTTCAACATTGTAGCTAGCCGCTGCAAGCCTACAAGTAAAATACAACGGACTTGTCGTTTTAATTTTTAAACCAGAGTACCAGGAAGACCAGGGAATAATGGAATGCTGATTTGCATGTTAGACTTGTCCATATACACATATCAACTAAAACTGTTCATATCCTTTTCATTAAGTTTCCTTTTTTCTTTCAAAAAATCATTAAGTTTCCTCTGCTTCCAAGTAATGCCCAAATTTCTTCGTGGCTGAAGAGACTGACGGATAGAGAAAGAAGTAGTAGGAGATGGAGTTATAACCATAAGTGCCATTTGAATTCGACCACGTGAATTCTTTCTTTTTCGTGACAGAATGACACCAATTCTTTCTAAATTCTTGACAGAATCACGTAAATTCTTGCATTAATCATGCCATATATTTACAGTAAGATTGGGATGGTCGCTTCTACAGACTTTGACTTGTCCCTGGCCACGCAACAAACATATATACTCGTGCTTTCCACAAGATTTTTTTTTTTTTGCGAGACCACAAGAATTTTCTTTTCAGTACAAATCACTTTTCAGTGTTTATATTATACGGACAGGCATCCATCCATGATTTGAAACTTCCCCCTGATTCTAATTTCTCAACAAGAATCTGAAATCGATCAGATTGATAGAGAGACAACGTCTACGCATTGGAACAGTTATGAGCTGTCTCTCTCTTGCACAAGTCTTCGAAGACCCTACCTACTTTGAGCTACAGGTCCAAACAAAGGCAGAGTCTACTGTCCGTCGAGACGTCACAGATCACCCAGAGCCTGGACGAGAAAGAGACGCCGATAATCAGTGCGATTATATTTATACGAAAGGAGAACGGCTAGCTGTAGCTGGTGTCTTGTGGCGATGGGCAGCAGTAGGCAGAGCATTAGGAAAGAGGAAGGAACGGCAAGACATGGCCCCGCCAGAGTCAATGCTGACGTGGTATCGAACACGACATATGCCATGGGGTGGCTAAGATAGGTGTGGGAGCAGCGTGCTGCAGCGCAGGTACCCGCGGGGATTGTGCCGAAACGCTAAGGATGACTTCAATGGGCCGACGCGTCGAGTCCGTTTGTGTCCGGATGGGAAAAATCAGGCCCCAACCATGCGACGCATCCATCCGGCTGGTCCGTGTTGTGTCCATTTTGTGTCCGGACCGACGCATTTCTGGCCCAAATTTGGATCACCGATGCGTCGGGGACGGACAGAAACGGACGGAAAGAGAGGTCCGTTGCGTCCTCGTGTCTCCTCCCCTGTCCGCGTCCTGCCCCACATGGCAGCGAGACAAATTCCCTCTCTCCTCCTCCCACCTACCGCACTACTTTCTCTCTCCTAGAAAAATCCCCACCGCATCGAGTGCAAGGAGGCGACGGAGGCGAGCCGCACGAGCTCTTTCCCAACTCGGCCCATCGGCGACGACCAGTGCGATACCCCGGAGGCGGAGGACGGCGTCGGCCGGTGGCAGAGCTCGGCGAGGAGCTGCACAAGGTGTAACATCCCAAATTTAGGAACTAAGAAAAACTTTGTTTAACAAGACCCAAAATTCAGAACCAACAAAAACTTTTCTGAATTACTTCACTAATGATTGTGTTTCCTTCCCATTGCTATGTTTGACTTGGTGTGACTTGTTGTTTAAGTTGGGTGACTAGTAAATATTAAACTGAGAACTCAACCAAGATAAAAATATATTTAAACTTGGGTGATCATGTCATGACAAGATGTAACAATCCATATACTTTTCTAATCTTAGTTTGGTCAAATCCCATTTCAGTATACTTGGTTTAGCAACCACCAAAGTACCCACTCTTGAGAAAGTAAAAGTATTTCCAAAACTATGTGTTCCCAAAAATATGGAGATCTATATGCTATCTCCTATCTATCTTTTAACCTTGATATTTTGCATGTGTATGCAACTCCCATTTTATAAACTCTTATATTCACTCCATTTGAAAATAACACTAGTGGGGAATATATTACCCCACATATTTCATTTCTCAAATCTTTTTGAAAACTATTGAGTTATGAGTGGAGATATTTCCTAAACATCATCTTGTCATAATTAAGTGTGATCATTTTTATAAGATAGTATTGTTAAGTATGTAAATGGTGGTATGATTAATTCTTGTGGTTTGATTTGTGTGGTCATGGTTGTGATATTAATATTGCTGTGTTTGTTGCTTGTGAGGATAATTCCTCAGTTGTGCTCAATACTAAAATAGAACACACTTGGCAACCAAGTTGGAGTGTGACTTGAATAAAAACAAACCCCTCTAAAATTATCCACACCTAAGTGAAAATCTTAAATTTAGGGAAATGATCCTATTAAAATTCCCTCTCTATCTATTCCTCTATTTTATGAAAACAATTATATTTTTCCTTATTCTAGGAATGAGATGAAGTAATAATCATCTCAACTCCATCTCACTCATTCAACAAAAAGGAAATAAGATCATGAAATAAAGGAATGATCTTAATAAATTATTTTCCCTACTTACCTCTCTAATTCCTTCAAACAAATATTTTCTCTACGAAAATATAAATCATTGAAGTTTATTTATTTGTCAAGAAAGTTCCAAGAGCTCAAAACAATATCTCTCACTTGTTTTGAAAATTCTAAAGCAATATCCATTTAATTACTACCAAAAACACCATATTCAAAACCTATGAACAAATGTGGTTCAAAATATTTTATTTTCAAACACCAATTTTTGTGGAGGTTCTACATGTATAGGGGAGGCTACATGAATTTTCTCAGATTTTTGAAAAAGGTTTAAGTACCCCAATTAAATCCCCAAAGGGCCACTGGTTTTGAAAAGGAATTAAAAGAAATAGAAAAGGACTTGGTTGTGATGGAAAATAATTTGCCAGGGGCCTTTCTGCGAAATCTCCTTCTTCCTCCTGTAGCCACGCCGCCGTGTTCTTCTTCCTCCCCACAGCACGCTCGCCGCCCGGGGCCCCCGCCCCCTCCTCCCGCGTCCGGAGGAGCACGACGCCGCCCCTCTTTGACCCAGTCCCTCCGCGACCTCGTCCCCTCTCCCCGGCTGTCCCCAGCTCGCCCCAGACCCGCGACCAGAGCACGGCAACGCCGGCTCCGATCTCGGTCCCCTCTGCACCCTGGCAAGCGCAGCTCGGCGCAGCCGCTCCCCTGCCTCCCCTGGACCCCGACAAACACGCCAATTTGAGCCCTAGCTCCCCCGTGCACCCAGGCCACCATGGACCGGCCGCCGGCTACTTAATCCCCACCTCGTGCCTGAGCTCTCCACACACCACCCCACTGCTTCCCACCTCACTCCACCATCTCCCTTGCACCGCCAGGAGCGCGGTGAAGCAACCTCGAAGCCCCTGCTGCTCGTGCGCAACCTCGACGCTCCGCCGTGCCGAGGTAGACGACGAACGCGGCCACGCCGTGATTCTGCCCCATTTCCTTCCCTGGCCCCTGCACCGTGTTGCCCTCTCTCCCCGCACTCACCCGAGCCCTTTGCCCATCTTTTTCGTGCACATACGCGCCGTAGAAGCTTCGCCAGAGTTCCGTACCGTGGCCGTGGAAGTACAGGAGCTCGCCGCCGTTGATTCATGTCGTCCCAGCAAGCAGCACTCGCACCAAGGTCTTCCCGGAGCCTACGCCGCACTCCCGCATCATCGCCGTGCCTTCCCGAGCCCTGAGGTGAGAGAACCATCCACCACCGTGCCGCTGGCGCGGCGGCGCCGCCGAAATAAGGTCGCCGCCGATGCCTTTAAACCTGGACCGTTGGATCTAGATCCAACGGTGATTTACCTCTTCGTTTAGATGTTAGGCTGACGGGCTGGCCCCACCCATCAGCGTTTTATTAATTTCCACCCGTGCACTGAGTCGCTGACTCGTGGGCCCCACCTGTCATAAATTTGAACATTATCCACACCAAGATTTAATTCGAATTATCTGTTTAAATTGAAAACTCTAGAAAACAGTACTGGACACAACTTCAAAATTAAATATCTCGAGATATATAAGTCCAAATAAATCAAATCCAAATGTTCTGGAAAGCTTATGAAATTGTTTAACCAACCCAAGTGGATTCATATCATTTAGATAAATAATAAAAATATATTATTAAAAATACCACAGAAGGTTTAAAATCTAAACTTGTTTGTTTCTGATACTCTATTAATCCAAATGATGTCAATACAATTTTTTTAGCTTAATACTGTGATCACTTAGCTTCCCTAATTTTGGTAGAATTAATTATACAATAATAATTGTTTAGTATAAAGTTGAAGTTGAACCCCCCTTCTGCACTAAAACAATTATAAATGTTTATTGGTTAATCCAAATAAGTTAGGACCAATTTTGTTAGATCTCATTTAATCAATGTTAGTTATACCTAAAAGGATTTAATTTTAGGATCAACAGAACTTAATTGGTAGCTGAAACTTGATTATTAAGTTTCTGGATTAAAACAATTATGTAGGGAGTTTGGTAACTCCAAATAATCCAAATCCAATTGTGTTGTCTTCCACACATCAGTAGCTTTCTGTAGAATTTTAGTTTGTATTTTTGTGACCAACAGAACTCAAGTTATGCAATTAAACATGAATAACTAGCTTCTGCCATATTTAAGACACATTTAAATAATGGTAAATTCAATTAAATTGGAACCAAATTGTATTGCTTTGTGTGTGCAGTAGCTATTTGTGATGCTTATGATTGTTATGTTGTGATGATTGCTTGAGTAGTTAAGTGATTGTTTGTATTGCTTGTTTGACGTTTAGACGAGAACGTTGCCGGAGCATACGAGGAGGGGGAATACTTTGATCAGCAAGCACAAGACCCCGAGAACTTTGCCGAGCAAGGCAAGCTACTCTCTGAGCTTGCACCCCAAATATATGCATCTATTTTGATATCATGATTTACTCTTAAGGCAAAGATTTATAAAACCTTTTCAAAACGTATATGGAAATTATTTTGCCACCTATGTAGAAATATAAGATAGTTATATCAAAATTATAGGATGGAAAAAATAAAGATTGTTTATTCAAAACTCCTTTGAAAATACTTGTGTGATTATGGAATACCGAGATGTCGGTGTTGGAATGGAGAAGTGGAAATGGAGATGTTTATGAAAAATGCACAGTGTGTCCCTGTACTTACGTCAACCATCCGATATTCTGTGCGACCACATTTACCCACATATGGGAAAGGGCTTAGTCATATAATTTGCTCATATTAGTATGGGATGCCTCATCGACGGAGATGACTCTGTTGTGCATGAGGGGATAGTGTGTTGATCTACCCCTGACCCGGGTCCTCGCTCAAACTCTATGGAAAGATAAGGAGGAGGATTGAAGGTTCCACCATAAATCGCCGGGCAAAGAGTCCTCACACTTAGATTCCGACGGGCTGGGTTAAGTGTTGATGGAAAGTATCATATGGGCAGGGTCCTATACTAGCATGAGCAAAGGACAGGCTAGGGTCGGTGACTCAACTTCGCATACACCTTGTATGGCGGGACGTGGCTGACACGATGAGTTGCCGAATGGATGTGGGAAAAGCGTGCTACCTCTGCAGAGGGTTAAAACTATTCGAATAGCCGAGTCCTCGGATATGGACAGTTGGGAGGCCCTACTTTGACCATGTGCAAGTTTTTTGAAAGACTTTGAGTTTTAAAAAGGAAATGAAGTGGAGAATGTTCCATACACCTATACCAATGGATCGGTATGAGGTTGTTGGAGGAAGTGGACCATGACGGACTATGGTCGGAAAAAGGAGGAGTTTTGGAGAAAACAAATACAATGGTGATTTCTTTAAAGATAGTTATAAAACTCTTCTTACCTTTTTCAATAAAGATATAGAGATGTTTAAATAAATAAAAGTATGAAAGTAAAATAAACTAGTGCATACTCATGTTGGGGTAGTTTGCGAGTACAATCAAATGTACTCATATTGGTTTCGTCCCTGGCTATTGTCTTAGCCAGATTTTGAAGATGAACAGTCGAAGAAGAAGACTTCACTGACGTCAATGCGAACTAGGGTGCTTCCCAGTCAGCTGCCTGTAGGGTTTTGGCAAGTGACTTGGGCTCCACGTTGTTTGGTGATTTCCGCTGCAAGTACCTGTTGAAGTTATGACTTCAATCAAGTAAGTAGATTCCTTCGGTATTTATGGGTGTTCTGTGATGCCAATTCGAGTTATGTGCAACAACAGACTGATCAGGGGATTGTTGCAGGAAACATAACGAGTATCTCGGATAGCTAATCCGGGGTCCTCACAGACTTGGTATCAGAGCCAGGTTGACTGTAGGAGACCTTAGTTAACATGGACGTTAGTTAGGAAAGGAAATATTTTGTTAAAAAAATATATTACTACCAAAATAAACTTTTATCTAGAGAAGTCCGAAAATGGCTTCGCTCTTCTCATCTTCTCAAATATTTCAAAGTCTTACCCTCTAGTTTGAGATTTTCCAAGAAGTCTTTTGTTATGTCTTACCCGTTCAAAACCAAGAGTATACTTGACGATGAACCCAAGTGAGACCTAATTAGCTAGCACCCACAAGAAGAAGCTTCCATCACAAATACTCAACATCAAGGCGATTTATCTGCAAATGCCAAGATCATCAATGTCAACAAAGCAAGAGACTTCCGAAGAACTCAGCTCAACATCAACAATTCTACTCAAGTGGCAACTCCGATAATCTCCATTCTTCCAGTGGAAGCCTAAGGCGACAAAATAAAGACTTCAACAGTCCTGTTTCACCAAGGACCATAGGAACAACATATGATAGGAACTTTGGTTGTACTACCCGATTACCACGAGTATTAGGCGTCCATTGGTACTAAGTGTACCTTGTGTGTTGTTTGTTTGTGAGTTCTCTGCTTGTGTGTTGCTTCTCCGGTGTGTTTCGCAAATCTCGTCTAGCTAACAAATCCCTAATAATTACTCCATAAAAGTAATCAGGTATCCTGATCACGGTAGTCTTATTGCGCTTTTAATTTTTTTTTAACTACCTCTACGACATTTGCTTAACTCAATTCCGGCAGTCATAGTTCCCCAGACGAAATGTCGCGGGAGCACTCCTACATCGGTTCCGGTTTTGAAGCAACCCAAGGTCCTCCGCTCCATCAAATCGAAGCCGCCCCAGGAACCCACTCGACACCCTTTGAAAGAGAAGAGTCCCATACGTCTAAAGATCTGCCCAAGAAAATTAGAGAGGACGCCATCAGAGAACAACGTTGGTGTTACACTTGCAACGAACGCGGACATATGACCAGGAAGTGCCCCCTTAGGTACATCATAAAGAAGAGACCACCCCAAGGAAAGGCTTGTAGTCAGTGCGGAAGGGGTGGACATCAGGCCAGTCAATGCCCTGGCAGCTGCCCACACTGTTTTAATTTTCATCCACCTGGCGAGTGCCCAACCGCTAGCATCACTTGCTACCTTTGCGAAGGAGATGATCATGTTCCGGCTAAGTGTCCTATGGAATTCATAGTAGACGCAGTAAAAGATGCTCATGAGAAGATTGCTCAAGACGCCATCCACGCCCCGAGAAAAACGTCCACCCGAGCATCTAGCCCATGTCGAAATTCGAAGCGCCGGAAGGGTAGAAAGGAGCCAACACCACCCTTAGTAACATATCACCAAGTTGTGCCTACGATCTGGAAGAACCCTTCTCAGGAAGAAATACCCTCTTAGAAGTGCTCCCCACCCAACAGAGTTTCAATCCGGCACCTCGAGCCATGGTGACTCCTAGGCAGACTCCTACAAGAAGTATGGATCCTATTTAGTGAGCAGTATTTGGGTTCAATGCAAGACCTTTCACTTTTAATAAAATTCCTTTTAGACTCTTAAAGAAGAGAGATTTCTTAGGTTGGCAAAGAAGTAATATACCAGACTATCATTGAGTATTTGGAAACTCTTATATTAGAATCTATTATTCTTAATCTCTCTAGAAATAGTGTGACATTCCAATGTTCGTGTTATATAGAAGTAGTTTGGTAACAAGCCTCATGAACTTGTTAACAAATCACTTTTGTATGCTCAAACAATTGAGTGTCATATACAAATAAACGGAACGTCAGATAATCAAGTACATCTCAGCCTCTGGAATATGAAAAGTGGTTTGATGACAAGACTAGCTACCTTGTTAACAAATTCTTCTTGTATGACTAAGGCAACTCGATGTCATAAGGGACACCCACATTCTTATACAACTAACTAATGGAAATCTTTGCTGGAACTAGTGGATGTCTTCACCGCAGGGTGAGACAAAAGATGTTAGAATTTAAGTAAAGGACAATAATAATTTACTTAAATCAAGTGTATAACTTGGAAATATACAAGTTCTAAATAAGAAAGGCACATGGAGATTTATAGTGTTTCTCCAAGGATATAATTTCCGAAACAAGAAAAGAAAAAGGTACCCGTTTGGAAAACAACTGGTGCGAAAGTTCTTCACTAACTTTTTTAGGGTCTATTAAGAGGTGCCAGAGGCGACTCAAAACTAGTTGGTAGAAAGGAGACTTTAGGAGGATATAAGGGTGTTGAATTATAAGTGTATTAACCAAAAGGATCTGATGAAATCGAAATTTGGTGGATGCTGTTGGGAATATCAAAAATTTGGGGTTTATAATAGAAGTGAAAACTTGGAGTGGATCTATATATTAATTGGGGTTGGACGGATGATATATTTGATAAATACTCTAGGGGCTAACCAGTTGTGGTCCCCAACCATTGGTGGTTATCTGGAGCTAGAAGACGTGACCCTTGATTTAAGGTTTAGAAATGAAGGTGAAAGTTATTGGATTTTTAGGAAGCACTTGCTGATAAAATGATGTTTGGATTGGTTAGAAGCAAGTAAATTAAGAAGAATACTCCGGTGTTGGAATGTTTAGGGTGATTCTTAGCACAAGTGACCCTTGTATTAAATTCTTATAGAATTATAGGAAGTGGTCAAAGATGAGTTAGCAAATGAGTAGATCATTGTATGCAAGAAATAATTGATGGGGATAAGTGCATGTTTATCGGATTCTAGGAATCAATATGACTTGGTCTAGTAGCCCGACATTCTAAGTGACAGTAGTTTTCAGAGCTTGTCATTATTCTTAGAAAGATCATTTATCCTTGGACTTGAGACCAAGGCCCAAAAGTTTTGTGGGTTAGAAAGTGAGTTAATTCTCGACGATATGATCATAGGATTATTGGATGCTTTATTTAGCCTTGATGATATGATCGTGGGAAAAATAACAACCTGAGGGAGTCAGGTAATATGGGAAAAATCAATCCAGAAATAGTTGGTGGATCACCACGATTTTTGTGATAAAAGATAATGGGAAGATTATGCCTTAAAGGTTTGGTGGATATCCGATAGATCGAACGATAATATGATAAAGAGTTTATGCCCGAAGAAGATGATGGTGGATTAATAACTTTAGCTTGGGCAGAGGCCATGATTCAATTAACTAGTTGATAGTAGTGGCCTTACCAGAGATGCTGGAATGGTATTATGAAGACTCGAGAATTAGGGCCTATGTAAAGTCGGTTGTTTGGATCTTAGGTATAAAAAGATTGATGTTCAGAGTATAGCACCCAACTCCCTTGAAAACTAACTTAAGCCCCTCAACCAGAGAGTTTTCCAGGAAACCCTAACTCTTCTGGTGCACTCTAACTTACTTGTGAAGACACCTGCGAAGCTTCGTGAAGCCCCAGAACCAAAGAAGTCTTTCAGGACAGCCTTTTTCCCCGCCAAGCCGAAGGAAGAAAAGCGTGAAGAAGATCTACCGGAAGTCACTAAGAAGAATCAAACAACGAAAGCACCTGCTGTTGGCAACATCAACCACCAAACAAGCCCAGACGCAATGAGAAGTTTTAACATCTCTCTACTAACTAGAAACCGGAGAGAGTCGAGTATGCAGGCTCGACGCATCCTGAGAACAACGCATCCCCATCTGCGACCCTCGCAAGGCGACAATATCAGGAAGTGATATCTGCACCAACCCCGAGCACTGAGGAGTGACATCCAAGGCGGAGATCGTCAAGCTACCCCAAGAAGAACGATGCCTCCAAGTCAACCCCATCATCAAGGATCTGAACTTAGCACATAAGATTATCAACAAGGAAAGCCCCGCAACCTCAATTTGTCAAGATCTCAAGTGGCGACCTCACTAACGAAGCATCGACCTCGAAGTATAGTCGGCCCAAAACCCGTGCCCTCGTACCCCCCTGTTACCACTGGGCAAATCTCGAGGACGAGATTTATTTTTAAGGGGGGAAGAGCTGTAACATCTCAAATTTAGGAACTAAGAAAAACTTTGTTTAACAAGACCCAAAATTCAGAACCAACAAAAACTTTTTGAATTACTTCACTAATGATTGTGTTTCCTTCCCATTGCTATGTTTGACTTGGTGTGACTTGTTGTTTAAGTTGGGTGACTAGTAAATATTAAACTGAGACCTCAACCAAGATAAAAATATATTTAAACTTGGGTGATCATGTCATGACAAGATGTAACAATCCATATACTTTTCTAATCTTAGTTTGGTCAAATCCCATTTCAGTATACTTGGTTTAGCAACCACCAAAGTACCCACTCTTGAGAAAGTAAAAGTATTTCCAAAACTATGTGTTCCCAAAAATATGGAGATCTATATGCTATCTCCTATCTATCTTTTAACCTTGATATTTTGCATGTGTATGCAACTCCCATTTTATAAACTCTTATATTCACTCCATTTGAAAATAACACTAGTGGGGAATATATTACCCCACATATTTCATTTCTCAAATCTTTTTGAAAACTATTGAGTTATGAGTGGAGATATTTCCTAAACATCATCTTGTCATAATTAAGTGTGATCATTTTTATAAGATAGTATTGTTAAGTATGTAAATGGTGGTATGATTAATTCTTGTGGTTTGATTTGTGTGGTCATGGTTGTGATATTAATATTGCTGTGTTTGTTGCTTGTGAGGATAATTCCTCAGTTGTGCTCAATACTAAAATAGAACACACTTGGCAACCAAGTTGGAGTGTGACTTGAATAAAAACAAACCCCTCTAAAATTATCCACACCTAAGTGAAAATCTTAAATTTAGGGAAATGATCCTATTAAAATTCCCTCTCTATCTATTCCTCTATTTTATGAAAACAATTATATTTTTCCTTATTCTAGGAATGAGATGAAGTAATAATCATCTCAACTCCATCTCACTCATTCAACAAAAAGGAAATTAAGATCATGAAATAAAGGAATGATCTTAATAAATTATTTTCCCTACTTACCTCTCTAATTCCTTCAAACAAATATTTTCTCTACGAAAATATAAATCATTGAAGTTTATTTATTTGTCAAGAAAGTTCCAAGAGCTCAAAACAATATCTCTCACTTGTTTTGAAAATTCTAAAGCAATATCCATTTAATTACTACCAAAAACACCATATTCAAAACCTATGAACAAATGTGGTTCAAAATATTTTATTTTCAAACACCAATTTTTGTGGAGGTTCTACATGTATAGGGGAGGCTACATGAATTTTCTCAGATTTTTGAAAAAGGTTTAAGTACCCCAATTAAATCCCCAAAGGGCCACTGGTTTTGAAAAGGAATTAAAAGAAATAGAAAAGGACTTGGTTGTGATGGAAAATAATTTGCCAGGGGCCTTTCTGCGAAATCTCCTTCTTCCTCCTGTAGCCCCCTCCTGCCGCGTCCGGAGGAGCACGACGCCGCCCCTCCTTGACCATGTCCCTCCGCGACCTCGTCCCCTCTCCCCGGCTGTCCCCACCTCGCCCCAGACCCGCGACCAGAGCATGGCAACGCCGGCTCCGATCTCGGTCCCCTCTGCACCCCGGCAAGCGCAGCTCGGCGCAGCCACTCCCCTGCCTCCCCTGGACCCCGACAAACACGCCAATTTGAGCCCTAGCTCCCCCGTGCACCCAGGCCACCATGGACCGGCCGCCGGCTACTTAATCCCCACCTCGTGCCTGAGCTCTCCACACACCACCCCACTACTTCCCACCTCACTCCACCATCTCCCTTGCACCGCCAGGAGCGCGGTGAAGCAACCTCGAAGCCCCTGCTGCTCGTGTGCAACCTCGACGCTCCGCCGTGCCGAGGTAGACGACGAACGCGGCCACGCCGTGAGGCTGCCCCATTTCCTTCCCTGACCCCTGCACCGTGTTGCCCTCTCTCCCCGCACTCACCCGAGCCCTTTGCCCATCTTTTTCGTGCACATACGCGCCGTAGAAGCTTCGCCAGAGTTCCGTACCGTGGCCGTGGAAGTACAGGAGCTCGCCGCCGTTGATTCATGCCGTCCCAGCAAGCAGCACTCGCACCAAGGTCTTCCCCGACCCTCCGCCGCACTCCCGCATCATCGCCGTGCCTTCCCGAGCCCTGAGGTGAGAGAACCATCCACCACCGTGCCGCCGGCGCGGCGGCGCCGCCGAAATAAGGTCGCCGTCGATGCCTTTAAACCTGGACCGTTGGATCTAGATCCAACGGTGATTTACCTCTTCGTTTAGATGTTAGGCTGACGGGATGGCCCCACCCATCAGCGTTTTATTAATTTCCACCCGTGCACTGAGTCGCGGACTCATGGGCCCCACCTGTCAAAAATTTGAACATTATCCACACCAAGATTTAATTCGAATTATCTGTTTAAATTGAAAACTCTAGAAAACAGTACTGGACACAACTTCAAAATTAAATATCTCGAGATATATAAGTACAAATAAATCAAATTCAAATGTTCTGGAAAGCTTATGAAATTGTTTTACCAACCCAAGTGGATTCATGTCATTTAGATAAATAATAAAAATATATTATTAAAAATACCACAGAAGGTTTAAAATATAAACTTGTTTGTTTCTGATACTCTATTAATCCAAATGATGTCAATACAATTTTGTTAGCTTAATACTGTGATCACTTAGCTTCCCTAATTTTGGTAGAATTAATTATGCAATAATAATTGTTTAGTATAAAGTTGAAGTTGAACCCCCCTTCTGCACTAAAACAATTATAAATGTTTATTGGTTAATCCAAATAAGTTAGGACCAATTTTGTTAGATCACATTTAATCAATGTTAGTTATACCTAAAAGGATTTAATTTTAGGATCAACAGAACTTAATTGGTAGCTGAAACTTGATTATTAAGTTTCTGGATTAAAACAATTATGTAGGGAGTTTGGTAACTCCAAATAATCCAAATCCAATTGTGTTGTCTTCCACACATCAGTAGCTTTCTGTAGAATTTTAGTTTGTATTTTTGTGACCAACAGAACTCAAGTTATGCAATTAAACATGAATAACTAGCTTCTGCCATATTTAAGACACATTTAAATAATGGTAAATTCAATTAAATTGGAACCAAATTGTATTGCTTTGTGTGTGCAGTAGCTATTTGTGATGCTTATGATTGTTATGTTGTGATGATTGCTTGAGTAGTTAAGTGATTGTTTGTATTGCTTGTTTGACGTTTAGACGAGAACGTTGCCGGAGCATACGAGGAGGGGGAATACTTTGATCAGCAAGCACAAGACCCCGAGAACTTTGCCGAGCAAGGCAAGCTACTCTCTGAGCTTGCACCCCAAATATATGCATCTATTTTGATATCATGATTTACTCTTAAGGCAAAGATTTATAAAACCTTTTCAAAACGTATATGGAAATTATTTTGCCACCTATGTAGAAATATAAGATAGTTATATCAAAATTATAGGATGGAAAAAATAAAGATTGTTTATTCAAAACTCCTTTGAAAATACTTGTGTGATTATGGAATACCGAGATGTCGGTGTTGGAATGGAGAAGTGGAAATGGAGATGTTTATGAAAAATGCACAGTGTGTCCCTGTACTTACGTCAACCATCCGATATTCTGTGCGACCACATTTACCCACATATGGGAAAGGGCTTAGTCATATAATTTGCTCATATTAGTATGGGATGCCTCATCGACGGAGATGACTCTGTTGTGCATGAGGGGATAGTGTGTTGATCTACCCCTGACCCGGGTCCTCGCTCAAACTCTATGGAAAGATAAGGAGGAGGATTGAAGGTTCCACCATAAATCGCCGGGCAAAGAGTCCTCACACTTAGATTCCGACGGGCTGGGTTAAGTGTTGATGGAAAGTATCATATGGGCAGGGTCCTATACTAGCATGAGCAAAGGACAGGCTAGGGTCGGTGACTCAACTTCGCATACGCCTTGTATGGCGGGACGTGGTTGACACGATGAGTTGCCGAATGGATGTGGGAAAAGCGTGCTAGCTCTGCAGAGGGTTAAAACTATTCGAATAGCCGAGTCCTCGGATATGGACAGTTGGGAGGCCCTACTTTGACCATGTGCAAGTTTTTTGAAAGACTTTGAGTTTTAAAAAGGAAATGAAGTGGAGAATGTTCCATACACCTATACCAATGGATCGGTATGAGGTTGTTGGAGGAAGTGGACCATGACGGACTATGGTCGGAAAAAGGAGGAGTTTTGGAGAAAACAAATACAATGATGATTTCTTTAAAGATAGTTATAAAACTCTTCTTACCTTTTTCAATAAAGATATAGAGATGTTTAAATAAATAAAAGTATGAAAGTAAAATAAACTAGTGCATACTCATGTTGGGGTAGTTTGCGAGTACAATCAAATGTACTCATATTGGTTTCGTCCCTGGCTATTGTCTTAGCCAGATTTTGAAGATGAACAGTCGAAGAAGAAGACTTCACTGATGTCAATGCGAACTAGGGCGCTTCCCAGTCAGCAGCCTGTAGGGTTTTGGCAAGTGACTTGGGCTCCACGTTGTTTGGTGATTTCCGCTGCAAGTACCTGTTGAAGTTATGACTTCAATCAAGTAAGTAGATTCCTTCGGTATTTATGGGTGTTCTGTGATGCCAATTCGAGTTATGTGCAACAACAGACTGATCAGGGGATTGTTGCAGGAAACATAACGAGTATCTCGGATAGCTAATCCGGGGTCCTCACACAAGGCGGCGTCGCGCACGAGCTCGAGGTCCAGCGGAACCAGCGCGCGCTCCGCCGTGGCACCCGTCGTGCCCGACGAGCATCACCTTGGCCGACGGTGGTGCTGCTGCTGCTCGAGTTCAGGTGGCGGCCATGGCGGGGCGTTGCGCAGATGCCGGCGGCTGTCCCCATCCCGTCGCAGGGCGCTGCGCAGCTTGCCGAGCTTGGCTGCTGCAAGTCCGGAGTTTGAGGATCGCGAGTCGCGACCATGTTGGGCGGCAGGCAGCCTGGTAGGTGGATGCAGCCAACTCCTCTTGGTCAGGCGTGCTGTGCTGGGGAGGATCTGTTGCTCAGTCGATTGATCTCGATCTGCTGCTGGGAGGATCTGTGCTAGGGAGTTTGTGGATTTTCTTGTTGCTCAATCGATTGATGTTGATCTGCCGGTTTTGTGCTTCTTTGCTTCGGATATGATTAAACTTGCAGGAATCACTGGATTTAAGATTGCCGGAATCCATGGTTGTTCGATTTTGATTGCGATGTGCTAGCTATTTTCTCGTGAATTTCTTGGTGTAGCCGTGCTATTTCTTTCTCTCTATTTTCTTGTATCAATCTTCATCTCCAAATTTGCTAGCTCTTTTATGTTCAAAAGAAAAGGGAAAAAATCGAGTTGTCCGCACTGTGTCAAATGCGTCGGGTCTGCCGTTGGGGGCACTCGCAAAATCGAGTTGTCCGACCCCTGTCCGCCCGGCCGGACCACGACGCAAACGGACATAAATAGGTGTCCGTTTGCGTCGTCCCGTTGGAGTCATCCTAAGACGCGAAGTACCCAGGTTCGGATCCCTCCCGATGGAGGTAACACTCCTACTCCTGCACGATCTCTCTAATATCGGTGGACAAATTACAGATTTGCTCCTCGAGCTGTTCGGTGAGCTCTCCATGGCTCGAGTCTCTCTCTCTAGCTATCGGGGTGGGGAGGAAGAAGTGGTGGTCACCAAAAAGGATCTGCCTCGACTTAGGCATCCAGACAGCCTTATATAGGCCTGGCTGTCTGGCTTACAGGCGGGGCCGGCTGGTCCGCGCCAGCTGGCTGATGTCAGCTACAGGGGTGTTTCTTCGTGACGCCGCTTGTCCGCAGTACAGTGTGCTATGCCTCGTACAGTCAAACTCCCTAGCGGTGCAGGAGATGTCGGGCTAGACTTGGCGACATGGAGGGCTAGCCGGCGACGGCGCCGGGCCCCGCCTACACGGCGGACAGTTCCTAGGATCTCTTGTCGGTGTGCTGGGCGGCGCTCCGTGTCTCCCGCCTGTCGGGGCTCCTAGGCGCTGTAGGGGACGTCGGGCTACACCTCGCTTTAGCCCATGCCTGGGCGACGTGGAGGGCTAGCCGGACATGGCCCCGGCGCCGCCCGACACGGACCCTTGTCTCCTGCTTGTCGTAGGTAGGTGGCAGCCGGTCATCCGGCTGCCAGCCACCCGAATCTGCCTACTGCGGTTGACTTTGGTCGCATAAGGTGGGCGTCGTTTGTCGTTATCTGGTTGTCTCCGAGAATCGTGATGATGACGAGCCTGCAGTTCCTCTCTCGCCCATGCCGCCCGGCTGTACCTCGATAGGCAAAGACCGGCTGCGCTTGGGGCAGGTGGACTCGGTCGAGCCGGACAGCCGGGGTCGGCCAAGCTGAAGACTTGTACTGGATTTTGCGTTTCACTCGGGATCTTCTGTGGGTCTTTAAGTACCCGGGTTTTATCCCCATGTCACTAGCCCCCGAACACGTTGGAGCGATGCAGCCGGTTACGGCGAGGAGGGCTTCTGCGTGTTCATAAAACTTGAAGATGCGTTTATCCGGATGAGGAGACGAAGCGTCGAGCGCTCCGCCGACCGGATGCAGGCGATGATGAAGGCGATGACGCTGGCACATCCCATTAGTCTGCCAGGCAGTCGCCCGGCAGTTGAGACGACGCCTCGATTTCCGCCGTGGGATCTTCTGTGTCGATGGCGTTCATGCAGGATCTTTTGTGGCGAAATCGTCGCCCACGATCTTGCGGTTATGTGCCACGCGGCGCGATTTCCAGAGGCGGTTTCGGGAGCGCCAGGGCTATAAATAGGAGGCGAGGCATCGGGGAAAAGGGTTCGCTTCCATTCTCCCCCTGCCTCTGCCCTCCCGAGTGCTCCGCCGCAACCACCCACGCTTCCTCTTCTTCTTCTCCGGCGAGGCGGTTTCTCCGTCGGTGAAGCAGTCCTTTCTCTGGCGCGGGAAACCAGCGGGCGCGACGACCACGGGCCACCGTCAATCGACACCGGCGACGACGAACGCTCCCTCCGGCACACCAGATCCGAAGATGGCGGACGGCAACGAGGGCGGCGGCGAGTGGCGGGGCTCGCACATCACCACGGAGGACATAGAGAACCTCCGCGCGCACGGGCTCCTGTCGACGGCGGAGCGGGTGGAGGTGCGCCTCGCCGCGGCTAGCGAGGTGGTTCCCGTTGCGCGCACCGGCGAAGCGGTGGTCTTCATGGACCACTTCAACCGTGGGCTCGCGTTGCCGGCGAGCCAATTCTTCCAAGGATTTTTCCAAACCTTCGGCCTACAGCCGCACCATCTCGGGGCCAACTCCATAGCCTCGCAGAGTTACTTCGCCACCATTTGCGAGGGGTGGCTCGGCATTTGGCCGAATCTTTCTCTTCTCTGCCGGCTGTACTGTCTCCGCGGTCGGTACCTTGGAGACAAGGAGGAGATGGGCTTCGTCGACTGCGGGGCCGCGATCGTTTACCGTCGGCCGCAGTCGAAGCTGTCGGGTTTCAAGAAGCCGGACACGGTGAAGGAGTGGCAGCGGTCGTACTTTTACGTCCGCAATCTGAAGGCGGGGGAAGACCACATCCGCCTGTCGGTGTTCCAGCCGGCCGCGCTCGTGAGGGACAACTGGGGCCTGAAGAAATTCGGCGACCAGAAGGAGGTCGACAAGATGCTCGACCGGATCGAGGTGCTCTTCACGAAGGAAGGGCTGACCACCAGGGACCCGACCCTCTGCTGGCTCTACAACGGGATCGCGCCGCTGCAAGACAGGTGTCACAAGATCTGTCATCTGAGCGGGCGCCTCGACCCCACCCGGCTGACCTGGAAGAGGTGGAAGCTGGAGGCTCTGGACGGTTGGCTCCGACACGTCGCCAAGGAGGAGAGGGTGGCGGAGAACTGGACGTACGGCAAATCGCCGTACACTCGCAGGAAACGGGCGCCCAAGGTATGTTGTCTTTGCCCGTACTCGCGCCCTTTCTTCTATGCCTTGGCCGGCTGCTCATCAAGCCGTTTGCGTAGCTCTTCAAGATCCAGCTGGAGGAGGATGGGCCCGACGGCCCCCAGTTCCGGCCGAACATCCGGCTGGGGACGGAGGGTGAGGGGGGCCGCCGCGGCCGTGGGTGGCGGCAACATCGAGGGTGACGACGACGAGGGCGTCCGGGGGGACGGCGGCCGCGTCGAGGATGACCAGGCGGACGACACGCCGACTGACCAGGCGCCGGTTGGTGGTGGCGAGGAAAGCAACGTGCCGCCGGCTGCTCGTGGTAAGCCGGTTGTATCTAGCTCGAACGTTGAAGAAAACAAACAGCCTGTGGTAGTCATTGATCTCTCGGAGACTGAGAGTATTGCGAGTGCAGAGACTGCGGGGTCGACCTCAGCCCCTCGCCAGAAGAATATGAAGCCGGCTACTCCAACCGGCTTGGAGGAGGATGACGACGACGAGGAGCCGGTGATGAGGAAGCGGCCGAAAAGGGTTCCGGCCAACGTGCGCGGGTAAGTGCTTCTGCGACTTGCTCTTTCTGCTTAATTTGCCTTAGCGGATGAATCTTGATGTCTTCCGCTGGCCACCGAGGTCGCTGACTGTTGGTGGGGATGCGCCGGCTGCTACCGCGCCGACTGCGCCAGCGGACGCGACCGCCCAAGCGGCGGAGGAAGAGGAGGCCCCCGCGTCGGATGTGGGGACCCAGCCGGTTGGGCCCCAAGCTGTCGAGGTGGCCCTGCCGACTGGCGGAGGCGAGGTCGGAGAGGCCGGTGCTGCCCCGGGGGCAGCCGGAGCCAGAGCGGTGGGCGCTCCGAAGCCGAAGAAGGCCGGCGCGACATCCTCTACGAGGAGGGCCGAGTCGGCAGCGAGGAAGAAGGCGGAGAAGCAGGCGGCGCAGACAGCCGGGGAGAAAGCCAAGGGTGCAGCAGTTTCTTCGCGGCGGCAGCTGGTGTCGGCTGATCCCTCCATCGCAGCTAACGCCGGGGGGCCCCGGAGGCCGGGGAATCCGCTGGAGTTTGCACTGGAGATCCGGCAGGAGCTGGCGGTCTAGCTCAAGGACTTCGACCGCTTCCTGGAGCTGCTTCAGGTATGCCATCGTGCTTAGTCCCTTCGAATTGTCTTGGGCCGGCTGCGACAGCCGGCGCGAGTCTTGAGACTGATCTCTTTTTTCATAACTTCAGGAGGAGTCCAACCAGAAGGTCCTGCAGCTGCAGAAGGACCTCGAGGTCGCCAAGAGTGAGTGTTTCGCCCGGCTGCGATCTTTCCACATGGAGCCGGATGAGGGAGCTGATGCTTCTTTTCTTTGCAGAGAATGACGAGGCGCTGCGCGCCAAGCTGGCTAGCTACCAGTTCAGCGATCTGGCGAAGGAGGTGGAGCACCTCAAGAAGCGTGACCAGGAGCGGCAGACGGAGATTGACAACCTGGCCAAGGCCAAGGAGGTGGTGGAGAAGGCTGCGGTAGAGGCGCGGGAGAACTTTGAGAAGCTGGAGAAGGGTTACAACCAGCAGCGCAATGACGACCAGGCAGAAATCAAGAAGCTGAAGGAGCAGGTTGCCCGCATGACGACGGACGAGGAGTCGGCGCGTAAGGAGCTGGCTCGGATCGATGTCGCCGTTCGAGGTAATCTTTGTGACGATGCCCTTGTCTTGTTCCGTCTTGGTTTTCTCGTTGTGATTTCTTTGTCCGGCTGCAGGTTATTATCCGTCTGCAGCCACGGAGGCGGCGAAGGCCCACCTGGACGATCTCGGGGTGGTACCGACCGAAGCCGCCATTGCCGGCTGCTCAACCTCAGTGACGGACCGGGTGTCGCAGCTCGGGGTCGATGCCTGCGCGCTGGCCTATGCGACCAGGAGGCTCTGCAGGTACGTCTGGCCCGACCAGGGAATTCCGATCGTCTTGGCCGAGCTGGCACGTCACCTCGCGCTAGTGCCGGCTGCGGTGCAAGAGCTGCAGGAGTCGGCTGCGCGTGGCGGGGCCTTGTGGGCTGTGTCGCTGCTGAAGTCCTGGTATCCGGCTGCTGACCTGGAGCTTCTCAAGGTGGGCTTCCGGGACGACGAGACGTACGAGGAGCTGAAGGAGCGCCCGGACTTTCGTGATGCCGCCTACACCATCGCTGACTTCGTCAATTTTGCGGAGTTCATCCCCGATAGGGCGCCTGCCCAGTCGGTCAAGGACTCCGAGGCCGAGTACACCGAGGAGGATGATGACGACGAAGCCGAGGAGCCGGCGAAGGATTCCAAGGGAAAAGCCGTTGAAGAAACCGGTTGCTCCAAAACCGGCAACTTGGCCAGCTCCTCCAAGACCGCCGAATGAAGACCTCGGGATGCCGGGTAGAAACTTGTATCTTTTCTTAGCTTGTTGTGAACTTGCCTCATTTGTCCCCGAGATGCCGGGCGTACTTGTTTAAAACTTATGGTACTCGTTTCGTGACTTGCATGGAGCTTCGTCTCCTTTATCTTGTTTCTGCTCGAAATTTTTCGCAATTGCCTTTTCCTTTTAATTTCTTCGTGGCCTAGTGAAGGCGACCGAGCCTATTCATCCTCACTAGCCCCCAAGATTTGGCCCGACTGGCGCAGCCAGTCGAGTCGAATCTGAACCAAGTATCTTCGAGAGTTTGCCCGGCTAGTCGTGACAGCCGGGCGTCCGCGTAGACTAGCCCCCGAGATTGGACCCGGCTGGCTTCCGGCTAGCCTTTGAGAGCTTGCGAGGCCGGCAAGAAACGACACATAGAAACTTGTTAGAACGTTAGTCCATAAAAACAAAAAAGGTTGGCAATTTTAACTTAGCAATTTTTATTCGATTAGGGGCCAGCTCGCCTTTGTTTTGCCGCCCGTGCCCCTTCCCGTGCATCCGGCTCTGCGACCCCTGCTCTTGACGGCTGAACTCTGCAGCCGGATCCGAAGAGAGGGCCGGCTGGCTGGGCGCACGGTACTGAGATCTTTGAGAGGCTGGACTTAGGCGAGCGAAAGCGCGGTTTTGCTGTCGCGAGCCGGAAACTTTCCTTTCTTATGTGCCTTTCTCGTGTGACCCCTAGCCGGTTTCTGGTCAGCGTGTCAGCCGGGTTGCGGTCTGCAGCCGGATCCGAGAGTAGGCGTCGGAGTCGGGCACGCTACTAAGCTATCGTAAGCGAGGATCGGTATTCGGCTAGCCACAGTTTGAAGAACAAAGGACAACTCTGACTGAAACAACGGCATCCCCCGAGTGGGCGCTTGGGGGGTGCCAACTTTTACTGAAAGGAAAAACAGGGTGTTACACTCATTCTAGGGGTAGAAAGGCCTGAGGAGGCTGGCGTTCCACGGGCGTTCCCCCTCTTCGTAAGGGGTAAACGGCTTGTTCTTTCTCTCCTCGCGTACATCTGTGAGGTAGTACGCGTTGTTGTGCAGTGCTCTGCTGATGATGAAGGGGCCCTCCCAAGGGGAGGACAGCTTGTGGAGGCCTTTAGTGTCTTGGATCCATCGAAGCACGAGATCTTCCTCGCGGAACATGACCGAGTGCACCTTCTGGCTGTGGTAGCGGCACAGATTTTGCTAGTATATGGCCGATCTAGATAAGGCCAGTTCTCGTGCCTCCTCGAGGAGGTCCACACCGTCTTCGTTTGCCTGCTTGGCTTCTTCTTCCGTGTAAAGGACGACTCGAGGGGAGTCGAACTCGATGTCAGCCGGCAAGACGGCTTCCGCGCCGTAGACGAGGAAGAAAGGTGTGTAGTTCGTCGAGTGGTTGGGGATGGTCCTGAGGCTCCAGAGTACATGCGGGTGCTCTTCGATCCAGCCGTCGGGTGCTCGCTCGAGCGGGTCCACCAGCTGGGGCCGGATTCCGGCTAGGATTAGGCCGTTTGCTTTATCCACTTGGCCGTTTGACTGGGGATGAGCCACCGAGGCGAGGTCCAGCCGGATTCCCTTCTCGCCGCAGAAATGCTTGAAGACGCCCTTGGCGAAGTTCGTGCCGTTGTCGGTGATGATGTTGTGCGGGTAGCCGTAGCGGTAGATGATGTCTTGCAAAAGGTGATGACCGTCTGGCCGTCCAGCTTCTTGATCGGCTTGGCCTCGATCCACTTGGTGAACTTGTCCACCGCTACGAGGAGGTGAGTCATGCCGCTTCACGCCGTCTTGAAGGGGCCGACCATGTCGAGCCCCCAGACGGTGAATGGCCATGTGATGGGGATGGTTCGCAGGGCTGCAGCTGGAGTGTGCTTTTGCTTGCTGAAGCGCTGGCAGCCGGTGCAGGTACGAACCATCTGCTCGGCGTCGGCTAGAGCGGATGGCCAGTAGAACCCGTAGCGCATGGCCTTCGAGGCCATTGACCTGGATGCGGCGTGGTGTCCGCATTCGCCCTTGTGGATGTCCTCTAGCAGGCGGTGCCCTTCTGCCGGCTCGACGCAGCGCTGGAAAATGCCGGTTGTGCTGCGCTTGTAGAGCTCGTTATTGATGATGGTGTAGACTTTGGAGCGACGCAGGATTTGTCGTGCGAGCACCTCCTCCTCTGGAAGCGTGTTGTGGGCGAGGTAGTCGAGGAAAGGCTGTGCCCAGGAAGGTACCTCGTGGATGGTGAAGTCGCCGGCTAGCGCCAGCTGGGCGGCCTTTGGATCCGGCTTCGAAGTCCCCGGGTGTGGCGGAGCAGCCCCTGGGTTTCCTTCTGTCTTGTCGATGAGCTCGGGGATGGGTACGGCTGGGGCTTCGTAGCCGGGTGGGGCGACAGCCCCCGGGTGTCTTTGCTTAGCCGGGGGGCTACCAGCCCCCGGGTGTGGAGAGCCGTTCGGCGGGTTTGGATTTGTCGAGATGACGATGGACTACGAGTCCGGCGATGGCGTGATAGACGGCTTGTATAGTGCTCGAGGGAGACGCCGGGTGGGATGGCTCGCCGGGTGGAGCCGAGCTTGGCTAGCATATCAGCTGTCTCGTTGTTTGCTCGCGACACGTGGTGGAACTCGCATCCCTCGAAGCAGGCGCAGAGTTGCTGCACGAAGAAGCGGTAGGCGGCCATGTTTGCGTCCTTGGCTTCCCAGGTGCCGGATACTTGCTGGACGACGAGGTCGGAATCGCCGAAGCAGAGGATGCACTGGATGTTCATTTCCTTGGCCAGCCTGAGGCCGTGTACGAGTGCCTCGTACTCGGCGACGTTGTTGGAGCCTTTGAAGTGGATCTGCACGGCGTATTCCAGCCGGTTGCCCTTTGGGGCGGTGAGGACGATGCCGGCTCCCAATCCTTCGTACATTTTGGAGCCGCCGAAGTGCATCCGCCAGTGTGAGGAGTCGGGGCAGGGCGGCAGGTACTGTTTCTCCGCCCAGTCGGCGAAAAAATCGGCGATGATCTAGGACTTGACGGCTACTCTTGGCTGGTACAGGATCGTGTGCGGGGCTAGGTTGACTGCCCATTTCGCGATGCGTCCGGTTGCGTCCTTACTGCCAATGATATCTCCGAGCGGGGCCGTGCTCACCACGGTTATGACGTGCTCCTAGAAGTAGTGGCGTAGTATCTTCTCGGCCATGTGCACGCCGTATACGAGCTTATGGTAGTGGGGGTAGTTTTGCTTCGACTGCGAGAGGACCTCGCTCACATAGTAGACCGGGCGCTGGACCGGGTGCTCTTTGCCTTCTTCTCCGCGTTCCACCACTAGAACGATGCTGACACAGCGATTGGTGGCGGCGATGTACATGAGCATGCAGGCGGCGCCAGCACTGGTGCCTTGGAGAGTGCCTTCTTGAGCTCGAGGAAGGCCGCGTCCGCCTCGTCGGTCCAGGCGAACTTGCCGGTTCTCTTCAGTAGGTGGTACAAGGGCAAGGCCTTCTCTCCCAGCCGGCTGATGAACCTACTCGGCGAGCCCAGGCAGCCGGCGAACTTCTGGATGTCCCTGAGTGCAGTCGGGCGCTGCATGTTCTCGATAGAGGCGATCTTGTCCGGGTTGGCCTCGATCCCTCGTGCGGAGATGAGAAAACCGAGTAGGTTGCCAGCCGGCACCCCGAAGACACATTTGCCCGGGTTCAGCTTCATCTGGAAACGGCGTAGGTTGGCGAAGGTTTCCTTCAGGTCATCGATGAGGGTGCGGTGCTCGACGGTCTTGACGACGATGTCGTCGATGTAGGCGTGGACGTTCCGGCCGATCTGCTCGTGCATGCACCTCTGCATGCATCTTTGGTAGGTGGCGCCTGCATTCTTCAAGCCGAATGACATGACCTTGTAGCAGAAGGCCCCGAAAGGGGTTATGAATGAAGTTTTCAGCTGGTCAGCCGGATTCAGCATGATCTGGTTGTAGCCGGAGTATGCGTCCAAGAAGGACAGGTAGTCACAGCCAGCCGTGGAGTCGATGACTTAGTCGATGCGGGGTAGGGCGAAGGGGTCCTTAGGGCACACCTTATTGAGGCTGGTGTAGTCGATGCACATGCGCCAGGTGTTATTCTTCTTCATCACTAGGACTGGGTTGGCTAGCCAGTCCGGGAGGTACACTTCCATGATAAAACCGGTTTCCAGCAGCCGGGCTATTTCCTCTCCTATTGCTCTTTTTTTCCTCCCCGAAACGCCGGAGGGGTTGCCTAACTGGCTTAGCATCCGGCTTTACATGAAGCGAGTGCTCAGCGAGCTCCCTCGGCACCCCCGTCATGTCTTTGGAAGACCACGCGAAGATGTCCCGATTCTCACGGAGGAACTCGATGAGCTCGCTTTCCTACTTGCTGCTGAGGGTGTTGCCGATGGTGAGGAACTTCTCGGTGGGCTTGCTTCCGTCAAGCGGTATCTTCTTGCTATCCTTCTGGGGTTGGAATTGATCCTCGCACGACTGCTTCTTCGCGCCAGGTACTCCCGGGTGCTCGGCGGAAACGGCGCGCTTGATCTCCTTGAACTCTTCGGTTGCGGCGAGTGATTCGGCCAGCTTCGAGCCGGCTGAGGCGCAGGCCATGGAGTGCTTGTAATCGCCGGCCACGGTGATGATCCCGTGGGGACCCGACAGCTTTATCTTGAGGTAGATGTAGTGGGGGATTGCCATGAATTGAGCGAGAGCCGGGCGGCCCAGGATGGCGTGGTAGGGGCTGTTGTGATTCACCACTTCGAACCAAACGCCCTCGCGGCGGAAATTATGCTCGTCTCCGAAAATGACGTCCAACCGGATGGTTCCGATTGGGGCGCAGGATGACCCTGGCACGATGCCGTGGAAAAGCGTCTGGCTGGGGAGCAGCTGGGACTCGTGGATACCTAGTTTGTCGGCGGTGTCCTTGTACAGGATGTTGATGCTGCTTCCCCCGTCGATGAGCACACGGGAGAAGGTGGGGGCGAACTCTTTTTCGGTGACGATGGTGGGATCGAGGAGTAGGCTATAGCCCCCGGGTGTTGGCATGACATCCGGGTGGTCCGCAGGGCCGAAGGTGATGGGCTGGCTGGCCCAATGCATGAGTTGCTGGACAGCGGGGACGACCACTGGCTGCGCTTGTCGTTGCGCTCGATGACGGAGATGACGTCGGCTTCCTTGTTGGGGTAGGCGTCGCGAGATCCGCCGGCTGCGGCAGGCGGCTGCCTCGGGCGCTCGTTGCGCTGATTGTTGTTGCCGATGTTGATGCCGCCTTGAGGAGGGGGAGGGCCGAGTGGGGGAGGCGGTAGGCCATTGATGCTGTGGTACCGGCACAGGCCGTTCATCATGTCCTCGAACAGGTAGGCGGGTTTCACCCATGCGCGATCATCCGGCTTGTTCCACTGACGAGGGTTGCGGCTCCCCCCTTCATCGACAGCCGGTTGGTTCGCCTCGACCGTGTTGACGGCGCGGCTCTCGTATCGCTCGTCGAAGGCGCCGCTTCTCTTCCGGCTGTCCTGCTCCCGGCCGTCGCGGCGGTCACGGTTGTCACGGAAGTTCCTGTTGTCCCGGTTGTCGCGGCCGGCTCTGTTGTCGACGTTGCTAGGGCCGGCTTGGTCCCCTGCAACCGGCTTTTCTTGCGCCCTGCTGATCCCGTCTATCTGCATCGGGACCCTCATGGCCGAGTCGGCAGTGGCGTACTTGTCCGCTGTGGCCATCAGTTCTGCCATGGTTTGCGGGTCGTCCAGGAGCAGCCAGTGCTTGAGCTTGGTGTTTGTCTCGAGAGCCGTTGATGAAGAAACCGACTGCTTGGATCTCATGCACCCCTTCGCACGTGTTGCGCAGGCTCGACCATCTTGTGAGGTAGTCGCGGTCGGACTCCGCCCTGCCCTGGACGCAAAGGGCTAGCTATCGCGGATGACCCGGGCGACGGTAAGTGCAGGAGAAGTTCCTGACGAAGACTTGGTGGAAGTCTAGCCAACAGTTGATGGAGCTGGGGGGGGGGGGGGGGAGGCTGTTGAGCCAGGTGCGCGCTGAGTTTTTGAGCATGAGTGGCACATATCTTGCCACCACGCGCTTGTTGCCACTGCAATGGCGACATCGGTCGTGTAGTCGGAAAGCCAGTCCTCTGGCTTCGTGCTCCTGTCGTACTTGGGTGTGTCGCGCGGGAGGGTGAAACTCCTCCGGAAAGGCTCTTTGGCGATGCGGGGCCCGAAACACTTGTGCCCCTTGCTTTCTTCTTCCTCGATCAGGCGGGATTCCTCCAGGGTGTCGATGCGGTAGCGAGCATCGTCGACGGGTGCTGGGCCCAGGTCTCCTAGCCGGTCGTGGACATTGCCTCTGCCGCCGCGGGCAGTCGGCGGGTTGTTCTGGTTGTTCTGGCCACCACCTGCGGCCGGCTGATTGTTGCGGTTCTAGCCGGCTCTAGCAGCCGGCCCGTCGTTGTAGTTCTGGCCGCTACCTGCGGCATGCTGGTTGTAGTTCTGGCCAGCTCTAGCTGCCGGCTCATTGAAGTGACTTGGCCGGGAGTTGATGCTGCGCGCCCGATTTCCTCCCGGCTGGGGGGCGGCTTGCTGATGCTGATCCCGCGGCGGGGAAGCCTGACAGTTGTGCTCCGTCGCGCCGGGTGGAGGTACGCCAGACGGAGGAGTGGGCGGTGGCGTGTTTAGTACGGACGGGGCCTGGTTCAGGCGGAACTGGTGGTCGGCGGTGTCGAGGAGGTCCTGGACGCATTGATGCTGCGCGCGCAGCTTGTCTCCTTCCAAGCCAGGCAGTTCTGCTGCTGCAGCCCGCGCGGCCTTCATGTTCTTCGCAGGAGAGCTGTAGACGGGGCGACGCGTTGCGGGCGCTCCGACCGGAGCAGCTGGCCCGGCTGCGGCAGCTGGTTCTCCTGCCATCTCGCCAGCGAGGTTGCGCCGAACGTTTCCTCGCTGGCTAGGCTCGACAGCGACGGGGGTGAAGCCGTGGGCGTAGTTGTACTCGCGGGCTTGAGCTTCCACGCGGCGGTGCCTGGCCGCGACGCCCTGTGCACTACTGAGGAGGTGTTGGCGCGCCTGCTCGAGGAGGACGGCGGCCTGCTCGGGGTCTGCGCCGGTGTCGATGGGCGTGATCAGGCCCTGGAGCATGGCCTGGACGGAGTCGACGGGGACTTGGGGTTGCCGGGTGCTCGCAACATCGGAGACCATGACTTCCGCGTACACGCGGGACTCGATGCTGGCCTCGCAGCCGGTCGTCTCCTCGGGGAGCCGGTCGGTGCAGGGCTAGATGCTGGCAGGGTACTCGGGTGCGATGGCGACGTAGACGCGGTGCTCGCCGAAGTGCATGATGGAGCCATCCTCGGGGAAGGCGGAGCCGGTGAAGCATGCGGCGTTGTCGTTGATGAAGTCGATGGAGCCGAACGTCGAGACGAGGCCGGAGGCGACTCGCTCGCTGAGACGGCTGCGGGATCCCGCACGGAATGTGACCCCGGATGCTGCTATCTGCCCCACGGTGGGCGCCAAATGACGTGGTATCGAACACGGCATATGCCACGGGGTGGCTAAGATAGGTGTGGGAGTAGCGTGCTGCAGCGCGGGCACCCGCGGGGATTGCGCCGAAGCGCTAAGACGCGAAGTACCCAGGTTCGGAGCCCTCCCGATGGAGGTAACACTCCTACTCCTGCACGATCTCTCTAATATCGGTGGACAAAGTACAGAGTTGCTCCTCGAGCTGTTCGGTGAGCTCTCCATGGCTCGAGTCTCTCTCTCTAGCTATCGGGGTGGGGAGGAAGAAGTGGTGGTCACCGAAAAGGATCTGTCTCTACTTAGGCATCCAGACAGCATTATATAGGCCTGGCTGTCTGGCTTACAGGCGGGGCCGGCTGGTCCGCGCCAGCCGGCTGATGTCAGCTACAGGGGTGTTTCTTCGTGACACCGCTTGTCCGCAGTACAGTGTGCTATCCCTCGTACAGTCGAACTCCCTAGCGGTGCAGGAGATGTCGGGCTAGACTTGGCGATGTGGAGGACTAGCCAGCGACGGCGCCAGCCCCCGCCTACACGGCGGACAGCTCCTAGGATCTCTTGTCGGTGTGCTGGGCGGCGCTCCGTGTCTCCCGCCTGTCGGGTCTCCTAGGCGCTGTAGGGGACGTCGGGCTAGACCTCGCTTTAGCCCATGCCTGGGCGACGTGGAGGGCTAGCCGGACATGGTCCCGGCGCCGCCCGACACGGACCCTTGTCTCCTGCTTGTCGTAGGTAGGTGGCAGCCGGTGCCCACAGAAAATCCTGAGTGAAACGCAAAATCAAGTACAAGTCTTCAGCTTGGCCGCCCCCGGCTGTCCGGCTCGACCGAGTCCACCTGCCCCAAGCGCAGCTGGCCTCCGCCTATCGAGGCACTGCCGGGCGGCATGGGCGAGAGAAGAACTGCAGGCTCGTCATCATCACGATTCTCGGAGACAACCAGATAACGACAAACGACGCCCACCTTATGCGACCAAAGTCAACCGCAGTAGCCAGATTCGGGTGGCTGGCTTTTTTTTGACGATATTGCTCTCGGCTACGCCTGTCAGGGCCATGGAGGGAGTAGATATCCTGGTACGTGTCCACATGCTGTGGTACATTGCACAATGTTGATAACATTCTCCCGCTTTTTCGGAGTGATACAAAAGTGAACTCGATGGAGGAGAAGATTTGCATGTTGGACACCCGCGTGGATCGAGCATGGACGTCAACATCACGTCTTGGCTGATTACCAAGTAGACGAACATATTCGGGGACAGATCATAATAGTACTCTAGAAGGGAAAGGGATACTCATCACGGTAGTTAACTAATTTAGTGCTGGTATATATCAAGAGCCGGGTGGGCAAGAAATACTCCTACTACTCCAATTATCTGCCGGTGCACGGAAGAAATACAGTTTGGGGATCCATCCGCTGCTCGCCATGCCAGCAACGTACCGATGACTGAGACATCTCAATCGTCTCAATTGGTTCCGCTCAACCACCATGTACCCACTGCAATCCACGTACATACAATACGTGCCGTGTATATATGCATGCATGCACGTAGTTTTCATGCTGCCAATCCTTTATTCTTCCATAACATAACTGTAACTAATCCATCAAGGGCTGCTCTATATACTACTCCCTCCGTTCGGATTTAATTGACATACATTTGGTTACACATGGATGTATCTAGACACCAAACAAGTATAAATACATCTATATTTAGACAAGACCAAATCAATTAATTTGGAACGGAGGAAGTACTAATTAAGTAAGCATCTCCCGAGCATATACTCCATCTAACCATTGCATGCATCGGTCATCGATCAAACATACCTAATTAAGGACAACAACTAGTATGATCTACCAACAGAATACAACTTGACATTAAGCTATAGTTTCACTGAAATTAGTTTAGATCGAGTGGGCAGGGTTCCCAACCAGGCGTGATTATTAGTTTACAAATTAGAATATGCTATAATATGTACGTGGGCGCTGCTTCCGGGCAAGTTCCGAGAGGGCCTTCTCTGGATCCCATGATTCTTCCAAGTCTGCTAAAATTAGTGGTAAGATCGGAGTTACCCTGGGCTACTTGGAGTAGTTTATTGATCCAAATGGGAGAGGGGACAAGCAGCCTTGTCTAGTTTAATGGACCATCAATTTTGATTTTTTTCTTGACATGGAGAAATGGTCTCGTAACATTGCTGTCGTGTTTCCAACTTCTTGTACAGATCGATGTGCAAATTTGTACTCCAACGTCGTAGATGGAGCCATTAATTGGAACTTCTTGTACAGATCGATGTCCAGCTTCCAACTTCTTAGCTCATCCGAAATTCGCATGGATGTGTAGGTGTCAGCTCTGCAATGACCATCTATCCTAACGTAGAAGAAGAAGACCACCTCTAACGTGTAAGTCAAGACACATTAATTGCGAGAGATGTATTTTGAAACTTAGTTTTCAGGATATTTTGGATGCTGCAGGTCCTTGTCAAAGTACACATAGATTATATTAACTTGAGCAACAAGTCGCGACCAACGGCATTTTGGCTACTACTACAGATTGAGAGTTCAGACCAGTTTAGACGAGGCTTTCACAACATAGTAGTTGAATGTAGAACCATGTTCCATCACAAGCAGACTTCAAACTATGCCCGTTTCTTCACCAACAAGTATATTTATAGCTACTTTTTCAGAAGCGAATTTTCTAACTAGTTGCGTCCGTTTCCTTACTTGACAGTTGGCAGCGATCGAGGCGAGTCTTGTCTAAGCAACTACGGGAGAGCAAGACACACGGTGGTCAGAAATGAAGGTGGAATGTGTTGGATTTTATTGGGCTAGTCTCTCTAAATGGGTCCAACAAATGCTAAAATCTCAAAGGCCCATCTGGCAAGGGTGCATATTGTGTACGTATACGAAGTGGAATGAGACTAAAGTTTAGTCCCATACTGCTAGCTGGGAGAGAGTTGGAGCCGCTTATAAGGTGAGCTCTTCTAGTCTCACTAAGTGAGTCAGCATAGAAGGAGCTCACGCGCGCTCCTCCTCCGCCGTCCGCCTCGCCACGCCTCGCACGCGCGTTGCTTTTCGCGAATCGAGTTCGAGTTAGAGCTCGTTTTTGGTGGAAGATTATTTTTTTGGTGCGCACCATCTGTGAGATGTACGTGTCAATACGCATGTGCATGCTTGACACTTACCCTGTGCTTCCACCGCGTGGCGCTTGTGTTCTTTGCCTATAGAGAAGAGGTCGGACGGATCTAGACGATACGAGCTCCACAATCTTCCTGTCTCCACTGTGTAGTTCCTTTTGCTGTGCTGCTTCCAGGTTTCTCCATCCCGGCGACCGCGTGCACGGATGTCCGGGAGAGCAGGCCTCCGAAACCCCGTCCGTTGAGATTCTGCACCGGGAGACAGGCGATAAGGTTTTTGGGGAGCGTCTCGACGCGACTGCTCGCTTCTCTTCGCTGAACTTCAACACTGAAGCCGGCGGTCCGTCTACTACATAGTCACCGCCATGGCCTACCTCGACAACAACCCTGTGGTGGAGACCTTCCCGGTCAACACGTATGTGATGATTCTCTCTTTGTTTGCACTAGTGGTTTGTCCATATGCAGATCTGCTAGATATGTCTACTTTGGCGTATGTGATTAGATCTGCTAGTGCATATATGATGTTGTTTTCGGTAATTAATCTCATGTGAAAATTGCCTAATATTCCAACAGAGTGGTGATTCAAAATATGTTGCTCGTTGCGGTAGTCAACTCGTTTGAGAGAGATAGATCGCCTTTGCTCCATTTAGTGTCGGAGATTAAATGTTTAGCTTTCCAAGGTAAAGTTTGTGTTTTTGTTAAAGTGGAACGATGACATGTTAGGGTTAGTCACTATCTAGCAAACGTTGCTAGAGTAGAAGGCCAATCTGTAACTTGGTTAGGCTCTGGATCCGAAGAAGTTCTTCGGCTACTAGATCTTGATCGCTGTGTAACCTCGCCTATCTAATAAAGTTCCTGTTTTTCCCGCAAAAAAAAGTCAAACTTTGTAATTTTGGTCAAGTATAACAATAAAAACATCAATATCGACAAACCAAATGCATATGTATGAACAAATATTTTGTGGTGGTCGTAACCATATAAATTTGATACAATAGAGGTTGGTATTTTTTTCTATATGTTCGGTCCAATTTTACAAAGTTTGACCTGAAAAATATAATACGCATCATATCGTAAGGAGGGAGTAAGTCTTGGTACAATATGCGTACCCATTTTATTCTAAACTCTAAAGAAAAAGAAAGATGCATATATAATGCGTGCATAGAGAGAAATTTCGTAATGGTCGGACCAAATTGCCAATGCCCTGTCCGGGCGAGTTGCTTGTGGAAGAAGCATTTTTATCTGATTTGAAAATTAATGTGATGGATTAGTTCTGGCCTGTGGTAAACCGACCCTCAAAAGTGCAGCTAAAGCCTTTTCGTACGGCATGATCCGTACGTGACCGTACGGACGGTGAAAGATGAATCAAATGACTTATTTTGGTTTACTTTTACTGGTTAAGTAAGTCGAGGAGACATGACGATCGAACGAGCAAAGAGCAGGTGAGGTCAGGATTGAGATAGCGATCCGACGGCACCGAGGAGGCTTCCAGGTAACATTTTGTTCGATCGAACGGTTGAACCTGTTCCTTGCCTATCTCGACCGTCAACACATTAGCAGATACTCCCTCCGTTTTTTAATATAAGATGTTTTAGTATTTTTCTACATGCACATGTACATGAATGTATGTAGACATGTATTAGTGTGCATGTTCACCCACTTTAGTATGTATCTAGACAACATGTGGAACACTTAAAACATCTTATATTAAAAAACAGAGTGAGTATCTGATATCTCTCAGTTTCCAATTTTCCATAGGGTAGCAACATAAATATGTTATCACTCAATGTTACTCCCCACTATGAGTAGTCTAAGGACGTGTAGGGAAGGATGGAGTTACCAGGAATTAAATTTCGTACACATATTATATACTCATGTGTTGCTAAGTGTGTTTTTTTTTTTGACGAATTCAGGACACTGCAAGTGTGCAAAATGTATAGCTTGATAACCAAAAATAGTCACGTGATATGAAATAGTTGTGCCACTACCCCGCCACGAGATCGAACGAGCAAAGAGCAGGTGAGGTCAGATAGCGATCCGACGACACCGAGAGGAGGCTTTCCAGGTAACATTTTGTTCGATCGAACGGTTGAACCTGTTCCTTGCCTATCTCGACCGTCTAAACATTAGCATATACTGTATTTCTCAGTTTCCAATTTTCCATATCATCAGTTGTTCTGAATCGGATGTAAGAAGAAGAATTAAGGAAGTCAAATGCTTACTGCAAAACGAAGCAAGACGTGTGCTTGTGAACGCCAAAAAGAGCAAAGGTGACGCAAGGAAGCTCGATCTACAGCATGCACGTAACCAATTAATTAATCAAAGGCACCGATCGAGATGGATACAGCTAAAGTCGAAGGACGGATCTGATTGTTGGTGTAGTGGTAATCAAACATAGATCCAAAGGCATGGTGAGTATTGTTCTCTATGATACGGAAAAGAGACAGCTATAAAGATTTGCATGGGAGATCGATCGATTTTCTTCGGTGCCAAGGGGCCTAATCAAAGCAAGGATTTGTGGTTCAGCTTAATTGCACCTCTCCTTCGTGTGAGCTTCCTAATCGTACGGACGCAGAATAGGAGTAGTTAGGTAAATCTTCCTGCCATCTGCGGCCAGCAATAATAAGTATACCTGATTGGAAAAAAAAATCTTGGAACATTTTTTTTTTGAAATGAGGAGCGAAGCGACAACCTCTCTATCGAAACGTTACACACAGTTTTTTTAATACATATATTAGAAAGACTAGCAAATTGCCTGTGCGTTGCAATGGAAGAAAAATCATGACCGCAAAGGATGAGACTATCTATCCGTTGCTTCCTGTTGTGCCTGTCGTGGCTTGATATAATGATGTATGATAGTTGACCTCACCATGGTCCACCAAGTGAATTGCTCGCCATCGTCCACTACCCTCCCTCTCTGCTTCTCGGTCGTCCATGTCAAGATGTCTCAAGTTCACCTTAATATATGTTTTAAACGGTTTTTGCTACATAGAGCGGATTTTTGGTCGCCCGTTGGCTATACCACCCTACTCACTGCCGTTGGATGATGCACTGGAGATTCGTTCTCGAGTGCCAGGAAAGCTGCACAACATAGTCAAATCTCCTAACTTCACGTAAACTACACTGACTTGGGTGCTAATTACGCGATGATGCACCAGGAAAGGGTGCCAGGATCTCTGTATTTGGCAGTGAGACGGCCGAACTTGTCAGACAAAAAAATTGGTACTCATTTTACCGTGTCTGTGTATGTTCAGCCTTTTGCTATTTGCCAGTGAAATGGTTTATTGGGGTTGGACCGGTCAAAACGCAGTGTTGTGGTCTGACACCTGAGAACGGTGCTCCTCTCGTCGATTTGCAAGCCGAAAATTTCGCTTCCCACATCTACTCCTACATCTCAGTTACAATTGCAGCCATCCTGCAAGATATTAACGCTGGAGCATGCATGCCTTTTCTTCTCATAACAGGCTCATATGCGACATTTGATACTGATACTGGAGCGACTACAGGAAAAACCATGGTTGCCGATGGCTTTTTATATGCGTTCTCTCTTTTTTCTCCATAATTTTCTCAGTCTAGCTCGGACGCGCATTCGACTCGGACACCGCCGGTTCGCACGGACATCTAGAGGGCTCGGTGATGATGGTCGTCGGCGCGGGCAGGTTGAGGTTGGAGTTGGCCATGGCAGAGCCCGCGCCGCCACCATGCCACGCCAAGGAGAGTCCGCGTCCGTCACCAATGGCGTGCGTGACACTGCCAAGGAGTCCACAGTGGCACGGACGTCACTCTTCCTTGCCGCCTGCCTTCCCCGCTCCCTCATCTCCAATATCGTCGTCTTCATTGTTGGAAGTGCCATCTAGTTAATCTCAAGAACGGCAAATGAACTTACTCACCGTGGCAAGACTAGCTACAAGCGTTCTTTGAGTTCAAGCTAGCCTATATGGACCTGCTATAATACATGTTCAAGCAGCCACGATCTTATGTTCAAAGAAAGGAAGCAGACATGATCTTGTCAGCTTCAGCTTCAAGTTGGGATAGTATTTGTGCCTTCCAATCATGGCTGCTCAATGGTACCCATGAGTATATACATCACAATAAATGCACTAAGCTCTTGTAATCACTGACATCTTGCACTTTGCAGACATTGATGGGGGGACGCTGCACCAAACAATCCATAGCACCTCAACCCAGTCACACACTCACACTAGATTCAGACATGGGCTGCAGGCTGGTACGGGGTTCCGGAACTATTCTAGTCTGGGTTTAAATGGACTGAACATGTGAGTTACTGGTTTGCTAGGTCGACTGCAAAGAGGCTGCAGCGTCTCCGTGAAAAAAGGCATGTTAGTCTGTGGGGACGGTTCAGTGTAGCAGGTGATTTGCAGGCGAGATGATAGATTAGTTTATGCTCGCAAACTTGTGTTCGAATCTATATGTTCTATCCAACGGCAGTTAGGTGGGTGGTATAGCACCCGGAGGGTAACAACATATTTGCCTTTTGCTACATATGCCAAATTTAGCAATGTAATTTTTTTATTGTTGCATGGCATATAATTTGAACCTCTTGAATTTTTTGTCCACTATTGAATCTACAAACGTCACCCACATAGAGACATACATAAAATTGTGAACAACAATTTGTCATAGTATGGGACTTTGGCACTCCTGGGGTTCTTCTCATTTAAACCAGAATTGATCACGACCTCGCTGGAGAATTAAGTAATGAACAACAATTTATTAGATGATGGACGGTTTCTACCCATATTTTCTCTAGAATGAAGTGCAGAAAATCATTTATTCTTGGTGGTTTCAAGAACTAAATCTTCATCAGCTCACGCAAGTCAATCTAACCTTCTGTTTCCCTGGCTGCTAATGTATCTTATACACACTCCTTTCTTAAGTACATCTCACTTATCATCTCTCAAGCTCAGGACTCTCCTGTTCTGGATTAATCTCTTTACCCTTTAATAGCGAATCTAGAAGGCCAGAAATGACAAAGATTTAGGCGGGGAAAACAGTGCTTATGACTAATTCTGCCAGATGTCTATCTTACAAATTAACTCCAGTGCACTCATCTATCTAAGAAGCAATGAAAATCAACAAAACCAACAACGTTGACAGGTGAAAAAACAACCTAAACCAAACAAACATGCAGATCAGGAACAATATAGTGTATCTTTGCCCGGAAATCCCTAGTAGCTCTCGGGCACTAGTGCTCCTGGTGCCCAAAATTTTTTTTAAACTTTATTCTTTTGCCAAAAAATCACAAAAAAAATCACACATGTAGTAGTCTACATGTGTGCTTAACTCATAAATTGGCAAAAAATAATTCGAAATAATTTGACCTGTGCAAAAATAAGAAATCTGGGCATGTTTGCACATTTTTGAATTTGCTTTGTTGACTGCTGATATTTGTTATTTTCACACAGCCTGCAAATATTAACATTTTTTTTCTGATTTTTCCTATGGTAATGAACATTCAAATCTACATGCTTGATTTTTTTCAGATTTTTATGTGTAACAAAAAAATTTGAAAAAAAAAATTGGGGCACCAGGAGCACTGGTGCCCGGGAGCCAAAACTCCTCGTTCATCTTTGCCTGCACATACTACTTTACATTTTTGACACGCTTGCTTGGACACCATTCAACCCTGAATCTTGCTCTAAAAATGTAATATTCCAGCATTTAGGAGTTTACGAAGGGTAGAAATAGGAATTTGTGCATCTGTATGCATGCATTTGAAAATCCTGAATAATTTTTTCGCAAATTAAAAACCCTAAGTGATCAGAGTTCATTCATCTTAATGAATAAGGTTTAGTTCATCTTAGGTGAATGCAAATAAATTTCGACATGATCTCTAGGTAATTTATTGGTTGTGGAAAATTTTGAATCCAATTTGAGTATTCGAATAATTTGAATTTGTAAAGTAATTGAAATTAAAACAATTAAGTAACAAAAACAGAATTAAGTAAATGAGTTTATAAATGTTTGAATAATTCAAATCTTTACAATAAATATTACAATCCATTGAATTCTTGCAAAGCCAAACAAATAACTTTATTGAATAATTAGAATAATACATTGTCTTTAAAATTGAATTACAACAAATTGAAATACAAAAAGGAATATTTCAATTGTTCCTAAACTAAAATGTCTTGTAGTCCTTTTTTCCTTCTTTTGACCTTAATTCCAATATTGTTTTCCTGCAAAACATATAAGAAACAAGACATAATACAAAGAGGGGTTAGAGGTTAGTTTAACTCTCAGTTTAGCAATGAAGTGCATTGCTAATTACATCATTGAGTGTTGTTTAAGGGACTAAGTATAGCATCTGTTCTTAATCAAAGAAATTAGCCTCAGCACAACATCATTGGCCTAAATCCACTTGGCAGTCAGAAATAAACCACACATGAAGGATAATATCAAACCAGCCGAAGCTCCAGGTTAACAGAACCTTGGAGCCAAGCAAGCAAGCAGCACACTCACTTCCCACATTCGGTGCTATCACCAGCACAGAGAAACAAGCCAGGGAAGGATAAGGGCAAGGGAGTCGTAGCACACAAGGGAGCAAGCTCTGTTTCACTCACACCTTAACACAACTCGAGTTCATCACAGTATTGCACTCAAACCACCACAACTCACTCACTGCAACTGGAAATCATCACTGGATCCGTGCCAAAAGCAAGAGCAAGATGGGATAGAAGCACAAGGCCAAGCAGGAGCAAGGAGAGAAGGCCAGGAGCTAGGAATAGCAAGCTGGAGCTGGAGGAGCAGGTCCACACTAGTACAGAACGACACATCGGAAACGGGCCAAAAACCCCTTCGGCAACGGAGAAAGGGTCCGTGTCCACGACCCTGTCACTGATGTGAAGGCCTTCATCGGTAACGGAGGCAAAAAAACCGTCACCGAGGAGGCATAAGTTGGCTACGGTTGCGGACCCATCTCCGTTTCCGATGTATCGGTGCATCAGTAACGGAGATTCTATTTTACTCGTTTGCATTGAGGTTCTTTCAGAAGCCTACAGGAGCAATTCGGTTGCCAAATTACATTCAAAATCTCACAGCAGAAGCACAAAGTTGCTACCAAATCCATTCATAACGTATATAAGAATTGTCATCATTACATAGCATCAAAAGATGAGTTACACATGCCTCTCTAATTTTATCATTCTCATGCCTCCCTAAACTTAACTTTTATGACACTCCACTCTTCTCCAGCTCCACCTTCTTCCTCAGTTCCGAAGCGCCGAAAACGGAATTCGACCTAGCAAAAGACTCGAGTAGCGGTTTCATGCTTCTCCAAATCACATCTGCAGCCGAATTGCTACACACATACACAAAATAGATGGAGAAACTAAAGACAAGAAACCACACCGAGCTCGCAAGGCTCCTTAGCAAATTAATCTTGCCAAATTCTTCGTAGCGAGGCTTGCTCCATCTTGGACGGTGTCGCCGAAATATAATAACGTCACCGCTGTGACATTTCGGCCACACTGTCCAAGACACTCTTAATTAAAAAAGTGTTTTGAACAGTGCAGCGAAACGTCACAACATCGACGGTTCACGGATATGATCCCACTTTGTATTTAGCTCTTTTAAAGCTTGTTTGGATCTGCATGACGCTTCTGCATATAAAATACATGGATGTCTTGTTAGAAAAGAGCCAAATATGATGCGACATGACATAAATACAATTTAAGATGAAAACAGTTTACACCTTAAGCGCCTATATCTGTGTGCTTGCTGTCCGATCGAAGCGATTTGGAGGCAGAACTTGAAGGTGATGTTACCTTCAATTGCCTCACCATTTTTATGCATTGTCGCCGAAATATACTATTACTTCATACACTAGCTACACAAAACCATAACGAGGATTAGCACATTGACAAAGGGTTGAAATTAATCTATTAGACTTCAAATACTAAAACAAACACAACACAATACTAGACTTCAAATACTAGACAAGTTGAAGGTAATGTATTCATCATCGGCAGTACTAAAAACAAACACAACACAATACTAGACTTCAAATACTAGACAAGTTTTATATGCTACTTTAAAAAAATGTAAGATCTAGTGTTGAGGGGTGTATTCATCATCGGCAGTACTACAATACTAGACAGAACACAATACTACAATACTAGACAGTACTACAATACTAGATCGGTAGATGCTACTTTAAATAAAATGTAAGATCTAGTGTCGAGGGGTGTATTCATCATCGGCACTAGACAGAACACAATACTAGACTTCAAATACTAGACAAGTTTTCTGTGCTACTTTAAACAAAATGTAAGATCTAGTCGGCTACATACCCGGAGAAGATGCACGGCAATAGACCAGTAGATCTGCGTCGGCGACATACTCGGGGAAGATGCGCGGCGGCTCGCCGACGAGCCGCTGGGGGGGATGCGCGGCGGCTCACGACGCGCCGCTGGGGGAAGATGCGCCGACGCGCCGCTGGGGGAAGATGCATGGCGGCGATGCCGGCCGGACGCGCCGCTCAGATCTGCGAGATAAGGGTTAGGTCTGGAGCCGCCGCCACACTATGACTGTGGAGTGAGAGTGAGAGTGAGAGCGAGAGCGTTAGGGTTGCCGCAGTGGCACATTTATAGCATATAATAACATCGCAAACGGAGGCAATAAACAACCGTTTCCTCTAATTTCTTCACTGACACACTGGGCCTACTTACAAAGGATCGATAGAGTAATTGAACTAACTATCTACTCTACTTGTTCTGCTTACGCCCTGCCTCCGCGCCATTGTCATCCGCGGCGCGGCGTCGCTTCTTGCCGGTTGCCTTTTCCTCAGGCGCCTCCTCCTCCGACGCCTCCTCCGATGCCTCCTCCGGCGCCTCCTCCGACGCCACCTCGTCGTCGTCGTCGGCGTCGTATTCTTCCTGGCTAGAATAATAAGGCTCCGGCGGGTCCTCCGGCTCCTCTTCCTCCGGCGACTCGTCCTCTTCGGAGTCGTCTTCTCCTTCGCGTGAAGACGGCGGGTCCGAGTCGTCGGAGTCGTCTTCTACAGAGCGTGAAGATGGCGGGTCCGAGTCGTCGGGGTCTGAGTCCGGCGGCCCGTCTTGATCCCACCATGGAACTTCACCGCGGTCTTCCGCGCTCGCGTCGTCGCTCGGGACTTCCTCGTTCTGCCACCAGGGTTCCGCCATGGCGGTTGTGCTAGTGTGGTAGATAATGTGGGAGAGAACGAAGGGGAGAATGCGGGACCTGCCTGGCTTCGCGCGGTTCCAGTCACATTTTATTAGCGTCGATCAGGCGGTTCCAATCCCTCGTGAATTAAGCCGCATTGAACAAGCGCGCTTCCAGATTGCAACTGCAATTTCCCAAGCACATCGCAAACGGATATACATAAAAAACCGTAGGGTGGGCATGCGGGGTTGTTGGAGAAGCACGGCGAATGGCTTGGATCAACAATTGGGCCCCACACCATAGGAAGTGTGGACAGGAAAGTACGCCTGGTTGTGCAACATGATGTTGATCTCTTATGGGTAAATTAACGTACCTCTGCAGAGTGTAAAAAAAGTGTGACATGTTACTCCCTGTTCCGGGAAGGAGCTGCGAATGCTGCAGGAAAGGTGGCTCTATGAAGCCCTAGCACCTGTGAATGGATGACGGGCATAGTTTTCTGAAGATAAAATAAATCTTTTCCTAAAAATGTTTTACAAAGATATGCATGTTCATCCATGACCTTTTGGTATGGATGGTAGCTAGTGCATAAAACACTTATTCCTGTTATATGAACTTGCTGAGTAACGCTCGTGTTGCTCACCCTTTCCTCCGTTGACCCCCTGCTTAGATTATTGGAGACACCAGAGGAAGGACAGGAATCCATAGCAATGTTGGTGAGATCTTCGACAAGGAGTCAAATCAACCTGGTGGGCCTGAAGGTGTCAACCTCTACTATGCCAACGGATGTGTGGCGACAACAGTGTAACGGTGGACACGTCGACAACAATACTTATGGACAAGACGAATATAATTGGATGGAGGAGCACAACTCTAGACACGAAAATTCCAGATGGATAGATTAGGACTGCGAGCAGTAGTGGATCAGAAATTAGAGGTAGAGCTGATATTCAGCTTAGTACTACGACTTGGATCTTTTTGAGAGTTTCATTTGCACGAGACCTGCTTCTGTATGTAAAGGAGGTTCTCGAGATTTTATACTGAATAGTGTTGTAATCCTATAGTGTTACCTTGGACCGACTATGTTTCTGTTGTACTACTCTGAAGGATGTAATATTTACGGAATGGTCCTTCCGTGAGTATTATGTCATCGACTTGTACACTACAACATGCAGTGGTGTGCGTGGTCACTACAAAAAATAACCTACCAAATAGAACATTCAGCTTTGAACAAGTGAGACCATATTCAGTTCAGAGAGAGAAACAGAACAAAAGTGGGCTACAATTACAGAACATGTCTATGTATGCGATAGAGAGAAATTTCCTAGCATAGAGAAGCTAACTGACCATCGTACATGACGGAACACAGGTGTGCAGTAAATGGTGCTCGCTGAGCAGGGTGCAGGTGGCCGTCGGCGGTGACTATGTACTGCCGCTGTGGGCACGGGAAATCGGGGATTCAGGGGAAGCAGTTGTTGGCACGGCCGAATAGGCGAGTAGGCGACACATCGTGCCCAGCTGCGGAGGCGCCGGGGATCCGGGGCGGAGGCATGCGTCACCGGTGTGGGAGCTGGAGAGGCGCGCCGCGGTCGAGGCAGCGAAGCAGCCTTCGTGCGGGGGACCGGGCGCCGCGGAAGATACAGAAGGTGACGCCGGCGACCTTTGCGGCGGCGCTAGGAGTTCTAGAAGCGCGTTGGCCACCATGGAGGGACATCATGGAGCCGCACGCGGGTGCGCCAAGGTAGGTGTCGGAGGAGCTCCGGGATGCGCCGAGGGACATCATGGAGCCGCTGGGAGTCGGCCACCATAAGCGAGCTGACCGCGGCGAGCTCCATCCGCACGCGGAGGAAGGTCCGCGGCGGACCCGAGGCACATGGGCGTCACGTAGGACCTCCTGCTCGGCGGCCGGGGACGCGGGGCACAGGGGCGCGGCGGAGGTCCTCCTGGTCGGCGGCACAGGGCCGGCCCGTAGGACCTCCTTCTTGGCGGCCGGGCGCCGCGGAGGTTCTCCTGGTCGGCGGCAGATCCAGATCGGTCGTGGAGGTCCTCCTCATCTCCTCTCTCTGCGTTGACAAAAACGAACCGGTAAGTAAAAGGACTGCGGGTTGTTTTCAACATAATGGAGGGACTAAAGTGAAAACTGACAGCGATGTCCCTGGCTCGGGCTCGGGAACAAACAGGTACGCGGAGTGCGGTTTGATTTTCTGTTATTTCAGGGGCTAAAACGCAAAATAGCCACGACGTACGAGACTCGGGTGCACCTAAGGGAATCCTGTGATAACCTGTGCTCAAATTATATTTTCCACGGTTCTATGGCCTAACCTAACAAAACAATGTAGAAAATTACATTGTCCTATCCCCTTTCAACGCCGGTCAAACGGGTAGACGAATCCGGTCAACGGGTCAAGGTTTAGGCGCGGTGGGATCTTCGGTGTAATACCAAAACTTGCACCAGTTCCTAGTATGTGTATAAACGGAATAATATTAGCATTCAAATGTTAATATGATTATTAACTTAGTTTTTTAAAAGATGGGAACAATATTTTTAAATGATTGCCGAGCGTTGGCAAACAGAGCACTCTCGGCAAATGGCTGCCTATGGGGCCCGCACCAATACCGAGCCTATGTTTACACCTGGTCGGGGAGAGGCCCCGTCACAGTTGCCCGTGCATCGCCCCAGCCCTCCAAGCCCGCCGCCTCTCTTCTTTCCTTCGCCCAGCCACCCCGACGCCCTCTACTCCGGCCGCCGCACCCAGTTTACTCCCCGCCAGTACCCCGACCCCTCACACCTCTGAGCGAATCTAGAAAAAATTGGCGACGGGGTCGGCTATTATAGAGCCACGCACATTGCTTTCATACCCTAATATAGCAGTAAAAGACAATACAATCGACGAAAGTGTTGAATGGTAGAATAGTAGTTGCATTAATAAAACCGTGACATACCATCCAGATGGCGTGCTGAATCCACTTCTTTCCAAATAATAATGAGAAACTGAAGTGGCAGCTCGTAGAAAAAATTGCAAGGCCTCATTTGTAGAGTCCTTGAGTATGGAGACAATAAGAAAAAAAATGTTATACTCACAAAAATTGCATGTAAATAATTAAAGGCGAGAGAATTATCGATAATATAATACAAACATGTGATTTGACTCACTCACATTGTATGATTTTTCTTTTAGATTTTTCACTTTCAAAAAGCAATCAATCACGGCATCCTTAATAATGGTGGAAAATATATTTTTTCTCCACAAAGCAGATGAGATAATCACTCATGAATTGCTCGCCCATTTTATTACCCAACATATTCTTGATGATATTCTTTGCTCAGAAGAATCTCTCCGCGGGCGTCAACGCAACGGACAAAATAAGCGGGATCATAAGGCAGTTCATCCAAGCTAATCACTCTTGGGGGACAGGCAGAACTTGATGTATTAACTTGCCCAATTGCAAGAACAGGCTTCTTAGAGGTTCCTACATCGTAATCTGACCATTTTCTTCTCAACACAAATCGCTCCATTCCCTAAAGAGTTAAGAAAGAATATACAATTTTTGACTTTTGGTGTTTAGGGTCGGCGGTCGGGATTACTTGATTACTAGAAGGGATTGCAAAAGCAACTAGTTGAATGCGACTGATGCGAGTTTAGACTGCCAAAATTTGTGAATTATCCATTACTTGAACTAGAACGATAGAATCTCCGGTTTCAATCTCCTGCCGACTTGCAACCGATTTTCAGCGGCGCCCTCCCAACTTCATGGCGTCATTTCGCTGAGTCCTCCCATCCTTGTAATCCAAGCCTGTGAAAGTGGACACATCCAATGGCGTGTGCAAGTCGCACGCCACAATAGGATGTGCGCTACTGATGTGTCCTGGTGCAGCGTGCACGTCATTTGTACTCCGAAGAAAGATGCATACTGCGTACAAAGTCATAGACAAAATTTTATCCCTGCTGACCTCAAAATCAGAACTATCGTGTCCGGTAGAGTTACTTGTGGAAGAGAAACATCTTGCGTGATCTGAAAATTGATATGACGGGATAGTTCTGAACCAATTGACTAAACCATGAAAATGCAGCTAGTGGTGCCTTTTTCGTACTACAAAAATCCGTACGGTCACGTACGGATTGTGAAACATGAACCGAATGCCTTATTTTTCGTTTTCTTTTGCTGACTTACTAAGGCTAGGAGATATGATGTGGTAAAAAAAGCAAAGATCAGGTGAGCTTTGATTGCGATCTGACCGTCAGGAGAACGCTTCCATGTCACTCTTTGTTCGATCGGTCGGTTAACGTGTGCCTTACCTCAAATCTTGATGTTCCTATATATCACTTACATGCTCCATACCGAATGTTAGAAAACGAAGTAAAAAAAGTGCTATTCCAAAAACTAGTGCGATTTATAACATGGCGGAGCACCGCACTAGTAAGAAAATGAGTTTTTTCGAATGTGGAGAAAGAAAAATCTGCTGTCTCTCTCCTAGCTTAACTGTACCTCTCCTTCCTGTGAGCTTCCTAATCGTACGGATACGCAAGAAAGTCAGTGATCGAGGAAACCAAGATGCTCACTAACAAACATAGTTAGGTAGGTCAATCTTCTTGCCATTGGGTGTCTAGCCATAGTAAGTGAACATGGAACCAGGACAATTTCCCTAATTGAAGCTTATCGCGAGATTTGCAAACTACACATTTTAAATTTATTATCGATTTACCTACATAGAGATATGCTGGAACCTCCATTAGAATCGTCGAACAGAACCCGTGTAGCTCGTCTGACACATCTTAGTACTGTAACATTGTACGGACGTACGTACGTATATGGGTCCTAGCTGAAAAATTAATAACGGAACAGTTCCAGCTAGCGAAGCACACGTGCCCGAGATCCGTGCCGGGAGTGAGACGAACAGATCGAATAACAGATTTGGTCGGACAACTGAGCTGCGTAGGTGGTTCCACTGGGAGCATAGATTATTGTAGTTGTATACTGTATACAAGATCGAGTTGCTGCTCCAGGGAGGCGGGCATTAACGTAATCACAAACTTAGATAAGTACAACTAGTGGAGTGGTAGTACTACTGTAGTGTATCACGCTGCAGCGGCAACTAGCATGGGCTGTTCCTGTTTTGTTCGTATCGGGCACCTACGTACTACTTGCAGGATCGAACAGAATAAGCATCGTTAGCTCTTGGCCTCCCGATTTGCATAAAGCATAATTGTACAGTTTGAGAATAGAATTAGGGTTGCGTGAGGTCTAGCCTCCACGTAAAACCGTTACAACATCAGCAGGTTACAATTACATACGGACTCGTACACAAATCGTACGATTCCCTGACTCTAAAACCGTTTCTAACACTCCCTCTCAATCTGAACTTTTACAAACTAAGTTTGGATTGGTTCTAAAACGGTTTAATATCTGCTGGGTAGCTGGCTTAGTAAATACATCAGCTAACTGATCATCGGAGGAAATAAACTTGACTTGAAGAACTCCAGCCGCTACTCGCTCTCGCACAAAGTGGAAGTCTATCTCAATGTGCTTAGTGCGAGCATGAAACACTGGGTTAGCAGTCAGGTACGTCGCCCCTAGGTTATCACACCACAACACTGGTGTGCGCTGCTGCATGACGCCGAGTTCCTTCAGCAAGGACTCCACCCAAATGGCTTCAGCAGCTCCGTTTGCCAATGCTTTGTATTCTGCCTCGGTGCTAGATCTCGAGACAGTAGGTTGTTTCTTCGAACTCCATGAAACCAAGTTCGGACCTACAAAGACGGCAAAACCTCCTGTGGATCGTCGATCATCAACGCATCCGGCCCAGTCTGCATCAGTGAAAATGCTGATCGCAGTAGAAGCAGACCTCCTGAACTGCAGGCCTGTACTGAGAGTCCCCTTCACATAGCGCAAGATGCGTTTAACAGCTTCCCAATGTACCTCGGTTGGTTGTGAAAGAAACTGACACACCTTGTTGACGGCGAAAGAAATATCCGGTCGAGTGAGGGTCAAGTACTGAAGACCTCCTACCACACTGCGGTACCTGAAAGCATCGTCGGTACTAAGTGGTTTTCCAGAAACACGAGACAGCTTGTCAGATGGAGACAATGGCGTGGAAGTGGGCTTGCAATTTTCCATGTTAACCCGATGAAGCAGATCAAGAGCATATTTGCGCTGGGTTACACTCATCCCCCCAGAATTGCAAGACGCTTCAAGACCAAGGAAATAGTCCAAAACACCAAGATCCTTGATGGGAAAACTATCCGACAGAGAACGCACCAAGCAGTCCACGGCAGCAGGAGTAGACCCGGCAATGACAATGTCATCCACATAGACCAACATATAAATCTGAACACCACCATGGGAGAAGATGAACAAGGAGGTGTCGGCCTTGGAAGCAGTGAAACCAAGCTGCAGCAAACGCTCACTGAGACGGGCATACCAAGCACGGGGAGACTGTTTAAGACCATAGAGAGCACGCTGTAATTTGCAAACGTGATGGGGACGCTGAGGGTCCTCAAAACCAGGTGGCTGCTGCATATATACATCCTCGGTGAGAAAACCATGGAGGAAAGCATTGCTGACATCGATTTGACGAAGAGTCCATCCGCGGGACACTGCCAAAGAGAGAACAACCCGAACTGTGGCAGGTTTGACAACCGGACTGAAAGTGTCACCATAGTCGATGCCGTGCTGCTGAGTGAAACCACGGGCGACCAATCGAGCCTTGTGCTTATCAATGGACCCATCCGGACGATGCTTGGTTTTAAAGATCCACTTGCAGCTGACAAGATTTACTCTTGGAGGACGAGGTACAAGCGTCCAGGTGTTGGTCTGACGAAGAGCAGCGAACTCATCAGACATGGCATCGCGCCACGCCGGCTCACGAAGGGCCTCACGGTGAGACGTGGGTGCAGCAAAGAACGCACGCCGGCGGGAATCATACCGAACGGTGCCGTCTGTGAACTTCTTCTCGCGACGCGTTCCATCGCGGAGACGAGTGTCATTGTAGACCAGGAGCAGCCGAAGACGACGGAGGTGCAGCTGCAGACCCAGTCGGAGGCGTTGCGGCCGGGGAGGACCCAGCAGGGGCACGCGGACTGGGCCGAGCCATCCGGCCCAGCGGACGGTGGCGTCGGAGGAGCGCCAGGCGAGGCGGGCTCCGAGCGGGCGACGCCGAAGCGTGCGGCCCAGACGCGGGAGAAGGCGGCGTCTCGGGCGGCGTGGCATGCACATGCACGTCGATCGCAGGGTCGACGTAGGAGCTGGGCGCCGATGTAGGTACCTGCAGGGAAGGAGCATCGCCTGTGACAGGCACATCAGTAGACAAATAGGACAGGTCATAATTTCGCACATGAGCACTCGTAGCCGGTTCGGAAGACGGAAAAGAGATGGACTGCTCAAGTGTGGAGATATCAACCGTGACACCGGGTGTAGCATAAGGAAAAACGGTCTCGTCAAAACAACGTCACGAGAAATATAGATGCGCCCGGTGGACCGATCCAAACATTTATACCCCTTGTGCATAGGACTATACCCGAGGAAAACACACATTTTGGAACGAAACTCAAGTTTGTGTGTGTTGTACTTACGGAGACTAGGCCAGCAGGCACAGCCGAAAGTACGAAGGAACGAGTAGTTGGGGGCAATGTTAAAGAGACGCTGAATCGGTGTATCTTGTTTAAGAACAGGGGTCGGCATACGGTTGATAAGGTAGCATGCGGTCAAAAACGCTTCATCCCAGAAACGCAAAGGAAGAGAAGCATGTGCAAGCAATGCAAGGCCCGTTTCGACGAGATGGCGATGTTTACGTTCCGCAACACCATTCTGTTGGGACGTGTGAGGGCAGGACACGCGGTGAGAGATACCCGTGCGCTGAAAATATCGATGGAGCTTGTGGTATTCACCACCCCAATCGGACTGAACTGCCTTGATTTTATAATTCAGAAGGCGTTCGACATGAGCCTGGAAGTCATAGAAGACCTGTTCAACATCAGACTTGTGTTTGAGGAGATATATCCAACAAAACGGGAATAATCGTCAATGAAACTAACATAATATTTAAAACCTCCAGAGGAGGCAACTGCAGGACCCCAAACATCGGAGTGAATTAATTCAAGAGGCATAGTAGACACACGATGAGAGGCACTATAAGATAATTGACGACTTTTTCCTTGTTGACAAGCATCACAAACTAAGACAGTATTGTCTGAAGGCAAACACAAGAGATTATTTTTGCTAACAATGGATTTCACTACTTTATTGGTAGGATGACCAAGACGCTGATGCCACTGCGTAGAGGCACCCGTGGCGGTGGAGAGAGCATGGCGACGCAACGAGGTGGACACTCGGCTAAACGGGACTGGATAAAGACCGCCATGGCTTCTACCGTGAAGAAGAACCCTCCTCGTGGCCTTGTCCTTAACACAGAAAAAACGACGGTGAAACTCAACAAACACGTCATTATCGGAAACGAGGCGATAAACGGAGAGGAGGTCTTTGCTAATATTTGGAACATGAAGAATATTTTTCAAGCGAAGAGATGAACCGGCTAAAGTCGAATGACCAATATGCGAAATAGACAAACCTGCACCATTGGCCACCTGGACTTGATCCTTCCCGCCGTAGGGCGCATGGAAGTGGAGACGGTCAAGCTGACTCGTCAGGTGATCGGTTGCCCCGGAGTCCATGACCCATGGAGCGGGGGTGTTGTTGGAGCTCGTCGATGCCGAGTTCCCGGAGCGCGAGTTGTTGTTGATGACGAACTCGGGGTTGAAGCGGTTCTTGCAGTCACCCGCCATGTGCCCCCAATAGGAGCAAATCTGGCAGCGAGGACGATTCTTGTTGCGACCGTTGCGGCCGTTGCCTCCGTTGCCGCCACCATTGCGGCCGGAGTTGTTGTCCTGGCGGCGGTCACCACCACCACCGCCGTAGTTGTCGTTGGGGCGGTAACCATTGTTGCCCTGCCCCTGCTGCGGGTAATGCCCCTGCTGCGGTACCCAGCATAGGAAGATCCTCCGCCACCGACATGGGCAGCAGGACGCGCGGGCCGTTGTTGATGTAGAGGCCAGGCCGCGATGCAGCGTTCACCGACGAGACCCAATCATTGGGTTGAGCTTGATGCGCACGCAGAGCCTCGTAGCTGAGCACGTGCGAGTAGAAGTCGGAGAGGGAGACATCCGAGTTGTCCTTGATCATGGACGCCGCCAAAGGGTTGAAGTCGGGGCCGAGCCCAGCGAGCATGTGATCGATGATCTCATCGTCACCGAGAGGGGAACCCGCGGCGGCCATGGCGTCGGCGAGTACCTTGACCTTGTTCATGTACTCGGCGGCGGGCATGTCCTCTTTGCGCAGCGCCTGGATCTGGCGTCGAAGATGACGCACGTTGGCCTTGTTCTGCGCGCCGAACATGGAGTGCACCGCAGTCCATACGGACGCGGCGGTGTTCTTGCCGATCATCTGGCAAGCGATGTCCTCGCCCATCGAGTCGAGGAGGAGCCCGAGCACCCTCTGATCTTGCGTCCACCAAGTGGCGTACGCGGGGTTGGCGACGGTGGTTGCGGCGTCACCGGTCCCCTGGGTGATGGTCTTCTCGGGCGCCGCGGTGGTGCCGTCGAGGTGGCCGTGGAGCCCGCCCCGGAGAACTTGGGGACGGTGAGAGCGCGCCAGAGCATGAAGTTGCTCTGGTTGAGGCGAACGGCAGAGGGAGCGATCGGCACGGCGGCGGAGGCCGCGGGAACGGAGACGCTCGGGCCGAGGGGGAGAGCTGCAGCGCCGAGGACGTCATCTCGGCGGCGGCGGCTCGGCGTGTGGCCTAGGGTTAGGCTCTGATACCAAGTTTGAGAATAGAATTAGGGTTGCGTGGGGTCTAGCCTCCACGTGATCAGTTTATATAACAACATCAGCAGGTTACAATTACATACGGACTCGTACACAAACCGTACGATTCCCTGACTCTAAACCGTTTCTAACACGCCTCAATCTCGGCCTCACAGGTGCGGAACTCCACTTTGATCTTGGAAGTAGCCGGTGAGGCATGGTACCGGCGCTAGTGGATGAGGATGGAGACAGGGAGGGCAGGGGCAAGAACGTGGCGGCGCAGATGGAGAAGGGAGGAGAGGTACGGATATGATAGGGTTTGATCGGCCGGGTAAATATAACCGTTAATTTGCACTAAATTTATGTGCTATGTTGGGTGTGATTTTTCTCTCCGGACCAGGTGTCAGCCCGCACATATGGAGCAATAGGGGGCACAGTTGAAGATGGTCTCAACTCTCAATTCACAAAACATTGTCTGCTTGAAACTCACAAATGCTGGCTAATATCTCTAGGAAAACCTACGACTAATCTCTTATTTTTTAGGGATTGACGAGGAGAATCGGTGGCGTGGGGGCAAACGAATATGCCCCGGCGGCCGAAGCATGTTGTCACCGGAGTTTTGGATTCGCCAATAATCTACTATCTCCTTCCTGGAAGCTTCCTCCCGTGCCGTGACGTCTAGCCAAACGGAGCACCGCTCCTTGAATTTGACCTCAGAATCTGCTTTTCCTTCTCTCTTTTTATGGCCTTGACCTGTCCCTCTTACTCTGTGCATGTGGGCCCACATACCAGTAGGACTTCGGGTGGTGGGCCCCGCTGGCCAGGGCACACAGAAGGCGTGCGGGGTAGTAGGGCAGCGTGCCTGCCGTTGGATGGAAAGGCACCACACCTGAATTCCATTTCCTCCAAAAATGGCTTTTGCATGCACCACATATCATTGATCCCATCGCAAGAAGAAAAAAAGAGCTGTCATTGATCATTGGCATTCTTTTTTGAGATAACAGCTGTTGTTTTATATGTTTGATGGTTTTCTTTTTTGCGATTTCTAATTGATGGCAAAGGGTGAAACCTACTACTACTATATTTGTTACCTCAAACGTTATCTATTTTTTAACTTAGTTAGTGTGACAGGCTGTATTATATTTTAGAAGAAAAAAAATGTGACAGGTTGTATTTAGCTAAGTCAAACCGGATTGGTTAGTTTTGAATAATTCGGACCTTTTCAATGGAAATGCTACCTGCTTCAAACTATAGGGGAACGGACACATCGATAAGTGTGCAGGGACATATTTCCCTAAAAAAAGAGTGTGCAGGGAGATAGCTTTGTTGACCTTTGCTTCATAATTCTTGTCATATTTTCAGTAAACTTTGTGGATGGAGGACCACATTTGTTAATCACTTGGGTTTAGAAAAAAATAAATAACACAATACTGATTAAAATTCAGCACTGCAGCCGCTGAACCGACTTTCCGTTTTAAACCAGAAGACGGGAGGAGAGTCATGGTCTATGGCACCGAATTGCATAGAAATGTACAACAACTCGATCAAAATTCTTCCAGTCCTTTTCCATGGGCAGTCGGTACCACCAATAATTTGCTTTGCTTCCAAATAATGCCCGGAATTCTTGGTAGCGAATCCGACTGACTGATAGAGAAGGGATGAAAAGGCAAGTTAGACTTTGGACGTAAACTCTTTTGTTGATCAGTTGTGCTTGTGCACACACTTGACTTGTCCCTGCTCCACCGGCAAACAAGAATCGTCTCTTCCCACGGACAACCATCCATCCATGATTTGAAACTTCTCTCAACTTTCAAATTTTCTCACGAGAGAATTCTTCAGAAAAGATTGATGGCGAGATAGGTAGGTAGAGAGAGAGAAGGCAGAATTTACTTTCTCGATCTCTCTCTGCCACACATGTACACTAGCAGTCTCTCTCTTTTGCACGTCTTCGAAGACCATGCACATGTCCAGACGAAAGCAGAGTCTACTGTCGAAACGTCATCCAGAGCATAGAAACAGCCATGACCGTCAATGCATTTATACACAAGGAGAGTTGCTAAGTTGGCTGTAGCTGGTGTCTTTTTTGGCGATGGCCAGCAGAGCACTACACCTACAAACGGCAAGATGTCACGGTCAGTCTGGGCATAAAAGCCCAAACCCGAACCCATTCAGACCGAACCCCAATTATCTTTTTTTTTTTGAAGGGAGTTCGTGTACAAACATCATCAACACGAACGCACACACATGAACAGAGGGAGGAAACACACTCCACACGGCGAGATCGGAGCCACCACGCCGCACACCTCCTTCGAGCTCCAGCAGCACGCCGCCGGAGAGGAAGAAGGCGAGCTTACCTCGCACCGAAGACGACGGCCCGACCAACCTTGTTGAGATGCCGCATGATCCAACCGACGCAGGCGCCGGCATCTGAACGTTGAACGACCATCAGCTCCGAGCCGCCGCCAGCTCGCCCTCGCCGTCTCACGCCGGAGATGAGCACGAGGACGCCACCCTTCTTCCACAAAGCCATCCGAGCCCGCCGTCGAGGAGGAGCTTCCCGCCTGCAACTCCCACAGATCTTGAGCAAAAGCACCGCCTTGCACCGAGGTGAAGGCCGAAGAACCCCACGAGCAAGAGCCAGCTCCGCCGTCACGAACGCCGGATCGAGGGGAGGCACGCCGCGGCTCCAAGAAGCGGCGGACGCGCCGAGGACGACGGATCTGCCACGAGCCTCCACCGGAGCACCCAGAGCAGAGGAGAGGACCGCCGACACCAAAAGCCTCTCCGGCAACGCCACCACCTCCACAGCGCCGCCGGCAAGCACCCCACGCACACCTAACTATGTACACGCCGGGATCCCCAATTATCTACAACTCCATTAACCCAAAACTTTTTCAGAAAATTTGGCTTCGTACGCACAGTACCCGACTAGCCTAGATTATCAAAAAATTCAGTCAATTCTCGGAGTGTCAACTTTGGAGGTCCGAATTACCTGACCCGAATTAAGAAAAACTTAAACAAATGAAGCTTGAGTGCTCGATTCAAAGACTACATTGGTTAACCGCCTTAGCATGAAGTTACCGGGGCCATCTAAAATATGATATGTCCAAAAATTTCTATCCTTGACTACTAATTTATAATAAAATATATGGTTTTGTTAGATACTCATGTGGTTAGCGGCGTTTTGGCACCCGAGCATATGCTTCCGGTTTTTAAATGTAATTTAAACGCATTTGAAATGTCAAAAATAATAATGCATACATCTCAACATTCTATGTGCTCGCGAAGTCGTTTAACAAAAAATCATCAAATTTTGTGTCACGTGTAGAAAGACGAAGTATGGTCTACAAAAGGCTATTAACGATTTTTTTTGTCGTTTTTAGACAAGACAGAAGTTTTCCACAAAACTTGATATACGCGTATAAAATATGGTGATGTACACATTCAGATTTTTTTTAGCATTTCAAGATATTTTTCTAGTAACAAATGCTCCCATGCGTCAGAGTGAATTTTCACACTTATTTACGAGTATACACATATTACTCAATGGATGTGCAAAACCTGGAACGAACACATAGAGCATACTTCAACATTGTAGCTAGCCGCTGCAAGGCTACAAGTAAAATACAACGGACTTGTCGTTTTAATTTTTAAACCAGAGTACAGGAAGACCAGGGAATAATGGAATGCTGATTTGCATGTTAGACTTGTCCACGTACACGGTACACCCATGAGCAGATCAACTAAAACTGTTCATATCCTTTTCATTAAGTTTCCTTTTTTTTTTCAAAAAATCATTAAGTTTCCTTTGCTTCCAAGTAATGCCCAAATTTCTTCGTGGCTGAAGAGACTGACGGATAGAGAAAGAAGTAGGAGATGGAGTTTGAAACCATTAAGCGCCATTTGAATTCGACCACGCGAATTCTTTCTTTTTCGTGACGGAATGACACCAATTCTTTCTAAATTCTTGACAGAATCACGCAAATTCTTGCATTAATCTTGCTATGTATTTAGAGTCAGATTGGGATGGTCGCTTCTACAGACTTTGACTTGTCCCCGGCCACGCAACAAACATATATACTCGTGCTTTCCACAAGAATTTTCTTTTCAGTCAGTGTTTATATTATACGGACAGGCATCCATCCATGATTTGAAACTTCCCTCTGATTCTAATTTCTCAACAAGAATCTGAAATCGATGAGATTGACAGAGAGACAACGGCTACGCATTGGAACAGTTATGAGCAGTCTCTCTCTTGCACAAGTCTTCGAAGACCCTACCTACTTTGAGCTACAGGTCCAAACAAAGGCAGAGTCTACTGTCTGTCGAGACGTCGCACATCACCCAGAGCCTGGACGAGAAAGAAACGCCGATAATCAATGCGATTATACGCAACAAGAGCCTCGGCTACACCTTGTCGGTACATTGCACAATGTTGATAACATTCTCCCGCGCTTTTTCGGAGTGATACAAAAGTGAACTCGATGGAGGAGAAGATTTGGATGTTTCCTATCAGGGACACCCGCGTGGATCGAGAGCATGCTTTTGTGAAGATACGGACGTCAACATCACGTCTTGGCTGATTACCAAGTAGACGAACATATTCGGGGACAGATCATAATAGTAGAAAGGAATGGGATACTCATCACGGCAGCTAATTAATTTAGTGCTGGTATATATCAAGAGCCGGGTGGGCAAGAAATACTCCTACTACTCCAATTATCTGCCGGTGCACAGAAGAAATACAGTTTGGGGAATCCATCCGCTGCTTGCCATGCCAGCAACGTACCGATGACTGAGACATCTCAATCGTTTCAATTGGTTCCGCTAAACCACCACGTACCCACTGCAATCCACGTACATACATACGTGCCGTCGTGCCGTGTATATATGCATGCATGCACGTAGTTTTCATGCTGCCAATCCTTTATTCTTCCATAACATAACTGTAACTAATCCATCAAGGGCTGCTCTATATACAGTACTCCCTCCGTCCCAAAAATAACTGTCTCAAAGTTGTCAAAAAAGTAGATGTATCTAGACATGAAACAAGTATAGGTACATTCAGTTTTGTACAACTTTGAGACACTTATTTTGGGACGGAGGGAGTACTAATTAAGCATCGTCTACAGAGCATATACTCCTTGTAAACCCCTGCATCGGTCGTCATCAAACATACCCAAGGACATCAACTAGTATCATCTACCAACAGAATACAACTTGATGTTAAGATATAGTTTCACTGAAATTAGTTTAGCTCGAGTGGGCAGGGTTCCCAACCAGGCGTGATTATTAGTTTACTAATTAGAATATGCTAGTATAATACGTACGTGGGCGCTGCTTCCGGCAAGTTCCGAGAGGGCCTTCTCTGGATCCCCATGATTCTTCCAAGTCTGCTAAAATTAGTGGTAAGATCAGAGTTACCCTGGGCTACTTGGAGTAGTTTATTGATCCAAATGGGAGAGGGGACAAGCAGCCTTGTCTAGTTTAATTAATCTCGCGGACAGGACCACCGTGATTTTAATTTGTTCTACTGCCGTGTGACATGGAGAAGTGGTCTTGGAAAAATTGTCGTCGTGTTTCCAACTTGTACACCGATGTGCTAATATGTAATCTTACCATTGGAATTTGGAACCATTGTCCATTAATTGTTTTGGCTTTGGCTCAGCCAAAGTTCGCATGGATGTTGCAGACCCTATCTTTTTCACTGATTCGCTCGTGCTGGCTCGGGCAGTGGCTGCGGAAATACGGAAAGCTTTTGGTTCACTGGGAAATTCGTCATCACATTCTCCAGTTTCAGCAATTTGCAGCTCCTCTTAGGCATAGAATCTTCCATATCTCTAGAGACCTAAATGGAGTAGCCCACAACTGTGCTCATCAGGCAAAACGATCTCGACGATCTGAGCCTATCTGTTCCTGCAGGAACTCAGCTCATAGCTCTTCTTCTTGCCCAATACTTGCAGCTTCGAATCATCTGCAGTCTTTGGGTTTTGTAATCCTTAATGTATTATGCTTCTGAGCTGAATGAATGAGGCACTATGTGCCTCCCCCTCATTGGCGGAGCGTCGTGGAGGCGAAACTGGGCCACGACCCCCCCTTAAAAAATTGCAAAAAAAAATTACTAGGTAATAATACGCAGCAGTCTGGCCCAGCCCATTAGACAGGAACGAGTCCTCTGCTCCCGTTCGACCGCGCTGTGACACCCCTCCCTGGCACATATCACCAGAGAGGCAGTCGTCCCGTGCGCCATCCCAAGATAACTGGCCGCACGTCACAACAGTGTAACATAATGGAAATCATTACACAATCAGGCACATCAGTGTTACAAATGGTTTACAAGGCCATCAAGGAATGACGAAATATCAATTCCAGCATGGCACGACACAGAGTTTTAACTGGCAGCGGAAGACATATGAGAGGCTACGGCTTGGAGCGGCTCCACTCCACAGTATCTGGCTGGGCTACTGATCCTAGCACGCTCTGGCTCCATGTCCTTGCTAAGGTAGAAGATGATTCCTCGCCGATATCTGGCCACAATCACAAGGCCCGTGAGTACATTATTATGCACTCAGCAAGTATCGCCCCTCACCACAAACATCCAACAATCATGCAACAAGGTATACACTGGAAATAAAATCCTACAACATGGCAAGGTGTAATCTAGATACATGATATAAAAGTAGCATGGCATTAACAACTAAACATGTCGTAAGCAAGCAACGGGGTATCACCAGTACAGAGTCCAATCCAGGTGGGGTTGGATCGTGTACCAGCAATCATACAAGGGGCTTACCTGTGACGAGTAAACGGGTGTACCAAGTAGGTACCAAATAATACACAACATCACCTGTGATCACTGCTAGGCCCACTGGCCTCATCATTTCACTCTGGGCACGCACGGTTGATGTGTGGCTATGGCCTAACTATAGGCTTCCCAACGCATCACACCGCCATCCCTAAATCATGGTAACCATCAACAGCTCACGACAATATTCCCTGCATCATCTTATTTGTTCATTTAGTGTGATCAGGTCGTTCATTAATTATTTCAAACAAATCTTAAGTTTAACCTCCGGACACGACGAGGACACACAGTGTGACCGACACTGAACTGTTGTTCCATATCCCAGGAACGAGGCTAGATATCCAGATTTACACTCTCGAGAGGTTGCAATACTTCACTCATCTAAGTGGATCATTAACAACCGGTACTTTAGGATCACGTACATAAGACGGTCTGATACACTCACTCAACCGTTCACGCCATCAAGACACTCCCTATATAGCCACCGACATAACTATATGCCTTATGCAGAAGTGAATCCGGCACGTCCCCAACCCATGAGCGACGCCTAGCTCCGGAACCTTCGCAAGACTAGCCCCGACCAACTATGGTAACCGACTAGACTTGCCAAAATGGTGGCATCAAAGGAGGCTCAATAGGATTACGTAGGTCAAGGCCCGCCCATGTGAGCGACAGTGGTAGTGCTTTCGATGTTCAGATTAGTGGCACTATGGACTGACCCTATCGTTGTTTGGAGGGGTGTTTTATTTAATCAAGTTTCATCACCACAAGTCACAAAACAGAGGATTAGTCCAGCATAATAATCACGATATCAATATCATATACCATCAAACAACAAGGCATTAGCAACATACAGTAAGCACATAACAACAACATCACTTGAATAACCATAACACTTGCAGGTATAGATATTAACGTAACAATAATAACAATGCCCGGGTGACTGTGGCGGGAGACCCGGCCGGTGTCACTCGGGGGTTATTGTTCACAGAATAATAGCATAATGTTTCAAACGGATGACGGTGGCGGGATACCCGGCCGGTGTCACCGTAAAAGAATGAACCGAAAAGCACTCATAAGAATGAGAGAGCATCCATTCCACTCGAGGGTTATCTCAACGTGGTGTCAGCAATCTCGGCAAAAAGAACCAAATGGAAAGTCAGCTCCCAAGCGTCGCAGTCCGGGTGGTCTATGCCAACCATATTTGACGGAGGGACAAGGCAAATAACTCTTTTGGTAAATGCCCCCAACTCCGAGGATCATAAGACGACATTCGTCCGCTCCTCACCTCGGCGAAGAAGAAAGAAGCAAACAAAGCCCCGCAAGCGCGAGACGCACAGTTGTAATAATTCCCCCATTCCTTTGACTGAGGCGGTACCACCGGCCATTGTCTCGGGAATGTGAGTGATGCACAGATAAGCAGTTATGAAGTAGTGCAATAATTTAAATGCAATATGGCATACATACAACAATACAAGGTTCATATAAAATATGGACAACAAACAGACATGCAATAAAATAGCAGACAGGCCTAACAATAGAACAGAGACAGACAGAAAATATAACACTCGGTATGGAAATCAACAAATAACAAACAACATTGCGGGACGGCTCATAGCAAGGGGTTAGCTTGCCTGCGAGGATCGACACCGTTTGGCTCGGAGGGTCACGAACGTCACGGTTTCGGGTCTCGGTTCGCCGGTACCGCGGGATACCCTATACACGCATACAAGGGTGCTGAGTATACAAATGTTTTACAAAAAGGGAAAGACCAGTATCACTGGACAGATCGTTACAAACTAGGAATTTACAAATTTGAATTGACTAAAACGGAGCTACGGTTTAGAAACTACGGGCGTTTGAATTTACTCACCGGAAGAAAAAGGAAAAACAAACGCTCGGAAAAAAAACTGCCCGACCGCGTCGGTCGCGCGGCTGGGCCGTTGCTGGGCCGTCTTGCTCCTGCGCGCACGCTGCGCTGTGCACCGGGCCAGGCCGCTGTCGGACCGCCTGGGCTGGGCTTCTGCTGGACCGAAGAAAACCTTTCGCTGGGAGGAAAAAAAACCACCGAAGAACAAGGGATCGATTCCCCTGGTCGTCTTCCACCTTGCTCCCGCACGGGGGCCGCCGTGGTCGCTGGAGCGGCCGTCGACACGCCGGCCGTCCGACGGCGGGGACGGAGGGCGGTGGAGAGCCGCGGCCAGGGGGAAGACTCGGGGACGGGGACGAGGTCGACCCCTTTCCCCCTCACGGGCACGCACGGGAGGCGCGGGAGACCTTCTGCCGTCGGCGATGGGCGGCCCGGCGGGGCCTTCCGAGGACGGCGATGAGGCAGTGGGGCAGGTCTACGGCCGGGGGAGGGTTCTAGGTGGCTGGGGGAAGGACTTGGCGCGAGGGGCACGACAAGCGCGAGCTCGGCCGCGTCGGCCATGGCGGGAGGCCACGGGGTCATCGCCCACGCTGCGTCACCGCACGGTGGGGGCTCGAAATCGAGTGGGGAGAGGCCCAGGAGCCACGCCGCACTCGGGAACGGGACCAACGAGGTGGGGGCTACGGATGCGACGCCAGCAAGCTCGGCTGAGCTTCGGCCACCGCGGCTGCTCTCGGCTCTCTCACTCCCTGTCGATTTCTAGGGTGGACAGAGGTGGGGAAGAGGATGGCTAGCAGCGTGGGGGGGAGTGGAAAGTGAGGGGAGGGAGCTCGGGATGCCCTTTTGAGGCCAGAGGGGAGGAGAGGTGGGTGGTGGCCGGTGCTGCCATTAATGGCCACCGAGGTCACCGCTTACGCAATCCGGCCACAGGGAGGGGATAAGGTCAGCTCAGGTTCGAGCCAGGGGAGCAGGAGTGGTGCGGACTCGGCTTGCTTGGCCTGGAACGGAGGAACAGCGAGGGAGGGTCGGAGGATCAGTGCGGCGGCGCCGTCCGGCTGGGCCACGTCGGTGGTGATCACGCCACTGGTCATGCCGACATCGCATCAAGATGGTGCTCTCACCCTAGGGCTCTAGAGGAGAAACTAACCGCGTCTTTGCGCCAAATTCGATTCCCAACAACTTTGCTGACCAAATTTCTCAAATTTGCAAGTTGGTGCGACTACAATTTTTGAAATACAGCACTGGTCCATTTTGAAAACTGATGTTTGGAGAGGCAAACCATTTTAGGTTTGAACAAGACTTGGTCCAGAGGTGTAGGATCTCCTAGTGCTTGCATCTAGGTGCTCACTTCCCACAACAAAAATCATTTGGTGTGTTTTTGAACACAAATGGATTTTAGGGCAGAAACTTGCACAAGGAAAAGTCCAACATTTTCCTAGCAAGTACCAAATATTTTTGCATAAATGGTTTACATACTGCCTAGGGATCATCCCTAATTTTCAAGAATTTTTGGAAACATAAAATAGGGGTTCCTTTGGAATTGCAAAAAGGCATGAAAAGGGCATTACAAAGGAAGTACCTCAAATATTGCTCAAATGAGGTTGGGACAATGGAGTGAAATGTTCAGGAGGTGAAATCATGCACCTTCCCAAAATGGCATAATTTTGGATGAGTGTAAGGTGTCTAGATAATTTCTGGATCAGAAATGGCATTTCGGAAAATAATGTCTAACTTGGAATATTGCATTGGAGTATGCAATATTTTTGCATGGAATGTCTTTATATGGATGTGGGAGTCCTCTGGTATTTTTAGTGGAATTTATCTGGCTATGGAAATAGGTTTCCCTTTTGTAGGTGGAGGAAAAGGGTTTAAAAGGTTCGATAATAGGGCTAGGGTTTTCGAGAGAAAACTTAAGCACAAAATTACCACGGCATTGGAGGGTTCATGGATCACCGGGAAATTTTGAGAGAGCAATTCCAAAGTCAAATCATCCCCAAAAGATTTGAAGAAACATTTAGGAAAACAGAAAAAGTTTTTCAGGCGTCAGAAAACACCGCTAAAATTAGGTTCGAATTTTCGGGGTGTTACAGACCTTCCCCCCTTAAAAGAATCTCGTCCTCGAGATTAAGGAGGTTATACAAGATAATTCTTGAACGATCCATTTATACCCCATTTAAAAACTTTTTCGCAAAATATTAGAGTTTAACACTCAGAGATTAACACTCCACAAGATTTTATTTAAAACAGTATGATATTTCTACCATACTCAATGCATTTAAAAGATGGCATGGCAGGGGCTCACTCAATCAATCAACATAGGATCTACCACCATGGTTAAAATTAAATCTATGGTTTTGCTCAACTCAACACAAACATGGCAAGATCAACCAAATCTACAACCAAACTATCAACCAGCAACCAAAGATTTTTCTTGGGTAAAGAATTACCCACCATTTTATAAAACCAAATTATTGAGGGATATCCTAATCATACCCCTTGCCTAGGGTTTTGTTTTAGAAAAGCTGCATAAACATTTTCACGTTTACACAGGTTTTAGAAAACCAAAAGGTTTCTTTTTAAAAGAAAATATCCGTGTCACCAATAATTGGTTCACAGACACTGTGGGATAGGCCATTTCCCAAAATCATTTTGTAAAGATTTTCCCTAAAAGAAACACTGGAGAGACGAGGGGATGATTTTCCTGAGAAAGGGATAGAGGCACACCGTGGCTATCGGCTTACTCGCTGACATGTGGGACCGGGGTCCACCTGGCAGTCTCCTTCTTCCTTTCTCTCTTCTTCTTCCTCGCTCTCTCTCACTCTGTACACGGCGGTTCCCAGTGCGCGGAGCACTCCACTGCGGCACTGCTGCGCGTGCGGTCCGTCGACGTCGCGGCCATCACGGCTTTGGGGAACATGTCCTCGATGGTTTCGCGCCACCGCTCGCGATTCTTTCTCTTTTCCCGCGTGCGGTGTCGAGGAGCGGCGTCCGAGCTCCAGCTATAAACCAGATATCTCTGAAATCCTTCTTCTTTCATCGCAACCATGGGCTTCGTTCGAGATTTCTTCAGAGCCTATGTCGAGATCATGGAGGATGGGGACTTCCTCGAGCGTGTTGCTGCCTTGGTGTTCTTCGTGGTCTTGGTTCCGATGGTGGGAGCACTGTTGTTCGCGACGGTGGTCCTCCTGATCTTCGGCCTGTGCAACTGGTGGTCTGGCGCTGGTGCTGATGCTGCGGCGGAGGAGCAGGCTGCGGCAGAGGGCAGCTGCGGCGGAGGGCAGGCTGCGCCGCCGGTTGCTGAGGTGGCCGCTCTTCCAGCTGGAGGTGAGCCAGCCGCTCGAGCCGTCCGTCGCCGTCGCGCGGCTCGCGACTCGGCTTCGGGTGAGCCAGGCTCATCTTCTAGCAACACCACTGAGTTGAGAGGGAGTAGATTTCTGGGGTGCCTTCGCATCTGCACTGAGTAGTTGTAGTGTTCTATGTTGGAGTAGAACTTGTATCCTTTGATTCTGTAATTTCCCTTCTGTACTGAACTTAGTAGATGTATCAAATTTGTCTCCTCTGATGAACTGGAACAAGATTTTCATTTCTGAACTTTTCTCAGCTGCAACAAACCTGGTCTTGCAGCACAGATAGAATTGCAGAGGTACTAGCATACAGATAGAAGAACTTGCTGCACTGAGAAAATATCTTTTAGAAAATTAATCCTGCATTTTATGGCCCAAAGCATTTGCAGGAGGGTGGCATAACATCTCAACCATAATGGTTAACAAGAGAATTAGAACACCAAGTTTTATTACGGCTGATTCAACATCACCAGAAAGCATACAACAACTTACATTGCAAGCTAACACAAGAAAAACAAACAACCTCGCTGATTCTCCCTACCAACACACAAGCGCCACTCGGGCTAACTAAACAGGGTTCTACTCAGCTTGACAGCCTCTGGTAGTCGGTGGAGCGCGGCCGAGACGAAGAGTGGTGTCCACATCTCCATCTTCCGCGGGGTGGGGAATCGCAGGCACGCCTCCGAGGATCATACCTCGCTCTTGGGGGTGCTGCTGAACTCGAGCTAGCGCTTGCGCCACAGATGCATCAAGACCGCGTTCCAGCAAATCATCTGGGAACGGGAGTCCTGTGCCCTGAGCTTGCCCATGGGCGGGGGTAGGTAGGTTCCTTGCTCGACTCAGTTGCATGCGAGCAATACCAAGGTTGCGCCTTGTGGTCATGAGTTCCTCCATCAGAGAATGGCTGAGCCTTGTCATTGCACCTCCGTAGGTGGCCAGGGTGATTACGGCAGGGTCGACTTCTTCTCCAATGGGAGTTTGGATAGCATCCGCACCATGCTGGGGTCTGGCTGGGAGAAGGTGGAAAGCTCGACTTTTCGCCATTGCCGGTTCTGAGTACCGCAGGCGGACGAGACCTTCCCAGGCTGCTACCTGGATGGCTTGATGGATAGTGGCCATGCTCCTACCTTGGATCAGGTAAGACGGACTTGTGCCCAATGCACACGAGCCGACATGCACGTCTGCTCGAAAATCACTCCCGGCAGGCGAGAGTGAGTTCTCGAGCACCACGTATCGAGGGCGAGCAGGCCTACCAAGAAGAACACAGACGGCCTTCCAAAGCATCAGTGGAAATCCGCCATGATCCTCGGCAGTGGTCTCTAGGACGATCTTGGGGTTCGCCATCGGATTATTTCTGGATCTGGGTGTAGGATGAGATGAGAACGCGGGATTCCTTTGCGGGATCCTGCTTCAAGAGGGTTGGGTGGCTAAGGATAGCAGGCGAGGTTGGGGATAAACAGCAGCTAGGACTGGGGTCTCTTAGAAGCTGGGTTGTGTCGGCTCCTTCCATGGAAGAAACCGGCGAGCCTCTCTCGGGATGGGACACGTCCTACTGCACCTTACTGTGGACCGACACTAGCCATGCCGGTTAGGCGGAGATGGGTTAAATCCATCGGGCTCGCTGTCGGGCAAAAGTAAGGCTGGGCTTTCCATGCTAGGGTAGTCTACAGCCAGCCTGGTGCTCTGATACCATGTCTGTGACACCCCTCCCTGGCACATATCACCAGAGAGGCAGTCGTCCCGTGCGCCATCCCAAGATAACTGGCCGCACGTCACAACAGTGTAACATAATGGAAATCATTACACAATCAGGCACATCAGTGCTACAAATGGTTTACAAGGCCATCAAGGAATGACGAAATATCAATCCCAGCATGGCACGACACAGAGTTTTAACTGGCAGCGGAAGACATATGAGAGGCTACGGCTTGGAGCGGCTCCACTCCACAGGTTCTGGCTGGGCTACTGATCCTAGCACGCTCTTGCTTCAAATCTCCTTGCTAAGGTGAAGATGAATCCTCGACAAATCTGGCCACAATCACAAGGCCCGTGAGTACATTATTATGCACTCAGCAAGAATCGCCACTCACCACAAACATCCAACAATCATGCAACAAGGTATACACTGGAAATAAAATCCTACAACATGGCAAGGTGTAATCTAGATACATGATATAAAAGTAGCATGGCATTAACAACTAAACATGTCGTAAGCAAGCAACGGGGGTATCACCAGTACAGAGTCCAAGCCAGGTGGGGTTGGATCGTGTACCAGCAATCATACAAGGCTTACCTGTGACGAGTAAACGGGTGTACCAAGTAGGTACCAAATAATACACAACATCACCTGTGATCACTGCTAGGCCCACTGGCCTCATCATTTCACTCTGGGCACGCACGGTTGATGTGGGCTATGGCCTAACTATAGGCTTCCCAACGCATCACACCGCCATCCTTAAATCATGGTAACCATCAACAGCTCACGACAATATTCCCTGCATCATCTTATTTGTTCATTTAGTGTGATCAGGTCGTTCATTAATTATTTCAAACAAATCTTAAGTTTAACCTCCGGACACGACGAGGACACACAGTGTGACCGACACTGAACTGTTGTTCCATATCCCAGGAACGAGGCTAGATATCCAGATTTACACTCTCGAGAGGTTGCAATACTTCACTCATCTAAGTGGATCATTAACAATCGGTACTTTAGGATCACGTCCATAAGACGGTCTGATACACTCACTCAACCGTTCACGCCATCAAGACACTCCCTATATAGCCACCGACATAACTATATGCCTTATGCAGAAGTGAATCCGGCACGTCCCCAACCCATGAGCGACGCCTAGCTCCGGAACCTTCGCAAGACTAGCCCCGACCAACTATGGTAACCGACTAGACTTGCCAAAATGGTGGCATCAAAGGAGGCTCAATAGGATTACGTAGGTCAAGGCCCGCCCATGTGAGCGACAGTGGTAGTGCTTTCGATGTTCAGATTAGTGGCACTATGGACTGACCCTATCGTTGTTTGGAGGGGTGTTTTATTTAATCAAGTTTCATCACCACAAGTCACAAAACAGAGGATTAGTCCAGCATAATAATCACGATATCAATATCATATACCATCAAACAACAAGGCATTAGCAACATACAGTAAGCACATAACAACAACATCACTTGAATAACCATAACACTTGCAGGTATAGATATTAACGTAACAATAATAACAATGCCCGGGTGACTGTGGCGGGAGACCCGGCCGGTGTCACTCGGGGGTTAGTGTTCACAGAATAATAGCATAATGTTTCAAACGGATGACGGTGGCGGGAGACCCGGTCGGTGTCACCGTAAAAGAATGAACCGAAAAGCACTCATAAGAATGAGAGAGCATCCATTCCACTCGAGGGTTATCTCGACGTGGTGTCAGCAATCTCGGCAAAAAGAACCAAATGGAAACCATATTTGACGGAGGGACAAGGCAAATAACTCTTTTGGTAAATGCCCCCAACTCCGAGGATCATAAGACGACATTCGTCCGCTCCTCACCTCGGCGAAGAAGAAAGAAGCAAACAAAGCCCCGCAAGCGCGAGACGCACAGTTGTAATAATTCCCCCATTCCTTTGACTGAGGCGGTACCACCGGCCATTGTCTCGGGAATGTGAGTGATGCACAGATAAGCAGTTATGAAGTAGTGCAATAATTTAAATGCAATATGGCATACATACAACAATACAAGGTTCATATAAAATATGGACAACAAACAGACATGCAATAAAATAGCAGACAGGCCTAACAATAGAACAGGAGACAGACAGAAAATATAACACTCGGTATGGAAATCAACAAATAACAAACAACATTGCGGGACGGCTCATAGCAAGGGGTTAGCTTGCCTGCGAGGATCGACACCGTTTGGCTCGGAGGATCACGAACGTCACGGTTTCGGGTCTCGGTTCGCCGGTACCGCGGGATACCCTATACACGCATACAAGGGTGCTGAGTATACAAATGTTTTACAAAAAGGGTAAGACCAGTATCACTGGACAGATCGTTACAAACTAGGAATTTACAAATTTGAATTGACTAAAACGGAGCTACGGTTTAGAAACTACGGGCGTTTGAATTTACTCACCGGAAGAAAAAGGAAAAACAAACGCTCGGAAAAAAAAAACTGCCCGACCGCGTCGGTCGCGCGGCTGGGCCGTTGCTGGGCCGTCCTGCTCCTGCGCGCACGCTGCGCTGTGCACCGGGCCGGGCCGCTGTCGGACCGCCTGGGCTGGGCTTCTGCTGGACCGAAGAAAACCTTTCGATGGGAGGAAAAAAAACCACCGAAGAACAGGGGATCGATTCCCCTGGTCGTCTTCCACCTTGCTCCCGCACGGGGGCCGCCGTGGTCGCTGGAGCAGCCGTTCGACGCGCCGGCCGTCCGACGGCGGGACGGGAGGGCGGTGGAGAGCCGCGGCCAGGGGAAAGACTCGGGGACGGGGACGAGGTCGACCCCTTCCCCCTCACGGGCACGCACGGGAGGCGCGGGAGACCTTCTGCCGTCGGCGATGGGCGGCCCGGCGGGGCCTTCCGAGGATGGCGGTGAGGCAGTGGGGCAGGTCTACGGCCGGGGGAGGGTTCTAGGTGGCTGGGGGAAGGACTTGGCGCGAGGGGCGCGACAAGCGCGAGCTCGGCCGCGTCGGCCATGGCGGGAGGCCACGGGGTCGTCGCCCACGCTGCGTCACCGCACGGTGGGGGCTCGAAATCGAGTGGGGAGAGGCCCAGGAGCCACGCCGCACTCGGGAACGGGACCAACGAAGTGGGGGCTACGGATGCGACGCCAGCAAGCTCGGCTGAGCTTCGGCCAACGCGGCTGCTCTCGGCTCTCTCACTCCCTGTCGATTTCTAGGGTGGACAGAGGTGGGGAAGAGGATGGCTAGCAGCGTGGGGGGGAGTGGAAAGTGAGGGGAGGGAGCTCGGGATGCCCTTTTGAGACCAGAGGGGAGGAGAGGTGGGTGGTGGCCGGTGCTGCCATTAATGGCCACCGAGGTCACCGCTTACGCAATCCGGCCACAGGGAGGGGATAAGGTCAGCTCAGGTTCGAGCCAGGGGAGCAGGAGTGGTGCGGACTCGGCTTGCTTGGCCTGGAACGGAGGAACAGCGAGGGAGGGTCGGAGGATCAGTGCGGCGGCGCCGTCCGGCTGGGCCACGTCGGTGGTGATCACGCCACTGGTCATGCCGACATCGGCATCAAGATGGTGCTCTCACCCTAGGGCTCTAGAGGAGAAACTAACCGCGTTGCTTTGCGCCAAATTCGATTCCCAACAACTTTGCTGACCAAATTTTCTGCAAATTTGCAAGTTGGTGCGACTACAATTTTTTGAAATACAGCACTGGTCCATTTTGAAAACTGATGTTTGGAGAGGCAAACCATTTTAGGTTTGAACAAGACTTGGTCCAGAGGTGTAGGATCTCCTAGTGCTTGCATCTAGGTGCTCACTTCCCACAACAAAAATCATTTGGTGTGTTTTTGAACACAAATGGATTTTAGGGCAGAAACTTGCACAAGGAAAAGGTCCAACATTTTCCTAGCAAGATACCAAATATTTTTGCATAAATGGTTTACATACTGCCTAGGGATCATTCCCTAATTTTCACAGGATTTTTGGAAACATAAAAATAGGGGTTCCTTTGGAAATTGCAAAAAGGCAGGAAATGGGCATTACAAAGGAAGTACCTCAAATATTGCTCAAATGAGGTTGGGACAATGGAGTGAAATGTTCAGGAGGTGGAATCATGCACCTTCCCAAAATAGAACAATTTTTGGATGAGTGTAAGGTGTCTAGATAATTTCTGGATCAGAAATGGCATTTCGGAAAATAATGTCTAACTTGGAATTATTACATTGGAGTATGCAATATTTTTGCATGGAATGTATTTATATGGATGTGGGAGTACTCTGGTATTTTTAGTGGAATTTATCTGGCTATGGAAATAGGTTTTCCTTTTGTAGGTGGAGGAAAAGGTTTAAAAGGTTCGATAATTAGGGCTAGGGTTTTCGAGAGAAAACCTAAGCACAAAATTACCACGGGCATTGGAGAGGTCCATGGATCACCGGGAAATTTTGAGAGAGCAATTCCAAAGTCAAATTATCCCCAAAAGATTTGAAGAAACATTTCGGAAAACAGAAAAAGGTTTTCAGGCGTCAGAAAACACCGCTAAAATCAGGTTCGAATTTTCGGGGTGTTACACGCGCGGAGAGAGAGAGCGAGGAAACAGAGCGGTGCCGTCCCGCGTACGCCTCCTGCTCCATGGCGACATCGCCTGAACCATGCTAGGTCGTCGTGCTCCTCCGCCCCTGCTCCACCCTCCGGTCGATTGCCCTCCTCCTCTCCGTTCCTCTCTCCGATCCCCTTCCAGGTCGACGTCGTGCCGGTCCGATCCGCCGCCGCTCGTGCTCAATTTTGTCCCCGGCCCTCCTCCTTCAACCTGTTCATGTCCCCTCGGCTCTCCTCTCCAAAATTCGGTCGACGGCCGGCAGTAACGATCTGCTGCTTCTGCTCCACCCGGCGCGGCGGCGCCCCACTCCACTGAGTCATTGACGGACTAGCAGAGCTACAAACTTAAGGTAAGAATATATGTCGTATTTTCCGAATTCTGACTATTTCCTTAGGAATTGAGATGTACTGGTAATTTGTATGTCCATTGCGCTGCACTTGTTCAGTTGTTTGAGAATTACTTGATGCAAAATTGATTCAATGCAAATTTCTTATTTATGTAGCAATGGGGAAACAACAGAAGATGCAATCTTTTTTTAAAAGAAAGCGAGATGAAGAAGTTGCTGAACATACATCTGCTCCAGATGCTCTTGCTCTGGTGGTATTTGTACATCAAAGACAAGACGAAGCTGGACATGAAAATCAGATGCAAGATGAAGAAGGGCAAGAAAATCATGTTAGTCAAGATGATGAAGAAGAAGAGCAGCAATCAAGTGCACCTGTGATAGTTGGTGGAATAGAATCCTTGGAGCGAGATCCTGCATTGCGTCCACAAGTTTGGCAGTACCCTCCGAACAGAGAGATGATGTACGAAGAGCATACTTGAGGTTGGGTCCTATGCAGCCTAAGCTAAATAAGTATAAAGCTACTAGAATACAAGGACAGAAAAGGCGTTTTCAGTATAGTTATTTCGGTCATTTCCCATAGTACTCCGTGAGCAGTGGCCGTGCATATTGTCTCTTTTGCTTCCTTTTCAGCAAAAATGTAAAGAAAAGAGGTGGTTTTGATGTCTTCACAACACAAGGTTTTGATAGGTGGAAGAAGTACAGCCGTAGGCGCGCGCAGCGGTATTTAATGGCCACTAAAAGTTTTAGTGAGTCACAGTTAGCTGAAAGTTTGATTAGGATATTAGGCGAGAGATGGCACGCTCTTTCCGCCATTTCGTAGGGCTGGAAGCTAGTGGTCCACATACGACGAATAGTCATCCCGCTTTGCTGATGGCGGGACACTAGGGACATAGACGTGGGGTGACCTCGCATGCAGTCCTGCACGGTTGACACATGCTCTCTCGCATACGAATTCTTTGCCTTATTTTTTCGGGGATTTTCTTGCTTGTCCCATGCGCAAGCAAAGAGTTCTTTCGTAGATTAGATAAACTATAAATTTCCTATGATTGAAAAATGTTTTTCCACTTGTATTGATGATGATATGGTTTGCCAGTAGAAAGTAAATGTGATGCGTGTGTAGCCCCACATGTGAGTGTGTGCAAAATCCAGTTTTACCAATCCAGTTTACAAGTGCTTGAAAAGTTGGAAACAATTTGGATTGCCAAACATTTTCTCTCCTATTGGTAAAACCACATGTAGCGATCCGGCACGTTATCACCCTGGTCCCGCTCCCGCAGCATGGGACTACGGAATTGCGCGGAAGGGGGAGAAGAAAAGTCTGTGTACACAAACTAGAAATATGGCCAAAAACTTGTCATGCAGGAGAAAACTGGGCATTAGTTTTGGAGCAGTTGAAAACTCAACAGCGCGCATCAGCCACAAAGCAGGCCCCACCCGCGTGGCCGGGAAAATCACTTGAACAGCGCAGCAGCGGGGGAAAGCGACCTGCCAATGCGATAAGTAGCTTTCCAGCATCTGTTTACCTAATAGAAGAATCATAATTTAATGTTCCTTCAAAATTAATTAGGAAATTGTGATTGCTGGATCCGAGAAATTATAACTTTTTCTAGTGGAAATACTGAATTTTCTCACTAGTACAGAACGACACATCGGAAACGGGCCAAAAACCCCTTCGGCAACGGAGAAAGGGTCCGTGTCCCCGCCTCTGTCACTGATGTGAAGGCCTTCATCGGTAACGGAGGCCAAAAACCGTTTCCGATGAGGTCTCCATTTGGCAACGGTTGTGCGCAGACCTCCGTTTTCTTAGTTTTGCTTCATCAGATACGGAGTTTGCCATCCACCCGTTTGCACTGAGCATTTCTCATATTTCCGTTACAGGATGCCACGTTTACAAATGCCACTAGATACTTAAAATCTCACAGCACAAGCTCAAATACTAAAACGGTAACAGATTTCATTCATATCACAATGTAACTTTACATTTCCATCACAATTTCACCTTTACAATTGCATCACAAGATGTGACAAACATAAGAGGTAAAACGATAACAGATTTCATCTATACTAAGCCTATCATGTCAAAGGACGGAAAGAATATATGATTTCTTCCCTACATCCTTTTCCACAATCCTCGCAGGTGTCACTCTAGCTATCTCTTCTTATCTCAACTTCTTGAGAGAAGGATGTTGAAACTTTGGACCCTATACATTAGTAAATAGAGTTACAATTGTTAAATACATATGCTAAAACAAATACACTATGAATTTAAGCAAACTGAAACGATATCTTACCTATGTCTTGAGGTGGCTCTTATTGATGAACCGGAGCAGCCAACACACGGCTTGTCAACAAGATATTGCGATGTCAGCAGCTTCATAGGATGCCTGACAACGATCATCCTTTCCATGGAGGCCACCACCGGCTCTAGATTTTTTATGCAGTGTCACCGAAATCTAATCTAATACGTCACCGATGTGACATTTCGGCGACACTGTATAAAACACTCTTACTTAAAAAAGTATTTTATGCAGTGTACCAAAACGTCACAATAGCGACGGTGGATATGTATGGTGAAGTTTGAAAGGGAACGGCTTGATATCCCTAAATGTAAATAAGGATTTATGTTAGTTCTGACACTACTAGATAGAACAAACAATTTAACACAATAATATGAAGTATACAGTAGTATATAGTGTGTATTGACCTGTGTATATAATTGGAGGCCATTATGGGAAAGTCAACAAACACTACTCTCTTGAGTAATGTTCGTTGTTTGTTCTGTGTCTCCGACTTTTTTATGCAGTGTCACCGAAATAGACTCCTGTTTTCACATGGACTAGTTAGCTAAACTACAACCGGTTGCAAGTGCACAATAGGCAAGTTAACTACATCAAGAAATGATCTAGATAGAACTACCGGATGTGAACTGAACTACTTTCAACAAGTTAGCTAAACTACAACTAGTTGCAAGTGCACAATAGGCAAGTTAACTACATCAAGAAATGATCTAGATAGAACTACCGGATGTGAACTGAACTACTTTCAACAAGTTAGCTAAACTACAACTAGTTGCAAGTGCACAATAGGCAAGTTAACTACATCAAGAACTGATCTAGATAGAACTACCGGATGTGAACTGAACTATTTTCAACAAGTTAGCTAAACTACAACTACTTGCAAGTGCACCATAGGCAACTTAACTACATCAAGAAATGATCTAGATAGAACTACCGGATGTGAACTGAACTACTATCAACAAGTAAGCTAAACTACAACTAGTTGCAAGTGCACAATAGGCAAGTTAACTACATCAAGAAATGATCTAGATAGAACTACCGGATATGGATCTGATACCTTCTTCACGTCGCCGTTGGATCGATCTAGCAGATCCGGAAGTGGTGGAGGCAGAGGAAGCGGAAGCGGACAGAGCGACGACCTCGCCGTGTCGGGCGAGATGGCGAAGACCTCGCCGTGTCGGGGGGCATGGCGAACACCTCGCCGTGATAGCCGTCGTCTGGGCGGAGACGGCGCCGCCACGGCGCCGGCGATGGCCGCAACGCCAGGAGGCGCCGCCACGAACAGATCTAGCATACTGGGACAGAGTGAGGAAACGAGTGTTAGGTTTTGCTCTGTACGCCCATATATATAGGTAAAACATAGGAAACGGTTCTTTAGAAGGACCGTTTCCTTTGTGTTTCTTCCACTGAGGTGTGGGACCTACGCGCCCACTCTGTGGAATTTCTTCTACTCTCTGGAATAATATTTTCCTAATCTCTACTATATGGAGAAAACCACTTATAGGATACTTATATTAATATTAGTGATTACTACATTACATACGCAGTACATATTAATAATAATAAAGTAAATTACAGTTGGAGAACTTATAGAACTACTACTAGCTACTTCTTGTTTTTCTTGCGCCCTGCTTCCGCGCAATCCTCGTCCTTCTCACGGCCTCGCTTATTGGGGGCCATTGGAGGTGGTGGCGGCGGCGGCGGCAGCATATCGGAGGCGGTGGCGGCGGCTTTCTTCTCCGTCGCCGGGGCTCCCTTCTTCGGGGCCGGCGCCTCCGCCTCGTCCTCCTCCTCCTCCTCCTTCTCCTCTTCGGTTGACTCGTCATCAGAATCAACGTTCGGCGGGCCCAGCATCAAGGTGGGATCATGGAAGTTGGCGTATTCGTCGTCGCTCGTCTCCGGCGTCGGTCCTTCAACGGACTCGCCGCTGACGGGGGGCCTGTCCCGCGGCGACTCAGTGTGCTCCTGTGTGTTGTTGCTGCGAGGCATCTTCGCTAATCAGTAGGAGGGAGCGAGCGAGCGAGAGAGAGAGAGCAGATTCGGTAGCGTCTTGAGCTAGCAAGGATTGGGGTTTTCAAGGAGTAGTGGGCGGTGCCACAACGCCATGGCATTTACTCGCCTCGCTTCGAATTCCAAGATGGAACGTGTCCACATTGGAAACGGACACCCAAAACTCTCCGTTGCTATAGAGGCACATATCGGAAACGGAGCCAGAATTAAGACCGTTGCCAATACTATGGGTAATGGAGTTAATACTTTCTCCTTTACCTATGTTGACGGGGCCAGCCGCGGCCCAGATCAGGTTTGTACGCACTGGCCGCGCGGAAAGCGCGATTCTCCGTCGCCTAACGCCTGCCGTTTCCATAGAGGGGTATCCGATGTGTCGTTCTGTACTAGTGTCTAGTCAAGAAAGATATAGGTTTGAGTGCGAGTTGTCAAATTTCCGACTTGATAGATCCAGTCATTTGAATTTGTAGACTTTCATGCTCCTTTCCAATTTCATGATTGACGGACGATAAAAAAAGAAATACCAGTCGCTGATGAGATTACTAAACACATATAATGGACTGTAGATAAAAGAGGCATAAAATCCTAGTTAACAATCTCGCTTTCGTAGCGTATTCCTAACATGGATGCTAGTCGGCTTCTGTGAAGCTGTAGGCACCAATGAATCATATCAAGAGTGATTCATCACCTATTCAGCTTGCTTGCTTGGTGGGTTGCTTGACAACTTTATATTTTACTATCTTGCTTGGATAGTTTAGGTTTTTCCTTCCTCATTCACCAATCTATCATGACCGTCTTATTTCCCTTTCCTGAACTTCACAGATCTCAAGCCTAAAACTTCACTACTCCAATCACTTGATAAAGCCGCTCAAAGGACCGTTGATTATTGAGCATCACTACTTTCCTTATTTGCACTCGGGACCAGTTCTTGAACACGTCGACATTGAGGTAATATCATTTAAAAAATCATGCTATAAGAACGCTGCACGCGATAGACTGTTGCACTCTTATCTCTCCCTCCCATTAGGGGCGGAGCTACGTGTAAGTCAGGGGGGGCCGCCGCCCCCCCAGCCCAAGAAAATTTTAGCAAAAAACTACTACTATTTGGCCCATTTTCGCACAAATTCATCAGTTTTTGACCTATCCCCCCCCCCCCCCCCCCCCTCACCAATCTGGCCCAATATGCATATATAGTCTATTTGCCCCCCCAAGCATTCAGCCCAAGCTCCGCCACTGCTCCCCCTTGTGCAAAAAAAAGTTCGCATGGATATGTAGGTGTCAGCTCAATTTATCCTAAGGTAGAAGACCACCTATAAGGTGTGATCGAGGCCAACTTAGCTCAGGATAATTTGGATGTTGCAAGTCCTTGTCAACATACACATAGATTATTAACTTGAGCAACAGGTCCCTACCAACGACATTTTGCTTACTACTACAAGTTTTTTTTAGAAAAGGGAATTTTATTAATCCCAGCCTCTGCATCGAGTGATGCACACAGCCGCATTATTACAAAGTATATCGTATCTTAAAGTTTACATTCTCAATAAATCACTAAGATTAAAAAGACTCCTCAGCCGACAGTGGCGTAAATAAGTAAACTACGAAAGTCGACTAATATGCTGCCACGAATGTCGGGAGAAAAAATCCTGTGCCACTCGCAGGAGTCTCGTACATCCAGCCGCCATAAGATCCCGCTGGTCCGAAGGCAGCAGGAAAGCCCATAACTGGATCCAATGTACCGCCGTATGGATAACCTGTAAAACATGAAATTTATCTTTCCTGTTAAAAACAATATCATTTCTACAATTCCATATGGACCAACAAATAGCTGACACGCCTATACGTATCCTATTTTTGGTCTTTTGATCCACTCCCCAACCAATTCCCAAACATATTTGTGACATTAGTAGGAGGTGGAATATTATAAGTACAGAAAACTACCCGCCAGATGAGTTTTGCAAAAGGGCAGGAAATAAAAAGGTGTTCTATATTCTCATCGTTCCCACAAAAAGAGCAATGTGAATTACCTTTCCAATTCCGCTTAGCCAAATTATCTTTTGTTAGCAAGACCTTTTTGTGAAGGAACCACATAAAAATCTTAATCTTCTGTGGAATTTTTAATTTCCAAAGATACTTTTGTAAATATCTAGTATGTCCATTCATAAAATCCTCATACATAGATTTTACTGTAAATTGACCGTTTTGGGTCAAATTCCACTTAAATACATCTGGAACATCTGTCAAAATGACCTCCATTAATCTGTGGCATAGATGAGACCACATGTCCCATTTATTCCCTACAAGCCCTTCTAAATCCGATTTAGCGGCGGTGCATTGTGTAGCACATCATGAACCGACACATGTTGTTGCCGCACAATGTATACAGTAATGGATATTGGTTCATCAATGGGGAATCACCCAACCAAGTATCTTCCCAGAATCTTGTTGTTTCCCCATTGCCAATTTTAAAAGACCCCCTAATGAAGAAATCGTCCTTTACTCTCATTAGGCCTTTCCAAAAAGGAGAGTCTGTAGGTTGGGCTTCCACTTGAGCTAATGTTTTACTATGAGGTATTTGTTATGTAGCAATTCCTGCCACACCCCCTCCTCATTTAAAAGCTTGAAAAGCCACTTGCTTAACAAACATTTATTTTTTAGCTCAAGTACCTCAACCCCTAAACCTCCCTGGTCTTTTGGTCGACATATAATGTTCCATTTGGTTATCTATACTTTCTTTTATTCTCATCGCTCTGCCAAAAAAACCGAGATCTATAGAAATCTAACCTCTTTCTTACCCCTTTAGGTAATTCGAAAAAGGATAGCATAAACATCGGAAGGCTTGTTAGTACCGAATTAACAAGAACCAGCCGGTCTCCATAGACAACATTTTCCCTTTCCAACAGCCGAGCTTGCCTTCGAACGGCATTCGACTGGTTGCCATTCATCATTTCGAGTTTCCTATAATGAATTGGGACTCCTAGGTATTTGAAAGGAAGAGATCCAGACTCGCAGCCGAAGATCTGCTTGTATTGGTTCTCGACCTCCTTAGCCTTTCCAAAACAAAAAATTTCACTCTTGTGAAAATTTATTTTGAGGCCAGACAATTGTTCAAAAATGCAGAGGATGAGTTTCATATTAACTGCTTTCTCCAAATCGTGCTCCATAAATAAAATCGTGTCGTCTGCATATTGCAAATAGATAACCCTCCCTCCACTAAGTGAGGTATGAGACCACCTATCTGACCATCCTCCTTTGCCGAGCAATAAAATGGCCAACATGTCCGCCACAATATTAAACAATATAGGGACAGCGGATCCCCTTGGCGAAGGCCCTTTTTAGTTTGGAAATAATGACCGATGTCATCATTTACTCTAATACCGACACTCCCCCCTGAACAAATTGCGTAATCCAATCACACCATTCTTGTGTAAATCCTTTCATACGCAAAGCTTGTTGGAGGAATGGCCATTTTACTTTATCATATGCCTTTTCAAAGTCAATTTTGAATATAACTCCATCCATCTTCTTCGTTTGAAGCTCATGGATGGTTTCATGGAGGACGACCACACCTTCTAAAATGTGTCTCCCTGGCATGAACGCCGACTGCGTCGGTCTAATAATCTTTTGAGCAATTTCAGTAATACGATTAGTACCTACTTTTGTAAAGATTTTAAAACTGACGTTGAGAAGACATATTGGTCTATATTGTTGAATCTGAACCGCATTTTCTTTTTTGGGAAGCAAAGTAATAACTCCAAAGTTTAGTTTAAACAAGGGCAAGTTTCCTTGTTTCAGCTGAACGAAAAGAGCCATTAAATCATCCCTAATAACCTCCCAGAAGGTCTTGTAAAATTCCGCAGGAAAACCATCTGGCCCCGGAGCCTTATTGAGTTCCATTTGAGAGATGGCCTCATACACTTCTTTCACTAAGAAATCAGCTGTAAGAATGTCATTCTCTTGTTGCGTCAATTGCGGTATATCATGAGTCATGCTTTCATCGAGTACTATATCATTCGGGGCTGCATCCCCAAACAATTTCTTATAATATTCTGTAATGTATGTCTTTAAATTCGACTCGCCTACAATGGTTCCTTCGTCTTGCTCTAATTGAAAAATCTTCTTTTTCCTATGTTTGCCATTTGCTATGAGGTGAAAATATTTTGTATTATTTCCCCCTCCTGGATATATTTTACTTTTGCTCGTTGAGCCCACTTGGTCTCCTCATCTCTACGAAGACAGCAAAGTCGATCATTTGCCGCCTTCAAAGCATCCCGCTCCGACGAACTAAGCGGTGTGCTCTCAGCTTTAATATCTAACAAATCGATGATTTTTAGCAATCTTTCTTTCTCCTGTTTATATTTCCCACTTTGGTTTTTAGCCCAGCCTTTAAGGTATCGCCTTAAGTGTCGTATTTTGTTTTGCCATATCTCTATAGGTGAGTTCCCGTTTACTACAGCCGCCCACTCGGCCCCACCATTTCGTAGAAACCCTCGGTCCGAAGCCAAGATAATTCAAACGAAAAGCGGGCATTATTACCTAGGTGGGCTTGTACCCCTGAATCCACGAAGAGGGGTGTGTGATCCGACCCAGCTCTACTCAAGGCTTGGACCGAAACCAAAGGAAATTTTTGTTCCCACTCAGTTGTTGCCAAAATCCTATCCAACTTTTCATATGTAGGAACTTCTCTCCTACTTGCCCAGGTGAATTGTCTTCCGGTCAATTCTATCTCTCGCAACTCTAGACTCTGGATGATGGCATTAAACATTATAGGCCATCTTGGATTGTATGACGCATTGTTCTTTTCTTCAGGTTTCCGAAGTATGTTAAAATCCCCACCCACCAACATTGGTAGTGGTTCTTTTCGCATAGTCGGACTAACTCTGATAAAAACATAGGCTTGTGTTCATCTTGAGCTGCCCCATAAACAGACACCAAAACCCATTCGAAACCATCACATTTGGATTTTACATAGAGTTTAACACAAAAATCCCCTACATCGACATTTTTAACTTGGAGCGTTGCAGTGTTAACGCCAATAAGCATCCCCCCGGATCTACCTCTTGGTGGCAAGCAAAACCAACTAAAGTCCTGCCCCGCCGCCAAATGGGTTAAAAAAGGGGTGGAAAAATTAGATCTTCCCGTCTCCGATAACGCGATAAAATCTAATTTCCTCTCTCGGATTGATTCTTGAACAAACAAGTGTTTTCCGGGGTCACGAAAACCTTCACTATTCCAAAAGATCCCTTTTAAACTATGCATCTTTACTCTTTTTTTGTAGTTTAATCCTAGCACTTCTACGTTTGTTTAGAGTGGAGTAATCTTTCTTTTTCCTGGTCCGAGTGACCCTCTCCGATATGATAGAAAAATCAGTCCTATCTTCCATATTTCTAGTAATATCATCTTCCTCTAGATCCTCAGTAAGACACGAAGCCCTATTAAGGATTAAACTATGTGGATGATCATCATAATTTTCCTTCATATTATTTTGCAGAATGTGCATAGTTCTATCTAATTCCGATTTCTTAATCAAAGCAGCAGAAATAGCAGATTTAGATCCTAAGGAAACCCCCAATTTAGACGCTCTATCAACAACCTCTTGATCCGAAAAAGCGAGAATAGAAAAACTTTTATTTAAATTCGTACCTGGACCCATGTCGCGACGCTCCGCCAATGCCATTGCCCGCTCCATCTGAGGGACATCCGCATTAAGCTGCGCGCGAAGCCGTCCACTCGAGCGAAGGCCCAAAGCCTCCGGATCCGGGATACCACCGAAGTCGATGACGCGCTGACGTGATGCCTCCCTCCCTGCATCACCCGCCTGGTGAATTGGGAAGGAAGGAATCGAAGGGATGTACACCGGTGCCCGGCTACGCCGGCCGTCGCTGCCCCCTCGAGCCCCCCCGCCTGGGGTGCAAGGAGACACCGTAATCGCAGCCCCCAAGCTCGATCCGGCCCCACCGCCTGTGGTGCCAGGAGAGCGCAGAGGACACACCGTCGCCGAAGACGGTGAGACGACCATCTCCTGTCCATCCTCTCCGAACGTGCCCGTTGGCGTCATCACCATCACGTCATGGGTGTGCACCCGCTGCCCAGCCGCACACGGGGAAGCCACGGTCACCGTGGTCGCTGCCCCCTTGCTCGATCCGGTTCCACCACCTGTGGTACCAGGAGAGCATGGGGCGCATACCGTCTCCGAAGACGGCGAGGCGACCACCTCCTGCAGTCCAGCCGCATTGGACACCACCGAGGGTGCCACCACCTGCGCCTCATGTGCTGCAAGCACGGCGTCCACATGACACCCTGCAGCACCGTCCATGGAGGGCATTGCTGCCACCTCCGAAACTCCAGAACCAGCCCCCTCCTCCGTGTCAGAAACACTCGAAAACCCCAGTCGTAGCGCGGAGAACTCCTCCCTTGCGCGATCAAAAGAGCGACGCACTGTCGGAGAGAAAACCACACCCGTCCTCGCCTCCGAGATAGGAGGTTTGGCGGTGGATCCGCCACCCGTCTCAGTCTCAGTAGTGCTCTCCTTCACGTTACCAGAACTTGCTGTTTTGTCATTGTACCCAAGTTTAGCTACAGCCGCTGCAAAGTCATCCCCAATGTCATCATCGTCTTCATCGTCCTCTTCCTTTCCGTCTACTCCCATCACCACGTCGGATCAGCCGGTGGCTCCACACCCTCCACCACAAAAGTGAGGTCGTAGAAACCATCCTTGATAAACATGGGAAAATGCCTAGGAATCTTGGTGTAGTCAAGGCACCCAATACGGATCCGAAGCACCCCATTCTCTCTAGTGAAAGCCATGTCAATCTCCAGAGTTTTACCGTACATGTCTCCCAGAGCCCATAATGCAAGAAAATCGCCATTGTGCGGGCTTGGTATCCCAGACACTCTGACCCACACCTCCGGCAAGGTTCTCATCGGTTGAGGCCTATGTGCCCAATTGTCCACCGTCAGCGCACAAGCACTGTTAGGAACCCGACAAAGACCAAAGATCTTCAGCCTCTCTAGATCATTCCTTGTAGGAAATTGCACCTGATACCTATTAGGTCCCATCTGTCTCACCTCCCAAACAAAATGCTCAGAAGGAACCAGCCGCTGCAGTTGAGTCACAATCTCAGGGATGGACATCTCCCCCCTTGTCACCACCAAGGAAGCAAGGCGCTGATTCTCCATCCTTGGTTTGTACGTGTCGGTGCAAGGATACTCAAAGAAAATGAGCTCCTCATGACCATACCCATACACCCTGATTTGCGGCTTCGGAGCTGTCAATAAATGACACAGTTTTCCCCCATGAGCCAGCCCCACATATGACACAAATGTCCCCCTTACAGTCCACGAGCGATGTCCAGCAACACCACACCGGTAGCATCTCTTCTTCTTCGGGATTGCAGCATCCAGGGCGACCGCCAGCTGATCCGCCGAAACAGCAGCCGTTGGTGCCTCGACAACCAACGCAGCAGCCGCGCCTTGTGCCCCTTGGGTCACCGGAGCCACCGCCGTGACCTGCGCTGACGCCACGGCCTGAACCGGTGCCGCCGTCGGTGCTGGCGCCACTGTAACTGGCGGCACCGTAGGCTGCTGGGGAGGGGTGGGCACGGGCGCGACATGGACCGGCACCGAAGCCTGGCCACGCCCGCGCACGCAAGAGGTCCCTCCCGAAGCGACCACGGACGCCACGGTGTTCATACTGGCCGTGCCCGCCGTAGCCATGGTCGTGAGCACCATAGCCGGCCGAGCCGCCATGGCTAGCCGTGCTGCCGTGTCCGGCTGCACCACCATAGCCGGCCGCGTTGCCGTACCCCTCCGCACCGCCGTAGCCATGATCGCCGTAGTCCGCATGGCCAGGCGCGCCACCATAGCCCGCACCTCCAGCATAGCCGGCGGCTCCTCCATAGCCAGCCGCGCCGCGGCCCCGATAAGCTCCCTCGCGGCCATATGGTCGTCTCCCACGTCCGCCACCATAGCCGGCATAGAAACCTCCCCTCCGGCCTCTTCCTTCAAATCCCGAGCCGATGTTGAAACCCCCACGATGGCCAGCGTTCACAGCATCGCCGTGGTACCCGTGATGTCCAGGAACGAAACCCGGTCCATCGGGATGCCCAGCTGTTCCGCTCGACGAACCATGCTCGTAATTGCTAGACGGCCACCGAAAGTTCCTCTCCCCGGCGGTGCCCCGCCTCCACGGCCGTGATCGCCTCCACGCCCGCCGCCATGGAAGGGCATGGCGTCGCCGCGCTCGAGTGCGTCCAACGAGGTCGACACACGCCGCCAGAAAGATCCTAACAGCCGCCGGAGACCGAAGCCAGCCGCGTTAGGTTTAGGTATCGGGATTTTTTCTTTTTCCAACGCACTAGCCCGTGGGCTTCCATGCACTCTGGGCTTAGCCGGGCCGATACCCACTTCGCCACAAAGTTTCAAATTTTGAATCGAGCTCCATCCTCGGTATGCGGATCTCACCGCCGGTGAACGTACCTGCGTTGGTGATCGTCGTCGTCGACGCACCGTGATCCAATCCCCATGCAGGTCTTCTTCAACGAATGACGACGGCGGCATGACGGGGAGTTTTGGCGCACGCATCCGTGGTCGCGACGCCGTACCTGCAGAGATCTCCGGCGACGCCGTACCTACAAGGAACTCCGGCTTCGTTAGATGAATCAACGCGTACCTCTGTCTTCTCCTCTTCTCCATTCTCCTCTCAAATCTCGACGACGTTGCCGAGAGAGCCCGCGACGGATCAGTCGCCGGCGTCGCGCACAGCTCCATGTAGCTCGCCGAGCGTGTCCGCGACGGAGCGGTCGCCGGCGTCGCGCAAGCCTCCATGTACGCCGTAGGTTCGACGACAGCCACCTCCCGCACTCCGCCATCCGCCTCATCCTCCGACTCATCCGTCGAGAGGCACCAGAACCGACCTCCGATGCGAGGTGGGAGCAGAGGTGAGGCCGCCGTCGCCGGCGTGGGCGTCACCGGCGCGATCGCCTGGGATCCCACCGGTTTTTCTGGGGTCGCCTCCCGGATCGCCTCCAACGGCTCCATGACCAGGTTGATTCCTTTGTTCCTAGAATGTAGAACCATATGTTCCACCAGTACCCAACATCAAACTAATATATGTACCTATACATATGCTCGTTTCTTCACCAACAAGTATATTTATAGGCACGTCTTTAGAAGCGAATTATCTTATATGCATGCCCATTTTACTAACTAAAGAAAGATTGCATACATAATGCGTGCATAGACAGAAAATTGTGACAAAATTGCCAAAGTCCTGTGCGGCCGAGTTGCTTCTGGAAGAAGTATTTTATCTGATTTGGAAGTTAGTGTGATGGATTAGTCCTCACCTGGTTAACCGACCCTCAAAAGTGCAGCTAATGCCTTTTCGTACGGCATGGTCCGTACGTGACCGTACGGACGGTGAAAGATGAACCAAATGCCTTATTTTTTTGGTTTATTACTTTTACTGGTTAAGTAAGTCGAGGAGACATGACGATCGAACGAGCAAAGAGCAGGTGAGGTCAGATAGCGATCCGACGACACCGAGGAGGCTTCCAGATAACATTTGTTCGATCGAACGGTTGAACCTGTTCCTTGCCTATCTCGACCGTCAACACATTAGCATAGTATCTGATATCTCTCAGTTTCCAATTTTCCATATCATCAGTTGTTCTGAATCGGATGTAAGAAGAAGAATTAAGGAAGTCAAATGCTTACTGCAAAAGCGAAGCAAGACGTGTGCTTGTGAACGCCAAAAAGAGCAAAGGTGACGCAAGGAAGCTCAATCTACAGCATGCACGTAACCAATTAATTAATCAAAGGCACCGATCGAGATGGATACAGCTAAAGTCGAAGGACGGATCTGATTGTTGGTGTAGTGGTAATCAACCATAGATCCAAAGGCATGGTGATTATTGTTCTCTATGATACGGAAAAGAGACAGCTATAAAGATTTGCATGCCAGATCGATCGATTTTCTTCGGTGCCAAGGGGACTAATCAAAGTTGGATGTGATCGCCAGGCAAGAATTATAAGATTTGTGGTTCAGCTTAATTGCACCTCTCCTTCCTGCGAGCTTCCTAATCGTACGGACGCAAAAATAAAATTGTTAGGCAAATGTTCCTGCCATCTGCTACTGATCGGGTGCACCCAAGGAAATCTTGTGATAATGTTTTTCATGTTGTTATGGCCCAACCTAACACAACAATGTAGAAAATTTCATTGGGCTACCCGTTTTCGACGCCGGTGAAAAGGAAAGGGGTAGACGAATCCGGTCAACGGGTCAGAGTGCGGCTGCTTTATGGACTTCTGAGCGTCAAAATTTCACCAAAACTTACACTAGATCCTATTGTGTGTATAAATCTGTGTTGGGAGGTGCAATGAGGCAATATCCAACTCGCAAGTGTGACCCGCTTCAAACACGACATTTGCAGAGGAGGAAGGTTCACGACTTAGAGTGCAAAAACTCCCACTTCGGGTGCACTCGAGGTGAATCTTGTGATAACCTGTGCTCATATTATGTTTTTCATGTTCATATGGCCCAAACTAACACAACCATGTATAAAATTCCATTGTCCTTTCGACACCGGTCAAAGAGGTAGATGCATCCAGTCAACAGGTCAGGGTTTGGCCACGGTGGGGTCTACAGAGTAAACCGAAACTTGCACCGGTTCCTAGATGTGTATAAAAGGAATAATATAAGCATTCAAATGTTAGTAAGATTATTAGTTTATTTGTTAAAAAGATGGGAAAATATTTTTAAATGATTGCCGAGCGTTGGCAAACAGAGCACTCTTGGCAAACGCCTGCTGGTGGGGCCCGCGCCAATCCGAGCCTAGGTTTACACCTGGTCGGGGAGTGGCGCGCAGTTTCTTCCCCAATTTACCGACACAGTTGCCCGTGCGCCAAGCCCACCGCCGCTCTCCATTTATTTTGTGACGAGAATTTTACCAATTCAAACTTGGAGGGCTACTAGCACGAGTGCTCTTTCTCTAGAATTGGCCATTGCGGAAACGTGATTCCATCCTTGTAATCCAAGCCTGTGAAAGTGGACACATCCAATGGCAGCGTGCACGTCATTTGTACTCCGAAGAAAGATGCATACTGCGTACAAAGTCATAGGCAAATTATATCCCCGCTGACCTCAAAATCGGAACTATCGTGTCCGGTAGAGTTACTTGTGGAAGAGAAACATCTTGCGTGATCTGAAAATTGATATGACGGGATAGTTCTGAAACCAATTGACTAAACCATGAAAATGCAGCTAGTGGTGCCTTTTTCGTACTACAAATCCGTACGGTCACCTACGGATTGTGAAACATGAACTGAATGCCTTATTTTTTGTTTTCTTTTGCTAGTCACCAAGTCTAGGAGATATGATGTGCAAAAAAAAAAAAAAAAAAAAGAGCAAAGATCAGGTGAGCTTTGATTGCGATCTGACCGTCAGGAGAACGCTTCCATGTCACTCTTTGTTCGATCGGTCGGTTAACGTGTGCCTTACCTCAAATCTTGATGTTCCTATATATCACTTACATGCTCCATACCGAATGTTAGAAAACGAAGTAAAAAAAGTGCTACTCCGAAAACTAGTGCGATTTATAATTAACATGGTGGAGCACCGCACTAGTAAGAAAATAATTTTTTTGGAACGTGGAGAGAAAAATCTGCTGTCTCTCTCCTAGCTTAAATGTACCACTCTTTCCTGTGAGCTTCCTAATCGTACGGATACGCAAAAAGTCATTGATTGAGAAATCCACGATGCTCACTAACAAACATAGTTTGGTAGGTCAATCTTCTTGCCATTGGGTATCTAGCCATAGTAAGTGAACATGGAATCGGGACAATTTCCCTAATTAAAACTTATCGCGAGATTTGCACAATTGCACACTACACATCTTAATTCAATTATTGATGTACCTACATAGAGATATGCTAGAACGTCCATCAAAATCGTCGAACTTGGTTTCCAATATCTTGGTTGATATTTAGACCTGAAGTCCCAACACCTTCAAAGTTCATTATACTGGATCGATATCAATCAGGATCCATGAGAACAATATATACGAGGCAAATTACAGAAAGTCATTTTGACTCCTGAGGTCCAGTAATCCCACTATTTTATAAAATTTTGAAGATATATTAAAAAGTTTTAGAAAAATGTGAAAAAATCATGCATGTTCTAAATGGTGTATAATATAGCCATGCAAAATCTCAATGCAAAATATTTTGTATTATGGAATACACAAAAATGACAAAAGTTGAAAATTTGAAACTATACATTATTCGCTATATCCAGATCTGTACATTTGTCATTTTCGTGTAGCTCAAAATATAAAGTATTTTATATTAATATTTTACATGTTTGTATGATATATCATTAAGAACATGCATGATTTATTTCAGTTTTTTTTTTTTCAAATAGCGAAGATCACCGAAGCTCAATAGCACCAAAGAACAAAGAACCACTGTAGCTAGTCGACACATCTTACTGTCACATTGTACGGACGTACGTATATGGGTCCTAGCTGAAAAATTAATAAGGGAACAGTTCTGCGGCTGCACGCACGCACTTGAGGTCAGTCAGAAATGCAAAAAAAAAGCTAGCCAAGCACACGCACGTATATCGGAGGGAGCATTTAGTGTATACTGATACAAGTTGCTGCTCCAGGGAGGCGGGCATTAACATAATCACAAACTTAGATAAGTACGACTAGTTGAGTGGTAGTACTGTAGTGTATCACACTTCGGCGGCAACTAGTGCTGGCGGTGCCAGGAATTTGGCCACGGCGCGTGTGACAGCATGGGCTTGTTCCTGTTTTGTTCGTACGGGGAACGTGCTACTTGCAGGATGGAACAGAATAAGCATCCTTAATACTTGGCCTACCGATTTGCATAAAGCATAAGGATGATTTCAACGGGGCGATCCAAACCGGACGCCCGTTTTGTCCGCGTTTTGTCCGTTTGGGTCGGGGCACAAACGCGCGTCCGGCCCATGTCCGCCCCATTCCGGTCACTGCATCCAACGGGCCGACGCATTGAGTCCGTCCGGCCAGGGTTTTTGATCTTTTTTGCCATGGTGATCACATTGCAACAAACCAAACATATAGCAAGCAAATGAACTTAAAATAAAACATAACCCCGGCATCATAGGCCATGTCCGCATACATACCCAAAATATTACAAATTCCATGTTTTTCTGACCATATCGGCCATAGTTCAACGCCGGCATGCAACATAACTAAAACGACCGAGATGTGATCAATCTCGGTCCATGTAGTACCTTTACTTCTTGAGGTAGTAGGCCTTCTTCGTAGGGGTGAGGGCCGACAGATCCATGTCCATGATCTGGCCTCCTCTTGGCGTAAGGCGAGATCAAGATCCTTGGCCTTCATGTCGGCCTCCTTTGCTCTTGCCTTGGCCTCCTTGGCCCTAGCCTCGGCCTCCTTGCCTCTTGCCTCGGCTTCCTGTGCTCTAGTCCGAGCATTTTCCTCTTCTATATCGAGCTTCTTCTTCTGCAATTCGAAGTAGAGCTTGGAAGACGTCTCTCTCTCTTGGCGTTCATTTTCTCTCATCGCCTCCTTCTTGTCACATGACTTGTCCTTTTGGGATAGGAACCCGTTCAATGTTTCTTGCAAGGCAAGGGTTGTTGCATCGCGTTTCAACTCGGCTTTCGAGTTGTTCTTCCCCCTTGGCCTCCCATCCTTCTCCGTTGTGTCCCCTCCCTTATCAACTGGCTCTCCACCATTTTTGAGGGAGGCGTAGAGGTCCTTCCATTTCTGCTGGTTCTTGAGTGCCTTGTAGCAATGGGTCAAGTTGAAGGCCTTCTTATGTTGAGCCTTGAAGGTTTCCAAACCTTGCAAGACCTGTGCATACAAGGTTATAGCAACCAAAATCATTGTAGAACAAGAGCTAGGAGACCAATGCATAAGAAGGGAAGAGGAATTACCAATTCCTTCACTCCATAGCCACTTTGTGGCCGGGCTTCAACGTTTTCAACGGAGCCGCAAAACTTGCTCATCTCCGCTTGTATGTGGAGCCACCTCTTGGAGATAGATGTCTCGGTCCGCTGCGTTTGAATGTTGTAGGACGGAAGGATTCTACATTCATGGTGCCGTCGCGGAAGATCTCGACCTTGGCGGTCGGGCCGCTGAGCTGGCCGCCGCAGTCGCGACCGCGACCGCTCCCACGGTCGGGGTAATTCCAATCAGGAGGAGGACAGCGGTCGCGGTCCTGGACACGAGGTCAGATTCGTCGTCCTGGCTCTGCTGCTCGGCGGCGGCCTTCTTCGCGGCGTCGAGCCTGTCCTGCTTCAACCTCCTCCTCCGGGCGCCCCGCTTCTGGGTCTCTGCTGCCCTCTGCTCATCCGTGAGCTCCTTCTTTGGTTTCTTTGCAGCTTGGGGCGCAGGTCCAGCGGCGGTGCCGGCGGCGTCAGGTCCAGCGACTGCTGCGGCCATGGCTAGGGCTGGAGTGTGGACTGGGGTTTTGGGAGAGGAGAGGCCAGAGTATGGATTTTGCCTCTGATGAGCGGGCCAGGGGCGGACTAGAGGAGGACACAAAAGCGGTCCTCTCGCGTCCGCGACCGGCGCAAACCTGGCCCAAATTTGATCCAAGAATGGGTCGCGGCGGACAGAAAAACGGAGCGCGGTCCGTTTGCGTCGTCCCGTTGGGCCGTGTTTTTGGCTCCCACGGACGGGGACGGAGGCGCGCGGACTCGATGCGTCGCCCCGTTGGAGTCATCCTAATATCCCGTGGAGGAAGGTAGGAAGCCTTGGGCTACTGATTTGTATGTTTATTGATCGCCGATCCCTTTTGCGATGGGTTCCTTTGAGATCGCCACGACCAGAAATGTAATAGTCCTCTGTATATTCACTACGGGAAAGCCACAAGACGCCGACGGCCAATATGTACGCCGACGGCTAAATGTCAGGGCCGTCGGCGTATGAACGGACACACGGTTGCCCTGCAGCCAGGCCGTCGGCATGCAAAAACCGTCGGCGTGCTCATCTTTACGCCGACGGCTGCCGTCGGCGAAACTTTGGTTGTCGGCGTAAGTTGACGACGCGCACCCCTGAAAACGGCCACGTTGGGACGGCGTTAAGGCAGGAGATACGCCGACGGCAATGCCGTCGGCCTATCAGTTTTTTTTAATTCACCTTATTAAACTCCGTCCGTGGTAGCTCAGTGTGAAGGTCACATAAAATGACGTTGTGCGCGGGTTTTACTTTTTTAGATTTTTCTGAATTAATTGTAGCAAATTTTGGTCTCACATGCAATGATAGCGCGCAAAACGTGCACTGCGGGGTCAACCGGAAGGAATCTTCCTAAACCGTCGTGGTATCTGTGATGAAACATGACCTTGGCAACTAGTTCCACTTTGCTACCCTCTTCCGGCTTCGGTCAAGGTTGTAGACGATAAGTTGGACTTTTCTCCGGCTGGGCTAGGGTTTCGCCGGAGAGGCGGTCCGGAGCATCGGGATGCCACCATAAGCTAGGGGGTGCCATACCATGTGTGTAAAAGTGTGATATGGGTTTTGGATGGCAAAGATTCCACTCCGGGGTGTGACCTGCTTCACACACATCCACTTCTCTCTAGCGAGTTTCCCGACTTATAGCGTGAAAGTCCCGGATCGGACAAACCGGAGGGAATCTTGTCAAGAGTTGGGTTATACCTTTCTCTTGGGACTTCCTAGGGCCTACCCTAACACAACCAAGCAACTAGTTCCACTTTGCTACCCTCTTCCGGCTTCGGTCAAGGTTGTAGACGATAAGTTGGACTTTTCTCCGGCTGGGCTAGGGTTTCGCCGGAGAGGCGGTCCGGAGCGTCGGGATGCCACCACAAGCTAGGGGGTGCCATACCATGTGTGTAAAAGTGTGATATGGGTTTTGGATGGCAAAGATTCCACTCCGGGGTGTGACCTGCTTCACACACATCCACTTCTCTCTAGCGAGTTTCACGACTTATAGCGTGAAAGTCCCGGATCGGACAAACCGGAGGGAATCTTGTCAATAGTTGGGTTATACCTTTCTCTTGGGACTTCCTAGGACCTACCATAACACAAGCAAGCAACTAGTTCCACTTTGCTACCCTCTTCCGGCTTCGGTCAAGGTTGTAGACGATAAGTTGGACTTTTCTCCGGCTGGGCTAGGGTTTCGCCGGAGAGGCGGTCCGGAGCGTCGAGATGCCACCACAAGCTAGGGGGTGCCATAACATGTGTGTAAAAGTGTGATATGGGTTTTGGATGGCAAAGATTCCACTCCGGGGTGTGACCTGCTTCACACACATCCACTTCTCTCTAGCGAGTTTCACGACTTATAGCGTGAAAGTCCCGGATCGGACAAACCGGAGGGAATCTTGTCAAGAGTTGGGTTATACCTTTCTCTTGGGACTTCCTAGGGCCTACCCTAACACAACCAAGCAACTAGTTCCACTTTTATACCCTCTTCCGGCTTCGGTCAAGGTTGTAGACGATAAGTTGGACTTTTCTCCGGATGGGCTAGGGTTTCGCCGGAGAGGCGGTCCGGAGCGTCGGGATGCCACCACAAGCTAGGGGGTGCCATACCATGTGTGTAAAAGTGTGATATGTGTTTTGGATCGCAAAGATTCCACTCCGGGGTGTGACCTGCTTCACACACATCCACTTCGGATGGAGAAATCAGCACAAGTGTGTTATCGCATGCACGCGTGTGAAGGTTAAGCATGCAAGTGAGGTGGTTATTGTCTCTTCCATCCTCCCACCACACCCACCAACATGTGCTAGGGCCACATGCAAGTTTTATAGGGACCCCGAGGCAGGAAACAAGTAATAGTATAATAAAATGAATTAATAAAATAGATAATAGAAGTAATAGTATATTCAAAAAGTTTTTGAGCGGCGCAAAGAGAGTATATATGCTTTAATACATACTATTAAAATAATAATTTTTTAAAAATACATAATTAAAAAAAAAATTGGCTGCCGTCGGCGTAGACTTTGGCCCTAAATATCTACGCCGGGTCGAGGAAAGAGAAAACAAATCTCTCCCCGCTCTCACCCCGCCGCCCCGAGGTCGCGCCCCACCCCGGCCGCCTCCTGCCCGGCCGAGCCGCCTCCACGCCCTCCCCACGCCGGCCGCCTCCTCCACGCCCTCCCCACGCCGGCCTCCTCCCTATCCCGTCCCGTCCCCTCCCCGGCCGCCTCCTCCCCATCCCGGCCTCCTCCTCCACGCCCTCCCACCCCGGCCGCCTCCTGCACGTCCTCCCACGCCCCACGCCGGCCGCCTCCTCCATGCCCTCCCCACGCCGGCCTCCTCCCCATCCCGTCCCCTCCCCGGGCGCCTCCTCCCCACCAGCCGTCTCCTCCCCATCCCGGCCTCCTCCTCCACGCCCTCCCACCCCGGCCGCCTCCTCCACGCCCTCCCACGCCGGCCCCCGTGCTGCCCGTGCTGCTGCCCCCGGCCGTGCTCCTGCCCCCTGCCACCTCCCGCCACCGCAGGTCCTGAACATGGTGAGCTCCTACCCCCTGTTTTTTTATTAGGGTTAGTAATTTTGTTATTGATTTGGTGCAAATTTGGTACTGATTTGGTACAGGAGATCGGGTAGGAGACGTCACACCACGCCTCCCGCCGCTCTCTGGAGCCGCCCGGTCACGCTTCGAGGGTGAGCTAGAACTCCGTCTCCTCCCTCGCATTTTTTTATGTCGCGTCGCGTCGCGTCACCTAGGTGTCACTTCCCGTCCGCAAGCGTTACGAAGATAAATATGCATTAGAGGTCGGCATATTTTGACCGTAACGCTTCGGCATTTACGGGACAGTCGGCGGATCCGTAGTTGGGTACGTTCTCCATGTTCTGCTCCGATCTGAGTCAGGATTTCGGTAGCGCCTCCCCGTTGCTCTCCGGATGCACATCCTCTTGGCTTTTTGTCGAGACGTGTATCGGGAGAGCAGCGGGGAGGTGCTGCCGAAATTCTGTCTCAGACCGGGGTAGAGCATGGAGAACGTACTCAATCTACGGATCCGGCGGCTGCTAGGACCTTCACCTATTAGAGTTGTAGGTTGATGCATGTGTTTTGCCCGGTAGAAAATAAAAATATGATGCATTTAATTTCATGATATTATTGTTTGGCTCGCAGGAAAGCAGAGGATGGCTGATAATGGGTGGATGCATAGTGGCCGAACTAGTGCGGTTGACAGGACAGACGAGTGGGTATGGAAGACCAATTTGTTAGTGAAGGAGTTAGCGCGTGGTTCAAAGTCAGGCATTCGTCCAAAGTGCCCTTGCGCTCGTTGCAGGCTTCGTCAACGTCGGGGAAAGGATGAGATGACTAAACACCTCTGGTCTCATGGGTATATGCTGAACTTCGTCACGATGGTCGACTTTGGTGAGTACGAACGCGAAAGTGGTAGGGTGATGCGGCAGCGGATCAATGGCAATGAGGATGATGGGCTTAGAAACTTTCTAGATGATCTCCGTGATGGCGACGTGCCAGATTCGCCACCTTCACGGGAGGAACCGCCAGAACCAGAGGAACCGCGTGAACCAGAGGACCCGGAGCCAACCGCGAAGGCCTTCTTTGATATGATGGCCTCGGGTCAGAGGCCTCTGTACGAGGGTGCAAAAATTTCTCAGCTCGATGCCATCTCGCAAGCACTAGCCAAAAAGCTCCAGTACGGCAACACCCGTTCATGCTTTGAAGCTCATCTGCAAACTTATGGTAACATATTGCCCAAAGGGCATTGTCTGCCTAAAAGCATTACGAAACGAAGAAAATCCTGTGAGATCTCAGCATGGATTACGAAAAGATAGATTGTTGTCCAAAAGGATGCCTTTTGTTTTGGAAACAGTTTGCGGATAAAAAGTACTGTAGCCTGTGTGGGGCCGCTAGGTATCATGAGGTAAACGGAGCTGATGGTCAGAAGATGCAGACAAAAGTTGCCATTAAGATTCTTCGTTACCTCCCATTCATAAACAGAATCAAGCGGCTTTACATGAACAAAGAGTCCGCCACACAAATGACGTGGCACAAGACGGGGAAGAGATACAAGGATGAGCACAGACGGGTAAAGATGGGACATCCATCTGATGGTCAGGCATGGAAGAACTTTGATAGCAACCACCCCGATGAGGCAGCAGAGGCTCGAAACGTCAGAATCTCGATAGCAACCGATGGATTCAATCCATATGGTATGTCGACTGCCTCGTACAGCTGCTGGCCCGTGTTTGTTATTCCGCTCAATCTCTCTCCCGGAGCCCTAATGCAAAGGAAGACCATATTCCTGTCGCTGGTCATTCCAGGTCCTGAATACCCAGGGAAGAATTTGAGTGTCTACATGCAGCCGATTGTGGATAATCTGAACCACTCTTGGCACCACGGGACGTTGACATACGATCGTGCATCGAAGACAAACTTCTTGATGAAAGTTTGGTTCCACAATTCCATGCACGACATGCCCGGGTATGCCCTATTCTGCGGATGGTGTACAGCTGGTAAGTGGCCATGCCCAGTGTGCTGGAACCGACTTGAGTTCCTTTGGCTAAGCGCGGGTAATAAGTATTCCGCGTTTGACACGCATCGAAAGTTCCTCAAAAGAGGACATCGGTTTAGAGAAGACAAAAATAATTTCAAGAAGGGCAGAGTTGAGCATGAAGAAAAAGAGATACCAACTTTCGATGGTGCAGCTGTTGATGCCGAGCTAAGTGCTCTCGTGCCTGCTGGGGGAACAGGCCCACGATATGTGGGATATGGTGTGAGGCACAACTGGAATCACGTGGCAGGCTTGACGCAGCTCGAATATTACAAGGACCTCGAACTTCCACATAGCATCGATGTGATGCACACCGAAAAGAATGTTGGAGAGTCCCTCTTTCACACAGTCCTGAACATTCCTGAGAAGTCGAAGGATAATGTTAAGGCTAGAGTCGATGTTAAGAAGCTGTGTGATAGGAAGAGATTACACATGCAGCCTCCTGAAGGCCGTCGAAAAAACTGGTTCAAGCCGCATGCCGACTTCTGCCTTAATAGTATGCAAAAGTCTGGCATTCTTTTGGCTCAAATTCATCGTGATGTTCCCTGATGGCTATTGTTCGAATATAAGTAAGGGAGTCAATATAAAAGTAGGAAAAGTCACCGGGCTCAAGAGTCACGACTATCATATATGGATTGAGCGGCTGCTGCCGGTGATGGTTCGAGGGTATCTCCCCTACCGTGTCTGGCGAGTGCTCGCGGAGTTGAGCCATTTCTTCCGCACGCTCTGTGCTAAGCAATATGTCCCCTGATTATTCAGAAGCTGCAAGATCTAGTGCCGGAGTTGCTATGCAACTTAGAGACGATATTTCCGCCAGGCTTCTTTACTCCGATGGCACATCTTGTTGTGCATCTCGCGAACGAGTCACTCTTGGGTGGACCGGTGCAGTTTCGTTGGCAGTTTTGTATTGAGAGAGAGTTTAAGTATATTCGAACCAAATGTGGAAACGAAAATAAGATTGAAGCATGCATAGCTGAGGCAACTATCCTCCAGGAGATGACAGCTGCCAGGCTAACTTACTATCCCGATGATGTTCCCACTATGCATAACCAGGCCTCTCGGTACAATGTCGACGAGCCCAAGCAAGACCCCAAGCTCGTCCTCTTCCAGTTTCCCGGTGGCAAGGTGATGCATGTAAAATGCATACATGAACTTTGCACTTTAATTGCTCATATTCCAATCATATTTGCATCATATAAGGTTATATCAATGTTTTATAATGATTTTTGGGAATATTCATTTATTTCCCATTTATTTGGAATTAACCCTGTTTTTCCAGAAAACGTCTTTTTTAGTGTTTCAGACTTTCCGGGAGCTTCGGGACTCCAAAAAGGGCAAGGCCAAAGAGCACGGTTCAGAATTTTTGAGACGAACGCAATGGGCTTAAATTGAATACCAGAAGCCCAACAGGCTGGAAATGGGAGGGTCCCACGCGGCCTAAAATGCCTGGCCGCGTGGGCCCAGCTCGTTTCCCCCTCGGAGCTCCGTGGCCGTCGATCTTTCGTCCACCGACTTCGTCTTGACCTAAAAACGCCTATAAAAAAGGTCCCATGACGTTTCGCGAAAGGAGGCGGCGGAGAAACACGAAACACACGAAACAGAAGACAGAAGGCTGCCGCCGGAGAAGATCGGAGGGGGGAAACGCTGCCGGAATCACCTCCGGAAGGCTCCTCCATCCCCCTCCGGAGTCTCCATCAACACCAACATCAAGACCAGCACCATCTCCATCACCATCTTCGTGATCCACTTCATCCCCCTCATAGTTTGAGATTGTTCGAACCCTAGCTATTGTTTAAGTGCTATTCTACCTGTGTATGATTGGCTACTTGTCATTGTTCGAGGGTGAGATTATATTTTCAGATTGTGTTGTACCACTTATGCCACTGAATATCATCATGTTCGCATGTTGTGAGTAGTTCCCGTATGTTCCTGAGGGCATAGGATGAATTGGCAATGATTTATATATGACATGTGTTGGTATTTTGTCAAGAGTTTATCTTTTATGTGATTCTATGATGGTGTTGTGCGAACGTCGACTGCACAACACTTCACCTATATGGGCTCATAGGAGAACACCGTAGTGTAATGAATTGATGGAGACTTGGGAGGACACGTAAACCTGAGACCGAGTCATGAAGTTATATTATGAGGGTATTAGTATCGGGGACCTTAGAGTGTAATGCTATGGTGGGACTTTAGGTCTTAATAATTCTTGTGCAGTCATTTACTTGGCCACATGATCCATCATAAGGGGTTGTAGTTTATTTATTTAGCTATACCTAATTATGGCTCCGTCCAAAGAAGATTAAAACTTGACAAGATATTCAACGTGTTGTTTAATAAATCTCCATGCCTAGCATCATCCATGCCGCCCTCGGGAACGTTTGCCACATATAAGTTACACATCACTTGAGCTTGTCCTTTTGCCACATAAGAGGATTGGGCTTTCTCTCTTTGAGAGCTTTCAGTTGCTACTATCTGTTATCTGCTTGCAACTATACAACTGAAAATACCAAAAACATCTGCATCTTTTATTGTTTTATTTATCAATCTTACTAACCAATACCTTCAGCTCCTCGTGGGTTCGACAACCTTTTCTAATTGAAAGGTACTACAATTGATCTCCTGCACTTGGGAGCCATCACAAGGCCGGTGGCGGAAAAAGGTATACTTTGACCAATGAAGAGCTGGAGTGCATAATGCTCTATGTGCTTATGAACATGAAGAAAGTGGTCCGCGACGGGGAGGAGGAAGAGGGCAGTTTCCTTAGGTAAAATGGTGAACAAATTACTTTGCAACTAGTAACTCGGTTTCGGTCTAATACGTATTTTCTCCTTTTAGCCAATTCAAGGATGAAACGTGGTCGGGAACATCAGAGTGACCCGATGAAGCCGAGCTGGACACTCTTCTAAAAGAGGGTGCCCCCGGAAAGAAAAAATTCACGGCTTGGTTCAGGGAAAAGGTAATTTCTAACCTGTCCCTTCTACCTTGCAATCCGTGTCCTGTCCCTCCTACTAATACACAAAACAATTTGTACTTGTAGGGAGCTGATCCCAACGTTGTGATGTCGGATGGGTTGAGATGTGTCTCCCAAGGTTGTAACCGTAGAGTCGGGATGTATGAGAAGTATGATGTGAATGGGTACCGCTTCCATACAGAGTTTCACCAGAACCGTTGGCCTAATGCAAAGACTATAAATACCGGGGTCTTCACCAAAGGAGCCGGTGAATTTGATTACTACGTAAGGTTACAGAACGTATACGAGCTGACGTTCAATAACACGAACATATAACTCAAGCTCGTTGTGTTCAAATGCCACTGGTTCGACCCTGTGGATGGACATAGAAGTACCCCTTCCATTGGGTTAGTTGAAGTTAAGCCTTCAACCACCTACCATGGATCCGATGTCTTTGTTGTGGCTCAACAAGCCAGGCAAGTTTATTATTTGCCCTACCCATGCAAGGAAGAGAGACTCATTGGCTAGGAAGTCGTGTTCCATGTATCGCCACATGGTAAGCTACCCATGCCCTCCGAAGACGATTACAACAACATTGACCCTAAAATATACGAGGGGATTTTCTATCAAGAGGAACAAACCTTTGGAGACTTTGGCATACAAGGTCTTCAGGACCGCGAGGACAATGCACAAACAGGTGGTGACTTAGTGGTGGATGTAAAGGACATAGATATGCTCAACAAGTTACATGATGACGATGATGAGCCTCCACCGTGCGATGAGGTTCCACCTTACTACTCACGTGATAGTGATGTTGATAGTGATGATGAGAACCCAAGACTTAATTATGAGACTGATGATTCGGGGTGAGGGTCTTTTATGTCCTTATGGGTAGTATTTACTTTTCAACATGCTTAGTCTTTCAACATGCTTCTTCTTAATTGCATTACATCTTTCTTCTTATTTTCTACATTTTATTATGCTTCTTAATTGGATCATGTCTTTATGCTTAATTGTTTACCCTTTCTCAATGCAGGTGATTGGCCAAGATGAGCCAAGGATGTGTTCGGGTGTTCCGGGTGTGTTTGTATGAATGCTATGAATTCGAATTATGTTTGTGTCATTTGGAGTTTGTATAATGATTTGGATTATATATATGATGTTCTGTGATGTTTTAACATATGTGCAATTTTAATTGTATTCGAAATGTGCTAGAAACCAGCAGCAATAAACTGCAAAAACCAAACGAATATGGTCACCCATACGCCGACGGCATTTCTCCCAGGCGCACAGGAAGACACAAGATGCAGCCACGTGTACACATACGCCGACGGCATTAAAATAACGACCCCCAGCGACTAGCAGGAGCTCGACACGTGGCACGCAGAGGCCGACGGCAATGCCGTCGGTGTATGAGGGCTGACGGAACGGCCGGATGCCGTCTTGTGGGTCCCACCACCACGTACGCCGACGGCCGGGTGGGTACACCGACGGGGCAAAACGCCGACGGCGCTACGCCGACGGCTACCGTCGGGCTTTGGCTACGCCGACGGTCTTTAGATCTACGCCGACGGTTTCCGGCCGTCGGCGTCTCGCCAGATTCCCGTAGTGATTGATATTTGCAAATTTATATAATGTATGTATACTTTAAATTAAATCTATCGAATTCCCACGGAATGACTTTGCACGAGATAAGCCTCAAGTTTGGCAGGCCATGCTTCTGCAGTCTGCATACTCAACTTGTCCCCAACCACACAACAGTACGTAGTTTATTTTAAAACTTGTTGCTACTTCCAAATTCTCCAGAAAAATTTCGTTGCAAACGATTGACGGAGAGGCAGAAAGAAACTGGACTTCAAGCCAGCAGTGCGGCTCTCTCTTTCTCGCACAAGTCCTCCAAGACTAAGGAATACACGTTCGTGAATTGCGGCTTTCTGGGAAGTTCCTAGGCTCTATAATTTGGATCCCGATGATTCTACCAAGTGTGTCGCAATATATTAAGATGAACATCATGAGAGTGGACAAATGGAGGCGGAGCTCCATGTAGCCCTTTATTTTTTAAAACAAATATAAAAAATCATACTTTAAAGTTTCATTTTTTTGAATAAAATCATGCATGTAGAAGATGGTGTGTTCTACCAATATGTAAAATCTCAACTAAAAATATCTTATCTTTTGGGTCACATAAATGAAAAAAGTGTGACATTTGAAAATAGTTAACAACACAAAAATTGAACTCTTTCAAATTTGTCAGGTTTTGTTATTTTTATGTAGCTCGGAATTCAAAATATTTTAATTTGTGATTTTGCACGTTGGTAGAATAGAGCATTGCCTACATCTGGGATTGTTTTTCAGATCTTTTTGAAACTTTAAAATATAGTTTTTGAATTTATCAAAATAAAGAGCTCCGTGTAGTCTGGTCTCCATTTGTGGTTTCCGCGAACATCATGGACTAAGGACTGTCGAGAAAAATATGAGCATGGAGTTACTCCAAATGGGAGATGTAATGGAACAAGCTTTTTCTAGTTTAATTAATCTTGTAAACCATCATCATTTTAATTTGTTTTTGTAAAGATACACTACTAGTACTTGTATGGATGCACTAAAATTAATTTTTGGATAGCATTGTTTTCTTTCAAAATTTCATTTCGTAACAGTTTTTCAAAGATGTGGAAATGTCACGGAGTACAAGCTAGAAACATAGAAGTTCAGACTAAATATTTGAACTTTGGAATTTTTTGCTTGCTTGAACGGACATGTGAAGTAGCTCAATCGACCTTCCTATTTAACCTCAAGTGTGTGATGCCTGCTGCCAACCACTACAAGAAATTTAGATCAAGCTAGTTTTGGATGTATCTAACAAGTCGTTGTCAAATTGGAGAAGAGAGGATTGGCGTGAGCAACAAGTTGTGCTGCCAACAACATTTTGGTTATTAGCTACCTCGGATCTAGTTTGAGACGTTGATGTCCCGACTGACTCCCTGTTACAAGTACAATTATATATTGTTGAACACCATTCAAACGATAGCTTTCACGGAAACTCGTGTGCCGATCGGTATCACGTACACACATTTGTAGGTTATCTTTGCAAACTAATGTAGAAATTTTGAAGACTAACGCAACGAGTCAATTTTAGAAACATGGTCGCTGCAAGTGTTCGCATGTCTGGTATGCTTAACGTGTGGTTGTGATCCTCTGCCACTTTATCTCTTGCAGAAGTTTCATAAAACGAAACCACAACTTTAGGCTGTTCATCGCGAATCTCAGTTCTGGTGGTAACAGTTCTCACAAGATCTAAAAAAACACATTTGACGCCAGACCTGACCACCTGGGTCCACTAGCCAGGCTACATGGCATTGCCATCCTATTTAATCGAATTTTATTACTCCCTCCGTTCGAAAAAATGATGTCTTGAGTTTGTCTAGATTCAGATGTATGTAGATATGTTTTAGTGTACACATACATCCGAATTTGGATATATGTAAGAATCTTTTCCAAACGGAGTGAGTAAAAAAAAGCAATTACAAAAGGTGAACCCTCACACTCGGACATTGTCGTCCAGTGGACTTGTGGTATGATGACGGGTTAACCCCTTTCGTACGGAAAGGAGAGATATGTCGTACGGATGTCGAAGCATGAGCCGGAGATATATTTCTTTCTTGATCAGATAAGGAAAAAGCAGGTGAGCTCCGAGAGTGACGACAATCACGAGGACGCTTCCGACAATCACTTATCCTTCCTCCAATTAACTAATCTTGGCCGTCCAACACTAGCACTTTGCGTGTCGTGTCTTGATCGAAATCCCCCATCACCTTGTTCCACTCAAATCTTATCTTATGAAAGGGATAAAAAGTGCAAGTTGTTACTCCAAAGCTGCAAATTAAGCTAGCGTGGTTTGGCTACATTTAGCTTGATTGAGCACCGTACACCGTACTTACGAGTGTACGGATGATTGCGAGGAGGAGGGCAAAAATTAAGGTGATGCTAGTTCGATGGATTCATAATCAATTAATTACCAAAAGAGCAACAAATATCTAAAGTCGATGCATGGATCTGATAGTTAGTGTCCCTAACGATCAATTTCGAATGCAGATCAATATTTCGAAGCTGCTACTTAGAATCATAGATGGTTATTTTTTGTTCTTGACTGCCATTGAATTTAGTTTTTCGAGCCTCTTTGAGTATTGAAACATTTTTTTTGATAAAGGGTTTTATTCTATACTACTATTAAAAGAGCAAACTTGTCTTGTTGGGATACTTTAAATCTGGGCCCTTCAATATCCGATCAAACGGCTCAGATCGTCCCAATGTTTGACAACTCAACATTGTCCGTTTTGGACCGTTTTACCCTCCCACCAAATCACATAATACTACCGAACTGCCACCATACCCGTTCGTTCAGTCTTTTTCTCATTTTCCAGACAGAACGTCCGTCGTCAGGCAGCCCCGTTGGCAGTGGCTCGCCGGTGGACATCGTGGAGACCCCTGGCGAGTACGCCTTGCTGCCCGGGAGCCTCGCCAGCACGGCGTAGGCATTGGCGGCGGCGCTCCGATGGACATCGTGAAGACCCAAGGTCAAGCATGCGACCTCCGCGCTGCATGCCCAGCACTTTGCGGTCGTCGATTCGTGCCGCCTCCGTGACCGCTGTCGGTTCGCGTGAGCCAACGACTTCCGTGCGGATCCGCGTGAGCCAGCTTGCCGCTAGAGCCTGCACACGAGACCAGCAACGACCACGCCCAACAGATGTTCTTCAGGCCGGGACACTAGTAGGAAAAGGCCTACCGCTGGCGGACGGAAATGGTCTACCGCTGCCGGGCGAGCGCCCGCCAGCGGTGATTACGCCAGTGGTAACATTTTACCGCTGGCGGGCACTACTTCTACCCGCCCGCGCGAGGTTTGGCAGCGCTGGCGTGCAGCCTCGGCCGCCAGCGCTAAGGTACCACGGCCGCCAATGGTACGCCTCGCTGGTAGGAGTTCTGAGAGCGCTGTACGCCAGCGGTACGCTTCTCTGTCCGCCAGCGGTACATTTTCGTGGTATTTTTTGTTTTTTTTTAAATAACGTATTACAGCAATATATCAAATATAAATACAGTATATTCAGGTAGAGCCGACCAAAATGACAGTAGTACCACATATAGATGACCAAATTGTGATACACAAATACATAAGTTCATTATCACATGCATTACAATACCAAAATAAGAACCACAATGTGATACACAAATACATAAGTTGTCATACACAAATACATCACATAAATGATAGAGAACCACAATGTTTAAGAGAGGGCGCGATCGATGAAGTTGGCGTTTCGATCATCCGGTTGTTGTTACTCTCTTTCAGTGGCTTCAAGTCCTCTTGGCGTTGACAACTTCCCCACTAGTTTCTTCATTTGTAAGTATACACAAAAGGCCAATAAAAATGTTAGCTAGCAACTAAATTGTTCACATGTCGTGCAGAAATAAACAAAGTATACACAAAATAAACTAAGCAACCTTGGAAGAATGCATGCCTCATACTTAGGTTCGGACACACAAATTCAGAGACGGCGTCAGTGAAATCCAGTGGGATGCAGAAAATGTGTATTCGTGCATATCACAGGTTTCACTAACGTCGCCTCCGGATCACATAGTGCCACATCATTTTAATCATCGGCATTGTAAAGGAATGAAGTATTATTGGAAGACTTAGACAAAACAAGATTCAAAAAATATTATGCCTCATACTTCGAATATTATTGGAAGCACACAAGGAATTCAGATAACCTTGTTGAACCAAGTAGGAGGCACAGAACTTGTATGTGTGCATGATACAAGGTTCAACAAACTATCAGAATTCATGTAGTGCGCCACATCATTTTAATCATCGGCATTGTAAAGGAATGAAGTATTATTGGAAGACTTAGACAAAACAAGATTCAAAAAAATATTATGCCTTATACTTCGAATATTATTGGAAGCACACAAGGAATTCTGATAACCTTGTTGAACCAAGTAGGAGGCACAGAACTTGTATGTGTGCATGATACAAGGTTCAACAAACTATCAGAATTCATGTAGTGCGCCACATCATTTTAATCATCGGCATTGTAAAGGAATGAAGTATAATTGGAAGACTATAGCTAGGGAATTTAAGAGAGATGGTGTAAACTAGAGCTAGGCAATTTAATTTAACAAGAGTACTAAATCGACAACACACCTTTCACTTCTGGCTGATCGTGGTCGGCCTTGACATTGGCTTCGGCGGGAACGGTTCAGAACCATTTAGAGAGCTGAATGGTCTGTCGTCACACTGTTGTGCGATGCGATTTTGTATATCGACATTAGATGGGAATGCACCTTTGTAGTAGAACACCCCGGGTGGCGTTGCACGACAAACATCCGTGAAGATTATTGAAGCAAACCTCTTCTGGATTAGAGCAAACTTTTCCAGGATATCAGCATCTGTGGATTTCGCCATGTCTTTGCACCATTTATCCATAGCAACTGGAAATTCTAGTCTTCGGTAATTCTGTAAGAACTGCTCCATCAGATAGATGACATACCATGCCTCCGTCGGACTGCCATGCGCCTTCTTGATGCAGGGTAGATCCACTTTGTGGACGAATGACATCTTGCCTCGCTTAAGGTTTAATCTTCTTACGATGCCTTCATTTTGATAGCAGTAACCGTTGAGAGCATCATCGAGAACACAACCGATGTGCTTGTAGTCTTTCTTCTTCTCTTCACTACCCGAATCGAGATAGAAGGCCTTCGACTCTTTAGGGTACAGAACGATGAGGGTGCCGTCTTGGTTCCTGCACAAAACAATGAAAAGAAACCATCACTCGCACTTATGCAAAATTAACGATAAAACGTACGAAAATATGTTATATATGACTTACTTGGGAAAGTTAGGCATGAGAAAGATGTTCTTTCTAGTATTTGCAACGAAGATATCTTCGATGAACTTTGTCACGCGTGTCCTACCCACCTGGGTGCTCACATAGCAGTCGGACATGTAGTAGGGGTCGATTATCATGATGTCTCCGGCCGACTTATCATTAAGGAGCTGGTGCGCCATACTTAGCACAAACAGGCGGACCATGGATCGGTGGAGTGCTTTCATGTGGTACATGTTAAAGATGTCATCAAATCTGACAAAGAGCGTGTCTCCGGGGTTTTCATGGAGAAAGCCGGGAAGCCTTGGTACCTTTGCTATGAAAACCGGGTATACGTGAAGTGCTTCCCTGTGAAGTTTGCTCTCACAATAGAGAACCTGTTCATGTAGCGCCTTCATCTCCCCAGACAAGCAACAGGACCACTTCGGCGGCAGGATCGGTTTAGCCATCACATGAGTAGTATGCCAATCGGGGATGGTTATCCTGTCCTGAACTCGGCGCAACTTCAACTTAGATCCCTCCACTGGCTGGCTCATGGACTCTTCAACGCCATGTTTCTTCCTTTTTTTCGACACCACCTTCTGCGCGCACACACAAATATTCGTAGTTAGTAAAACAACACTGTAAGGAAAAATTCACTTGGATGGTGATGAAAAGTTCGGGTACTCCATATGTCATAATTTTAGCAAGTCATGCCAAATTTCACGAAAAAATTCGGCATGACCTTTGCTAAAATTATGTAATATGGAGTACCCGAATTTGCCGGAATGGAAATTAATCAACATTCCGGCAATCTCAAGGGTCTCTAGGGTACCTGCAAACATTTCACCACCACACAAGACCGCATTCGCAACGACAATGCCGCACATATATATATATCATCTCCACAATGCCGCACACATATATCATCTCCACAAAGGCAAACATATTTGAAATGCCACAAACAGCCACAATGCCGCACACATTCTTAATTTTGAAACCCTAATCTATCAAAATATTGGGTCGGGCAAACCCACAAACACCTTGTGGGTGTGGGTGCTAGCTAGGAGGAGAGGAGGGGTGCGGCCAGCTTACCTTGGCCGGGCGGCGGGCTGAGGTGCGGGGGGCGCTCGGGGCCGTCGACGGTGTCGTTGCCGCAGTCACGGTCGCGGTCGGGGAGGTCGATGCGGGGGCGCGCCGGCCGTAGACGTGGGCGCGTCGGCGTTCGTTGGGGAGGCGTGGACGCGCGAGAGAGAAGGGCGGCGAAGGCGCGAGAGAGGAGGACGGCGTGGGCGCTCGGGGTGGCGTGGGCGGCGGCCGGTGGCGACGGCGAGCAGAGGCGGCGCGGGAGGCGGCGGCGGGAGTGGGGAAATTTGGAGAGGGAGAGGGCGCGCGTGGGGAAAAATGGGGAGGGAACCGCGCAGGGGCCACATGTAAGTGGCCACACATACCGCTGGCGGACGGAGAAAAGGGCGCGGGCGGGCCCCACATGCAAGTGGCCGAAATATACCGCTGGCGGACGTCGTTAGCCGTCCGCCAGCGGTAAGGTCTGTTATTTTTATTTTCTGTTTTTCTATTTTTCGTTTATTATTTCAAAAACTTTTTGTCTCCCGCTTTCGTGCGCTTTCACACTTTTCGTCTCCTGCGCCGTTGTGCGCGCTTCAATTAATTTGGAAGATGATCGGTCGCCGGCCGCCGTTTTAATTGTGCATTTGGAAGATGATCGGTCGCCGCCGTTTTAATTGTGCATTGGAAGATGATCAGCCGCCGCCGTTTTGATTGCTGCCCGGCCGCTGGCCTCCCTCTCTGCCCACCGGCCTCCCTCTCCACCCTATATAAAAGGCCACTAATCCATGGCCTAAGCACACACAAATCTCTCTCTAATCCTCTCTCTCTACTATATATTTCCAATGGATCAACCACTCGCGCGCGTTCCATGGCCTCGGCCTCGGTCTCGGTTGTACTACTTCCCCAAGGAGGGTATGAGGTTCAAGGTGTGGGTCACCCTCCGTGCATCACGCGTGGAGAGGTGGATCCGCGACGTGAAGAAGTTATATCTCGACGCCGCACCGATCAAGTGCGTTGGACTCGACTGCGAGTTCACCGACGCTCTACCGGGTCCACAGAAGAATCTTCCACCCGAGAAACAGCAGCGCGCCGCCGTCCTTCAACTCTCGGTGGCGACCGAGACACTTGTCTTCCAGATCTGCTGGGCTGATCGGAAGCCGCAGCTCCTCGTGGATTTCTTAGGTGACAAGACCATCAAGTTTTACGGCGTGGCTATCCACAATGACTTGCGGATGCTGCGCTGCTACGGAATTGAAATTCCGTCCGCGGTCGACCTCCAGAGGGATAGGCGGAACCCAACCGGCAATCCTACTCCGAGTCTTGTTGCTCTCTCCAATGCTATCATTGGGACAAAACTGGCCGAGAAGAAGAAGAAGAAGAAGAACGACGACAAGAACGACAACGACGAAGAAGACCTCCGGATTCGTGGATGGGGCAACGTGCCATTAAGCTACGAGCAAGTCGAGTACGCCGCTCTTGACGCTCGCCTCGGCTTCGAGATTGCGCGGAAGTGGGATAGTCTAAGTGGCTATAATACCAATGGCGACCGTCTTAATGTCGTTGATGCATGAGTAGTCTATATAGCTAGATCGATGTGTGTGTGCGCATGCCGTTGTGTCTTCTCTCATATATATGTATCCGGTTGCAATATTAATTAAGGATCGAAATATTTGGATTTCATATCATGCATTTTTTCCGATCGATCGAATTCATCATAAATATTAATTACTTTAATTTGTAATTTCGATTTACCGGAGAAAGCCGGGAAAGCGCGGGGGAAACCGTGAAGCCGCGCGCGAAACTGGGAAGAATAATTAACCGGGAAGCCGGGAAACCATTGTCAGTGTACTAGTTGCTATGTGAAATGATAAACTTGATTTTCGACAAAAGTTTCACAAACATTCTTCACAAAAAGCACTATCATGTAGAAACATCTACAAGTGATCAATTCGATCAAAATGACCAAGTTATGTTAATTCTCAACGCATAGTTTGTGATAAAGTGCTCATATTCGACACATAGGTGTGTCTTGGTATAGGAAGCAATGGTTCCTAAGGAAATTTATAGATTGTTTTTATAAATATAATTTTCCTAGTTATTTGTATTACAGGCAAACTTAGCGCTGGCGGACGCTCTAGTGTGCCCGCCAGCGGTACTTAACTGACCACTGGCGTACCATTTAGCCTGCCCGCCAGCGGTACTGTCACTATTTTTTTCCCAACTGAGCTCAGCCGCATCCACTACTGCTGGCGGCCCCTACCTTGCGTCCGCCAGCGGTACGTTAAGTACCTCTGGCGGGCATGTTATGTGCCCGCCAGCGGTAGTTTGCCCCGCCTCCTCCCAGATTTCTGCTCCTACCGCTGGCGGGCAGTGTTCCTGTCCGCCAGCGTTACGTCCAGAACCAGTGGCGGACACGAAAAACCGCCCGCCAGCGGTCGTAGCGCTGGCGGACGAAACTTCTGTCCGCCAGCGGTACGCTGGTGGCTATAAGCCTTTTCCTACTAGTGGGAGAGCCTGCACACGTGACTCCACGCTCGAGCAGTCTTTCTTCAATTCCGCTTCGTCATGGGCGTGGCGTCGTCGCCGGAGCTGTGCAGCACAGCGAGGCCGAAGAGGCTCCGAGTGCCCCTGCAATCAAGCGGACGCCGCCGCTGGGCCGAGCTCACCCGCTATCAGGCCACCATGCCACAGCGACCACCGCGCGCCATGGCCACCGCTTAGGCGCTTAGCCACCACATCACACTGACGACGCTGCAGCCAGCTCGGTGAAACATCCTCGCCAGCATCACCCCATCGCCGTGGCACCTACTGCCTACTACTCTGAATCCTCGGGACCTCTGCACCGATCCTCCACCCTGACGCCATACCCGCACCTTCCCCTGCCTCAAGGTTTGCTTGATGTTTTCACTTAGATTCGTTAATAATGTCCACTTTCTGCTGCATGTATTGGTTCATGTTGTAGGTGTGTCTACTGGTGTGTAAATATGCAGTTTGGTCACTTCTTCTATATGATCACTGATCAGAACAATGATGGGGTCCATATATTGGTTTAGCAAGTATCTGTGTATACTGGTGTATAAAATATACAATTTGGTCGCTTCTATATTAATTCCTTTGAATGATTTTTTTGCTTGGTGTAAGAGGAAATATTTAACTCCAAAATTCATGAATTTATGCTGAATTTTCAGTTTTATTGTAGTAACAGACAATGTTTCGATAATTCCAACCCGCACGCCGCCGCAACCGGACTCCCTCGTGGCCCGACGACCTTGCCGCCGTCAGAATCTGGTCGCGGACGACCTGCTCACCTCCGCCGCGAACTCCATTAAAGCACATCCTTCACGCCACAGGCATCCTAATTGCTGATCTCATCCACATAGGTAGATAAAAAGTTCCACGCCTGATTTCATAATCTTTAGCTTCACGAGTTTAGCTGTAACCAATTTAACTGGATGTTAGTATTGTGCATTTCCTTGCTAAAAGTACTTGAGAAATATTTCTGTTGGGTAGGAGAAGACAATGTTACAGAATAAAGTTTGATTAGTAATGAAAAATCAGTTCCTTACTTCGTGCAATTCTGCCACCGTGAGCAGCATCTGAAAGTTAAGAATGAGATGTATTTTCAAATTGTACCATAGTATGGACACCACCACAACAGGTTGTGCAAATAAAAAACAGAGCTGAATTATCTCAAGCATTCAAGTTCCAAGGAAGTATGGATTCAGAAATGGCAATTCACAAGGGTGGAAGTCACTTAAAATTTTACTCGTGCGCCCCACACCTTGTCCATTCAACACAATATTATCTAAACTTATATTTTGTACTTTGTGCTTATGTAATTATAAAATGTACAGTGTAATATATTTATTGGATTTTATATTTGTGGAGACGTGCGTTGCACGTGCATCGTTACTAGTTATTACTCAAAAGATTTAAGCATTACACCCATATCTGCAGCACTCAACGGACTACAATCATATAGAGTATTGAAACATGTACACTTGAAACCTGCTACGGCATAGTCCGAAAAATAGCCAAATTATCCTGCACTAGCAGAGTGCCCATTCGTTGCTATATATGGCCTCTTAAAATATTTCCTCGCTTAGACATGTAAACATAGTTCACGTGAAAATTCATGTTTGTGGAAACACGATTACCATTTAAAGAGCATTCAGACTCCACTTTTCTTTAAATGTATTTCGGTAATGCCATAATTAAATTTCGTACACATATTATATACTCATGTGTTGCTACGTGTGTGTGTGTGTTTTGACAAATTCAGGACACTGCAAGGGTGCAAAATCAACTAAAAATAGTCACGTGATATGAATTAGTTGTGGCCACTACCCCGCCACGAGATCCACACAACATTCTCGTCCTCCCATAATCCTGCTACTCATTGTGCCGATGTGCGCAAGCTTCTAGGAGTTCGGCGACATGGTTGTGTCCATGCTCCTAGGGTTGCCTTCACCATCTTCGTAATCCTCGCCGAATTCATTCCACCACGTGCTGAAGTTCCGGCCCAACAATAGCGCAACAAAAGAGAGCGGACACGTGCTTGTATTCTCCGCGGTTTGACATTGGCTTATTTGTAGGCAATCGTATACATCCGATATATTTTTGGGCAGGAACACTCCCTTTTAATATTTATCAAATTATCCTGCATTAGAATCAACATGCATCCTGAAATTTGACAGAATATCGATGTTGCATCTGTGCCAAATTCATTTATGTGCGGCAGCAGGCGAGGAAACTCACAGCTGTTCATGTTCAGTTGGAAAATCGATCTGCAGAAGAACCACGTAGTATAGCTCGGCCGAAACCACAGCTTATTCTAACATCATACGTCTGCGATGCGTACAGATCGATGATCGTACTACGTTGTAGTTGCACTTAATTTTGTACAGAAATTTTGACATCTTGTAGAGCCAGCGAAGCACGTGCCCGACAGCGCCCTGGCTGCGTGGAGCGATCACGAGCAGATCGAATAAGAATCGCCCGGACTAAAACAAGTCGTAGTAGGTTTGGTCGGACGAAACGATGCGAAAACTCACTGGAGGTGCAGGTTTCATCGGGGCCATCTTGGCAGAAAGATACGTGTAAACAGCGTGATTTCATTTCACTGGTAAACTAATATACAGTGCAGTACAAGTGGCTTCTCCAGGGAACAGCACTTAACCGGCTGGCTATCCTGTTTTGTTCATGTCGGGTGCTGGTGCAGGTGGAGGGTAGAATATAATCTTCGTTAATCACCAACCATGTGCTGATCAGGCACGCAGAGCTGATTAATTTACCGCCGAGCTGCACGTGTCGCGTCTCCACATGAGATGGTTAGTTAATTCTTCCATTCAGTAACTGGTAAGGGCGTTTGTATGGGAGGGGGTTAACTAATTACTGTGACTAGAGAATCGTTCATGACTTCATGTCTCATCTTTCTGAAATCAAATAGCCAGGGGCAAACGGCTCCAATGCTCTGCTCTGCTCTAGTGTGAGTTCTGAAAATATCCCTCTTCGGCCACTTTTTGAGACGAAGACGAAGACACCTTGATTAGTACACGGGCCGGCATTCAGGCGTGTCAGCTAACTACGGCCCAGTAAGGATCAGGTGAATGCACCATCCCCCAACTAGGCCAACTCTTTTCCTTAATAAAAAAAACTAGGCCAACTCTTTAAAAAATACCTAATCTATTTTCCCCTAAAAGTGATGTTTCGTATGAGCTTATTTTACTGAATTTTGAAATGAAGGGTGGTTGACAATAGGATAGCAGCGATTTGAAAAATGAATCATAACTTAGCAAATTTATAGAAAATATCAAACTCTATGAACCAATTCAACATCATTAGATCCACCAAAAATAGTTTTATATTGCATTTTTTGGTACTAATATGTCTTTTCAGATAAAGTTGGTAGAATTTTACATAAGACAAAACTAATATGTGAAAAACGGAAGAGCATGTATTTGATAGAGATTGTTTTTGCTACCCTCGGTATTTGCAAGAGTTTCAGGTGATCAAATTACCACCATAAAAGATGGCATGGCCTCTGATTGAGCTCCTGTCGTCAAATTCAGTAAACTTGGTTCACCTTTTGTAATCAAGGATTTGCGTAGCTTACACTTATTTCATGGTGTGGAGGTTCAGTTTCCAGTCTCTGGTGGCCTTATTCTATCACAACACAAGTATGTGAATGATCTCCTTTAGTGCGCAGGGATGCTTAAGTGCAAACGTGCGTCTTCACCTATGACCTATGTCTGCCGCTGAACAATGCCACCGTAGGTGTAGTTCTTTCCTCCACTAATGCGACTCACTATCAGAGTGTTGTTGTAGGGGGTATCCAATATTTGACAATCACAAAACCAGATCTTGCCTAGGTAATCAATCGGGTGTGTCAGTGCATGCATTGATTCCCATTGGGCTACAATCAAGCACTTCTCGAGTTTGCTCAGTTCACTCTTGGTCATGGCCTTCATCTTCGTCTGTCTTCTTCCTCACTCCTGTCGGCGTTCTCGAAGCGTACACCGTAGGCGATTATGATGATCGGTGATCAATGTGGTAATTTGATTGATTGGAGTGGTTTAAAACATGCTACTGTCTCTCAAGCAAATGCCTAATATGAATATAAGGAACTTTCCATTGCTACAACTTAGCTTATATGTATAGACCGTTCTTCGATAATTGGAGGTCACTCAGAGCCAATTCATGTATTATGGTACGACAATATTTGTGCTACATGCCCGCAAATCGTGTCCTCCATGGCCATACAAAGCATATTAAAGTAAATTTTCACTTTGTTTGGGAACGGGTTGATCAAAATTATGTTTCTTCAAATCAAGTTCATCTTATCGAAGGATCAAGTTGCTGCCATTTTCACCAAACCCTACAGATACCATCTTTTGATGCTTTTCGACGCAATATCAACTTGTTTGGAGCAATTGAGATTGAGGAAGGTGATACATGTATATACGATCCTTACATTGATCAAGGTCGGTCCTGACATTTCGGGGGCCTGGGCGAAAATAGAATGTGGCCTCTAACATAAAACAAATATACATACAAACATGAAATGTTACCAATATAAAACGGTTAAAATGCATATAGTATTTATATCAAGTAAATTATATGCATTATCTTTAAAAATATATTATTTTCTAATTGCAAAGTGACAAATGATGTTGTATTAGCATCGCACGATACCTAGAACCGCGTAGTCACTGTATTTGTGGATGCAGTGCGTTCTCCTCCCGGCGAACCGGGGTGGTGGCCGACAACACATGACAAAAGATGATTAGATGGAGAAGGAGAATTAGACTCGTACTTTGCAGTTCCACCTTCACCAAAGATCAGAGAATAACTGCTCCATTGAAAAAGGATTTTTTTTTACAAGAGCAATTCTTTTGATGTGATGGAGAAGGAAATGCTTTTTCTAAGCAAGAAAAGGAAATACGTGGATTGTATGAAGCATTCATGGAACATTTTCCGGTCACGGTCTAGCCCACTGGCCCCGGCCCATTAAATCCTTTCGTAACTAACTAAATAAAAAAGGCCCATCCAGAAAATAAGCCCAAACCAAAAAAGGAAAAAAGGACCGAGCTCCCCATCGCTTAGTTGTTCTCTGCCCTGAAAAGGTATGAGAGGAAACCTCTAAAAAAAAAAACACTTTTCCTAATTAACAGCTACGGAGTAGCTGTCTTGTAATTGAGAAACAGTCACTTTTTGGACCATCCGATCTGTCTCACCAATCTCGGCGCGCTCGGTCTTTCTCTCTCCAATTTCTTCATTTTTGTCCCGCGGTTGAGTCAACGAGTCCTTTTGAGTTTTTTTTTTGGAATTTTCATTTCGTGTTCTCAATCCGCCGCTTTCGCTCCCTCGCTCGCTCGCTCGAGAGAGGGCGAAAGCTATGGCGGAAAGGTCATCGCGATTCGGAGAGGTCTGCAGGGATCCCTCACGTACCTCGCCCCCCAAGAGAGTGGTGGCTCGCGGGTGCTAGGTTCGTTCTGATTTCGTTTCCTCAGTTTCCCTCTCTCATTTGTTCGCCGTTCTGATTAGCGGAATTGTCCGTTTTCCGTGGCGGTACTGGTGCTCGAGGGCTGCGTATGCGTGACCACGGTGTCGGCGGCGGTGGTCCTATTCAGATAGCAGGCTTTAGATTCAGTCGCTAGGTGAAGGCGGAGGAGTGACCCTGGGTTGTTGATTATTGATTTTGTTCCCGGGAGCTCCATGGTTGTAGGTATTTGGATCTGCTGCTCCCCGTGTTGTTTTTCAGTTTCAGTTCGTCGACTTGAGAGAAATTAGAAGGGTAGCTGCTTTCGTGTGTGTGCCTGTGTGGGGCAAATTCGATGAACCAAGAATGTTGTAGGGCTACTGCCTACTGGTTTGTATTTGATACGAGTGAAGTGCAACAAAGTGAAGTTAATTGGAAGAACCTGCAAGCAGAATTTATTTTGTCTTCTATAGCCTGCACCAGAGTATAGCCTGCGGCAGAGTAAATTCGTGTGAACCATTTTGTTCTAGCAGTTCTTAGTGACTGTATCGGGTTATTCATTGCGTGCAGTAGTGGCTATATAAATCATTTCGTCAGATTGGCATGAACAAGGTGCACCTAAAGCATCCGTAAGAAAAACTAACATCGTATTTCTTTTTCTTGTCTAGGATCATTATTTTTTCGTGAGCAATCTGAACATGATGCTCACATGATTGGAGTTGTTAAGAGCAATAATGATGTCTAGGATCATTTTTTTTGTATTTCAAGTTCAGAACTTCATGTAAGTAGCGGTGACTGATGTTCTTTCTAAAGAAAAACTGTTATGCACTTTGACAGTTGTAAATGCTAGGATACCGAGGGAGGATGCAATGAAGTATGCGTTTGATATTCTGGGGGCTTGTTAAGCTTGTTCAGTCTTCTGATGGTTAGTTTGTTTATTGCAATAGCAGTAGCAGAACAGTTGAATTCAGTAGTAATTCAGTTATGCAAGGGATTAATTCAGTAGTGATGCAGCCATGAAAGCGATTAGTTCAGCAGTAATGCAGCTATTCAAGAGATTAATTCGGCCATGGATGATTAATATAGTGTGTTCAGTACGAGTTCTTCACTAAACTTGCTCTGATGGCAGGACTAGCATGGCGTCTAGGATTTTTAAGGTTTTTATCAACAATGTAATCAGGCTGAAGCGTTGCATTTCGTTGGTTCTAAAGAAATGATTCAGTGTTTATGTGTTCCTTTGTTGTTATTTGTTGAAAATAATGAGCTGAAGTAGTTGGGTTAATATGGGTTACACTATTTTGGACGAAGTTTATTGGGTCTCTGGTCATTCATTTCTCCATATTTGCCTTCTTGCTTATAAGAAAAATAGAAAAAGACAACAGAATGTGGGGTGGGGCAGGTTTGGCTGTTGGCGATAAAGATGCTATCAGATTTGTGAGTCCAAACCCGCTAACCGTCAATGTTCTGGTGGGCCGATTTATGCTCTCCACTGAGAGTAAATCTGGCAGTGTGTGGTCCAGCCTAGTCCAAACCTTCAGTTTTTTATTATTGGTTTTTGAGTATTGTCTTTCAACCTTCAGTTTTGTCAATTGTTGTCAGTCCTCATTTGAGTTATTTAGTTATCGTTTATTATTTTTCAGCCCCCATGTATTTCAGGCTGTTCTTTTTAGGTATCTCTCCTTCATCATTATTTTCAGTCTTCTCTCAGTCATATGTGCTCTTTAGTGTTTGATTATTCCATTCTTTCAGGGCATTTCTTCAGACTCTCATTTGTTCAGTATAATATAATTAGCTTGTCATCATTTCTTCAGTATCTCATTATACTTTCTTAAGTCTCTCATTACTTCATTATTTTATTCACTTCATTTCTCTACGTTTCTTCAGTCTATCATTTTTCTTCATTTCTTGAGACTCATTTAATTTCTTAAGTCTCTCAATCCTTCATTATTTTAGTCCTTCTCACTAATTTTCTTCGGTCCCTTATTTCTTAGTCTTTCATTATTTCATTACTTCAGTCTCTCATAATTGGCATTTTCACTTGCCTAAGTTGCCTTGTTCTTCAGTTTATCAAGTCTTTCATTATTTATTCATTGTTCATTATCAGTCTTTCATTATTAGTCTTCAGTGTACCATGTTCTTCAGTCTATCAAGTATTTCGGTTTACTTCAGTTCATAAGTTTCCAGTCTTGAGTCAGTTGTTGCCTTGAGTTTTACTCATTATTAGCTTGAGTTTTACCCATTTCTTCATTCTCTCATTTCTTTAGTCAATCTATTCAGTATCTTCCTCTTTATCTCATTATATTTTCTTAAGTGTCTCATTACTTCATTATTTTAGTCACTTCATTTCTCTGCATTTCTTCAGTCTCTCAATTTTCTTCATTTCTTGAGACTCGTTATGTTTTCTTAAGTCTCTTAATCATTCATTATTTTAGTCACTCCATTTCTCTGCATTTCTTCAGTCTCTCATTATTTGTATTTCACTAAGTTTCTTCACTCTCTCATTTCCTTAGTCTTTCATTATTTCATTCCTTTAGGGCATTTCTTGAGACTCTCATTTTTCTTCATTTCACTTGTTTCTCGGCATTTCAAAATTAAATTAATTTTCCTAAGTTTCTCTTTATATTTCCTTCAGTTATTCATTACTCCAGTCACTCATTATTGGCATTTCACTTGCCTAAGTTTCTCATTATCTAAGTATCTTCAATTTTCATTTAGTTAGTCTTATTTGCTCAGTTCTTTTCGTTCTTTTCATGGGGTATTTGGGTGGGGTAACTTCGCCTACCATCTTTTTATGTTGGTAGCGGGTTCCAAGCCCGGGTAAAGGAGGAGGAACTTTTTTCGAGTGTGCGATTGGAGCGGCCAACCGAGAGTTCGGCAGGAGCACAGGCGGCGAAAAACTTAAGCTAATGAGTGAGTACTAGGTTTCATTCTTGTTTTTGGTCAGTTAGTTCAGTTTTACACAAGGGGGTGGCAAACGCGCCCGCTAGTTTGATCGTCTGTAAGCTTTTGTAAGACGGTGTGTATTTTGCTCCATGTTAGGGGGATTCGTTCCTTTGTGTTTTTGTTAATTGGTAGTATCCATTTGGGGTTTGCTTGGATACGTAGAGTGTTATTTGGATTTGTTTTGGGCTCAAGTGTTCTGGAGGAGAAAATCAGTTCGCTGGACCTGCTCCTCTGGGTTGTGGTGTCGTTTCTGAGTTGTATTCGTCTAAAGGTTGCTTTTATTGGGCTGTGGCAATGTACGATGGGGCTGAAAAGAAATGTGTGTGTTTAGGCGGGACTCAAACAGACAGATTTTCTGAAACTGGATTAAAACTGAAACTCAAAACTGAAATGGACTGAAAAGAAATGTGTCTGTTTAGGCGGGACTCAAACAGGCAGATTTGCTGTTTTCTGAGCTGTTTTGACCATGACAGCTGTCAATTTGTTATTGGTCTAAAAATCTGTTTGTTTTCGAATTGAAAAACAGCGGACTGTTCAATAGACAGTCCCAAAAAAAAGTACGAGAAGAAAAATGCGACCTGCTCTAAATTCTAATGGCGCAGAAAATTGATCTCCGAATCTATATGTGCCCTAGCAGGTTAGTACTCGGGACCCCTTGGGATCCAGGGCCTAGGGATTGATAGTTGCTATAACCGTGTAATCAGTAACTGACAACACCACGTGTCAGGTTCAAAATGATTTTTGACCTGTTTGCTCGTTCAATACAAGTTGTTGGACCGTGATTCCCTATTTCGCAAGTTCTGGGACTAACAAGTTGTGGGACTACAAATGCATATAGCTCTCTGATATACTTCCCCTTCCTTCTTATAAGCCTCCTAAAACATAAGGCGCTCTAGATTTTCGCTGGTCAACAACTAACAATTTCGATTATAATTGATACTTATAATGCGTCCACAAAATAAATTGAAAGAATTTTACAAAATGAATGCGATACCAATTATACAACACATAATTTAGTATATACTAATAGTCAAAATCGTGCATCAAACACAAGCAAAACAAATTTAAAAAGTCAAACTACACTAAATTTGACCAAGTTAAAAAAAATATTAATCTCTATAACACCAAATCAATACCATTAGATTCAAAATGAAGTATAATTTCATATTATATTAGTTTAATATTGTTGGTGTTGATATTTCTTTCTAAAAACTTGATCAAAGTTAGTGTAGTTTCAATTTTTAGAAAACTAATATGAATTATAGGAATAACACCGTATTGAGAAACGTAGTGAGAGGCAGGGGTAACACCAAAAGTGAGACCTCTCGTCTCGCGACCGCGTCGCCCCCCGCGCGGGCGACCAGTCGCCGTCGCCGCCTCCCTCCAGCGAGCTCCCCCTCCTCCTCTTCTCAGCGGCCGTCGTCGGCGTGCGTCCCGGGCTAGTCCCAGGCAGCGCCGGCGGCGGCGGCCCTCTGCCTTTCCCTTCTCGGTGGCGTGCTAGCGCGGGGCGGCGCGGCATCGAGCGGCGCATCTAGGCGGCGGCGGTCCGGGGCGGAGGTGTTCCTCTGCTGCGGGTGGTGTGTGCGGTGGCGGCGCCGCCGTTGGTGGCGGTCGTGGCAGGGCGATTTCGGCCAGGCACTGCAGGCCCAGATCTGGGTCAGGGCGGGTCTGGTTTCGTCCCTGCTACACCGGTTGGACTGGCAAACCAAGCTTGTGACGGGAGTGGCGGCGACGATGCCGCGCCTGCTACAGCGTGGCGGGCGGGAGCTTCGCGGACTCGTCTGGGTTCGGCCGGGCCTTTGGAGCCGCTTGAGGGTAGCGGCGGCGGTGACCTATGTGTTGCAGCGTGGCGACGGAGACTTCACGGGCCTGCCAGGGCCTGGCCGGGCCTGCCCGGCCTGGTGTGTCTCTGCTGCCGCGTCTGGTCGGCACCCGCCGCTAGCGGTGGAGGATGCCCTCCAGGTGGTTGTGCTGCTGCCGCCCTCTGGCTCCATGGTGGCCTGGTGTGCTCTTGCCTGCCGTGTCCGGTCGGCTACCGTCTATGATGATGGAGGCTAGTCCCTCCCGCGTGGATGTGGTACTGCCGCCCCTTGTCTACGGCGGGTTCTTCACAGTTCGGTCGGCCTCGCAGCGAGCACCATGGTGATACGACGATGGTGACTTCAATTCCGTGGTGGCGTATGATGGTGGGTGGCAAGTCGGATGGAGCGCTTCGGATTGTCCAGACATGTGGTTTTTTGGGGGTCGGAAGAAATCCCTGTCATCTTGACCGATGCGGTGACGCTTGCGAGTGTCGCTGTTTCTTCCCGAAGGGTGTCGGGTGTACCTCTTCCCCACTACCTGTAGCGTACCGGGGGGAACCCTAGGACCAGTCCGGGCAACAGCAGTATCATCGTTGTTTCCTTCTTGGAGGTGTTGTTTGGTACGCGGCGATTCCGAGTGCTAGGATTGTGGTGGGAGTTTGCCGGAGAGGACGCATCGGTTGCGAGTCACTTTCGTTTTCGTTGATCCGCCAATGTTGACATTGTTTTCTCTTCTTTCTTCTCTTTCTTTTCTTTTGGGCTTGTATGTGCTGTTTGCCCCAGCTGTGAACTCATTGTTGTATCAGGTGGTTGCTATATTAATATAGCGGGGCGAAATCCTATTTCTTCAATTATAGGAATAAGAGGAGGGAGTATAAAGCTAAACCGTCGGACCCTAGGGGTGTCATGTGCTTCCATAGCCTAGTCGTTCCGACTTTTAACTGTCACTGGAAATGAGCATCCAGGATCGCTCATGAATAGCTTGAACGATCGCTCCAAAAGCTCGCCCATCTTCCGCTAGAGTTTGCTTATGGGACATAAACTTCATATTGTTTTCAGATTATCCTAAAGTTGGAATTTCGAATTTTCAAACATTGTTCCACCTGGTTACAATTTGCCACACCTAATCTTAGATCGACAAGCCATATTTCCATGTATCTTGTTTACTTCAGTAGCTGTGGCTTGCACAAATTATTGTCCATATAGCTTGCACACATGGCATAGACTTGCCAATTTTTGCAGACAACACTTCCCCTGCATATTACGGTTCGGGGAACTAGAGTTTTCTAGAGAGTATTACAAGCCCGCCTTAAACAAGAACGGACAAGGTCAAACACAAAAGCCCACTCTCACAACATCAAATTACACAACGCGTTAGCCTCCGCACGTCACCTCATAACCGCCTCCTCTTTAATCTTGTCAATGAGCATCACTGCGGTAGATGATTTGTTCCGGAAGACACGTGCATTTCTTTCCCTCTAAATTTCCCAAGATACTAGCATTTCCAAGGAGGCCAACAGTTTCGTAGAGTCTCCCTTCTTGTGAATCACTTCAATCCACCAATCCTTGATGGTAGGGATTTCATGTCAATCAACCGGCATGATTTCATGGAAAAGGAGGTGTGCTGACGTCTCTTGCACTTGGTTGCAAATTTTACAAAGGCGACAATTTTGACATCCCCTCCGATCTAGCCTATCCTCCGTCCACACCTGGTTTGAAGGATCAACCAAGCAAATATTTTATATTTGCGTGGCGCCCAAAGCTTCCAAATGAAGTAAGGCATCATCGAAGTGGTATGCCCCAAGAATTTAATTTTGTAGGCCGACGCCGACGAATATCTGTCATTCTTTGTGAACTGTCAAGCAATAGTGTCCGGAACATCGGGGTCAATATGGACGTCCGAAATCATCTCTCAAACATGAACGAATTGAGTGATATGCTCAAGAGAGAGCCTCCCTTGAGTGTTGACTTGCGACACCAAAAAAAATGTTCCAGAGCTTTCTGAACCGTGTTTACTTTTCATCGTGGCGTCAAAGATTAATGGGGCTATGTCCTTATGCATCATGCCTTGTAGCCAAGATGATTCCCAAAAACGCGATGTCTCCCGTTACCAATAGTTGCCTTTGTAGCCGCTCTGAAGAGATCAAGATCATTAGTGGCGCAAGAGTTTCCAAGACCATTTCATGGCTTTGTGTCATCACTCCATTCAAACCAAATCCACCATAAGCGAAGGGCTGAGGCAAACTTATCGAGGTCTAGAATTCCAAGCCCTCCCAAGAGCTTAAGGCTTACACACCTATTCCCAATTGGCTCTGCATTTGCCACCAGTGACCTTCTCACACGCCGCCCAAAGGTAGGCACGTCTAATTCTACCAATCTTCAAAATAGCCTCCATTGGAACCTCAAGCACGGTGATAAATAGATCACCACACTCGTTAGGACCGCCTTAACAATGAATGACCCGCCATGGTAGCATGCTTCCCTTCCCAAGGTCGTAATTTTCCGGCAAATCTATCTTCCAATTGTTAGAAATCAATTCTTTTGATATGTGTCGTCGTTAGTGGGAGACCAAGATATTTCATGGGAATATTTGTGCGGCAGCCAGGAACGCTTGTAGGATGTCTTTAAGGTTGATACCATCGCATATACTAGGGGCCACTTGCCTATTCGTGCAATTAGTGACAAGTCTGGTGATATTTCCAAATTGGATCAATGTGTTGGCCAAAAAGTTGTGCGATTGCAAAGCTCATGTGCAAGATGATGGCCACTCGGCTCGCACCACACATGAATAAGCTTATCTCCAAGACTCCAACGCTCAAAGTTCTTTTATCAAGACGAGGAGCATACACGATAAGTTTCTGTACGTCAAGAGGCTTGGCTAGGAAACTTCACAAATCTCAAACCACCACAATTCTGTTTAAGCTTGACATTTAAAAAGCTTTTGATTTGGTTAGGTGGGACTACTTAATGGACTTGCTTCAACACGTGGTCTTACCTAGCAAATTTCGAGGTTGGATTTTGGCGCTTCTATCTTTTTCATCTTCTAGGGTGCTCCTCAATGGCATTGCGGGTGCTCCCAGCAAGCATGGTAGAGTCATTCGACAAAGAGATCCTCTGTCGCCGCTTCTCTTCGTATTGGCCATTGACCCACTGCATCCCATCCTTCGCAAAGCAACCGAACAAGGCCGGGTTCACAAGCTTCGTGGGAGGACACCCATGCTTTGCACATCCTTCTATGTCGATGAAGGATGATGATGCCGTCATTTTTGTGACCGCAATGAAAGATAACGTCTTTTTTATTGTCCTTGGCACTGAATTGCTACAACTAATGGGGAATGTCGCGGATGTCAGCAAAGCCTCTCAGAAGCAAAAAAGCCAAGTGGTATAGGTCTTGGTGTTTAAACCCCATTTATATATTTAGCTCGGGACTTCTTTTTGGTTCTAGAGCTCATGGTGGAAGCCGAAATTAAACAACAATAAAGAGTGTGTTATATTAAATTTTTGCTAGATATATACTAACAAGGGAAGATGTATACACATTTGATACAAAAGCGCATTACAGTGGTAATATATAACTATTTAATCGTCGTGTTCCAAAGTAATAGAACCCGGTTACTATGAGCAATTATATTTCAACAACATATATAAATCATCAACATATTATAAACTTATTTGTTATTATTAAATCCACTATACTCTAAAAGTGTATATATTTTTTCTTACATAACTATACAGTACACACATCTAACTATAAGATATTTATTAGGTTGATGCTATGGAATATCTGCCAATATACTCACAACTCAGATATGTTTTCAATGATATGCATTCCAGCAATATAACGGAGAACAATGGAAAAAATATTTGTATGGTTAACAATGCAAACTAAGAGGTATACATCATATATTTGTTAAAATCATAATATTATTAAAAAAATATGAAAATATGAATGGTTAGTATAATTATATTTATTTAACTCGCCCCGGGACAAAAAATTACTTTTAACAACCCGAGGGGCCGCCGGCGAGCCCTCCCATCGGTGAGGATTGGGGTGGTTTCTTGGCGGGATTGAAGGTGAGGATTGGGGGTGGTTTCTTGGGGGGACCTAGAGATTCAGCTCTTCCTCGTCCATGTTTGCTTGTGCGGGAACAGGAAGCTTCTGCGAATGGAGCCGGCCCACACGGTCAACGCTCCAATAAGACAGAGCCCGGCCCATGAGCCGCAACTGGCTCTCGCCGCTGCCGCCGTGTGTGTGGGGCTGTCGCTGGGGGAAGGAAGCAAAGAAGCTTAGTTTGTGCCGCTTTGTAGCCTTCTTAAAGGAACCAGCCAAATAAAGTATTTAACTTCTCTCTTGGTCTTCTGGTTAGCGTGCGTCCTGAGTAGATGTATGTTTCAAGTTCGAGCCATACGATTAGCACCACATTTTTTTGGCGGAAAATACTATTACAATGTACAAAGATCTCCATTCCTACTTTAACCATGTTCGAAACATCTTTATAAAATTTTAATCAATCCCATCTGTTCCATGTTTGAAAGAAAGGATTTTGGCGCTTCATCTTCCAGGGTGCTCCTCAATGGCATTGCGGGTGCTCCCATCAAGCATTGTAGAGGCCTTTGACAAGGAGATCCTCCTCTCACCGCTTTCTTCGTATTGGCTATTGACCCATTAATTGCATCACATCCTTTGCAAAGAACCGAACAATGTTGGCTTCACAAGGTGGACACCCATGCTTCGCACATCCCTCTTTATGCTGCCATTTTTGTGACCCCAATAAGGATAACGTCTTTTCCTTTCCTTACAGATTAAGCTTGGTTCGTGCAGTGGAACTAGTTCCCCGTTGCTGTGATACTGCTATCATTATTGGTACATAGCACAGTGAAAGTTAAGAGACAGTGCTATATTTATTCGCAGGTCATTTTAGTTAGCTGTTTGGAATATGGTTCTTTTGATACAAACTATGTACTACCTCCGATCCATATTAATGGACTCAACTTTATCTAGATACGGATGTATCTAGTTAAGTGTTTAGACTAGATGCATCCGTATCTAGACAATGTTGAGACCATTAATATGGATCGGAGGGAGTATTTGATTCTTAGCCTGAACAAATGTCCGGTTGTTCCCCATCATCAAATGAAAAAATCTCCCTGCAAAGAAAGAAAATATGTACAAAAATCTTCCATATATTCACGGTTCTTTTATGCACGAGAAATCGAGAATAATACAGAAATGGAGTTTCATTTGACAGAGACGTGGCTGGCTAGTCGCAGGTTATAGATTATAAATAAATACATGCAGAGGCGTAGCTTGCTGCTTACCAGAAACAACATAACCATCTGGATAGAAATGGCCTTCTTCCTAGTGTGCATGTGCTCGTTTCTGCTCATGCTCTTCTCTTCCTATGTATTTCAACAGGTTACCGACAGGAGACGCCGTCTCCCACCTGAGCCACGGCCGCTTCCGGTCATCGGCAACCTCGTCGCAGGTAGTCTGCCGCACCGAACCCTTGCACGCCTCGCCGAACGATATGGCCCGCTCATGACGCTCCGTCTGGGCACGGTGGTCTTGGTCGTGGCCTCCTCCGCGGCCACGGCCCGCGAGATCCTCCAGACGCACAACGCCACGCTCGCTGGCCGCAACCCGCCGGACGCGTGGCACGGCATGGGGCACGCCGCCAACTCCGTGTTCGTCCTGCCGCCGCGCCACAAGTGGCGCGCGCTGCGCAGGATCGGCACGGAGCGGCTGCTGTCGCCCAGACGGCTCGGCGGGGACGCGCTGCGGCCACTGCTGCGGGACGCCGTCCTCGGCATGCTCCGTCGTGTGTCGGAGCTGGCGGCGTCCGGTGGAACCGTTGAAGTCGGCCGCGTGGCATTCGCAGCGATGGCGGACCTGCAGTGGCGCGCCATGTTCTCGGTCGGGCTGGACGAGGCGACGTCCCGCGAGATGCACGTGTTCGCGCGGGAGGCCGTGGCGCTGTCCTTGAAGCCCAACGTCTCGGACTTCTTCCCGGCGCTCGCGGCCGCCGACCTCCAGGGTGTGCGGCGCGTCTTCACGGTGCACCTGGCCAGGGTTTACCAGCTCATCGACCAGCACATCGAGCAGCGGAGGCGCGACCGGGAAGCTGCAGGTGGTGGCGATGCTCGTAAGGAAGACCTGCTGGACGTGATGCTCGACATGCAGGAGCAAGGGAAGGACGACGTCGACGACGGCTTGGTGAACGTTAACCGGGAATTTATAAGGGCGTTTCTTACGGTAAGCAAGCTGATTCGAAGCACTAAATATTTCCGTGCAATGCATTTTCAAATCCTGTGACTTTTTTTCATGCATCTCATCACCTTCTTCTCCAAGTGGAAAACAGCTTCTTAGGGCTGGCTTCACTACAGCGCACAATGGAACGTCAGAGGTCTCGTCTTGTCTGGCTTCAGGAGGGTGATGCCAACACCTCTTACTTTCATGTTCACGCTAGCAATCGGAGACGGAAGAATCATCTCTTCAAGCTGAGGCATGGCGACAGCGAGGCAACCACTCAGGAAGGCATGAATGATATTGCAACCAACTTCTTTCAACAATTGATTGGCACACCGCAGCCTAGGCCTGCAACTCTGAACCTGAATAATTTGCATTTTCTGGAAGTGGGACTCGCTGAGCTCGAGAGGGATTTCACAGAAAATGAGATTTGGGAGGCAATCAGGAGCCTTCCACCGGACAAGGCCCCAGGGCCGGATGGCTTTTCACTGAGATTCTATCAAAGTTGTTGGTCTATTATTAAGACGGATTTTATGCTGGCTATTATGCACCTGACGAAGCATGACTGGCGCAGTTTCAGATCCCTCAACAATGCTTTTGTGACCTTGCTGCCAAAGAAGATTGGTGCCGTGGATATTACGGATTTTCGGCCGATCAGCCTGCTCCACAGTGTAGCTAAAATTTTCTCAAAAGCATTGTCAAATCGCCTAGCACCGAAGCTGAATGAACTCATCGCAACAAATCAAAGTGCCTATATCAGAGGGCGCACGATTCAAGACAATTTTATGCTGGTACACCAATCACTGAAAACCTTCCATCAGAGAAATACGCCTGCTATCTTTCTGAAACTCGACATTGCGCGAGCGTTTGACTCCCTCTCGTGGCCGTTTCTTCTGGAAGTTTTGCGAAGACGTGGCTTTGGCCCTAACTTCTGTATGTGGGTGGCTGCGATGCTGGCTACTGCAAACACAAGGATCATGGTTAATGGTTTCCCCGGTGAGCATATTTTCCATGCACGCGGAGTGAGACAGGGAGACCCGGCATCCCCTCAATTCTTCATTCTTGTTATGGATGTTCTGACGGCCGTGTTCAGCAAAGCGGAAGAGGCCGGCATCTTCGAGCCACTAAACAGATGGGGTATTCAACACCGTATTTGTGTTTACGCTGATGATGTAGCAATGTTCATCAGGCCTAGAGAGGAAGAATTGAGGGCCTCGCGTCAGGTTTAGTGACTAATATAACAAAAAGTGCGATTATGCCGGTCAGATGTGATGATGCAGTCGTGGAGGAATTAGTCCCGGCATTCCCTTGTCGGATTGCTCAGTTTCCTTGTACGTACCTGGGGATGCCTCTTTCTCCCAAAACCCTGCGGAAAATTGATTGGCAGCCGCTGCTAGATGAACTAGCCCGACGGCTCGCAACTTGGCGTACTGCGATGCTTACTGAAGCCGGCCGGATCATTCTCGTTTCTTCAGTTCTGATGATGCTTTCAGTGTATCATATGTTGTCCCTTGACTTGCCACCATGGGTGATCACAACAATAAATAAGATCTGCCGGCGTTTTTTCTGGAAGGGAGCAGAGGAGTGTAAGGGCGGTCATTGCAAAGTTGCTTGGGTCCAAGTGTGTAGGCCAAAACTACTAGGTGGACTTGGTTTCCATAATCTCAGATTGCTCAATGATGCCTTGCGCATCAGGTGGAGATGGCTGGAAAAGGCAGGACAGTTGCGAGCCTGGAGCGGTCTGAACTTCAAGTTGTCTAAAGATGCTGAAGCACTAAGTGTTGCGGCCATTGAGTGCACGGTTGGTAATGGACTGCAAACCATTTTCTGGCGTGACCGCTGGCTTAACGGACGCAGTATTCAGAACTTCGCTCAAGATTTGATTAATTTTGTGAAGCCAAGGAGTGCCCTGCGGATGTCTGTCCATGAAGCCCTAATAGAAGACAATTGGATCGCCCACATTCAGGGCACACTGTCGGTCCCGGCAATCGTGCAGTTTGTACAGCTCTGGCAAGAACTACAGTCGATTCCAAATCTAACCACGGAGCCCGACAAATTCAGATGGCGGTTGATGGCTAATAGATCTTATTCGGCTCGCTCAGCTTACAATGCCTATTTTATCGGAGCTACACAAGCGGATTATGCAGAGGTGCTGTGGGAAAGTTGGGCTCCGCTCAAGGAAAAATTCTTCATGTGGTTAGCTCTCAGAAATCGATGCTGGACTGGTGAGAGGCTGGCGGCAAAAGGGTTGCAGGGTCCGGCTAGATGTCTACTCTGTGACCAATGTACAGAGAGCCTTGATCATCTCCTGGTTCAGTGTCCCGTGTCCAAATCCATCTGGTGGCAGATTCTTACAGGGGCTGGTCTTGTTCGTTTCATGCCGCAAGGAGACACTAATCTCAGGGTTTGGTGGCAGGGCATTGGCGCCTGTCAAACTAAGACCCAAAGAAGGAAGCTTGCCTCGCTCGTGATAGCTTGCTGCCGGCGATTGTGGTTAGAACGCAATGACCGTTACTTTGATAACAAACATTCGTCAGAGGAGGTTATAATTCGTAGAATTAGGGACGAATTCCAGTTGTGGAATCTAGCTAGGCAGCCTGCAGATAGGCGGGAGGAGTAGTCTTGTGTTAAGGCGGGCAGTACGGCTGCGTTTGTAATTTGTAACACCTTTGTTCCCTCTCTTAATGTCATGACATGCAGCCCCTGCATGTCCTTGAAAAAGTGGAAAACAGAAAGAATATTCTATACTTTTGTTTTCTCCTACTAGACACAATCTGACTCTATTAATAAAAAAAATATATGTTACCCATGTCAAAGAAACTGAAATAAAAGCGATCAACAAATAATTTGCAGAAGATTAACAAAGAATTTGCAGACGATTGTACTTCCCAACATTAGCCGGGAAAGCCACGTGCATGATTAAAAAAAAACATGGTTTACAAATAATGAAGAAACTTAACCAAGTGCACGATTTTTAAAAATATAATATAAAAGTTCAGTTATTGAAATATGTATATGAGTATATAATATCGCTTTCATACGTATATATATACTCCCTCTGTAATTACTTTTAGTTTTTGACATTGGTATATTTACCATATTATAATTATTTATGTGCGAATGTGAATATAAAATTATTAAAATTTAATGTAAAACATTAATGATAAATCTAGTGACTATAGTTTAAATCTAGATAAAATTCTGTAAGTAAGCGGTCAGAGTTAGAAAATGTTGAATGCATGTTGTTTAGGATGAATGTATATATGAAGGGTGGTAATATGGAGTTATTTTTGTTACTCATAATATGTGGGTTGTGATATTTAAGATAATTGGACTTGATAGTTGAACAATGAAAATTGTTGTCGCTTTTGCTTCACAAGAAAAATTCTTGTCAATTGATTCTAAAATAGTAGTATTACACATTTAGGTGTTATCAATTTCTGTCCTCTAGTTAATACATATAGTTGCAAATTTCAGGACATATTTCTTGCAGCCATTGACACAGTCTCGAGTACACTTGAGTGGGCAATGGCAGAGTTAATACAAGATCCACGAATTATGACAAACCTACAAAAAGAACTCAAAAAGGTCCTTGGCTCAAATACAAGCGTTGAATACGCCGACATCAACCAGCTTCCCTATCTCCAAGTTGTCGTCAAAGAAACACTCCGCCTGCACGCCGTTGTTCCATTGGTACCAAACAAGGCAGAGGCCACGGTGGAGATACAAGGCCACACCATCACCAAAGGGACCACTGTGTTGGTGAACTTGTGGGCGGTCCATCACGACCCCGAGATATGGACGGAGCCCAATAAGTTTATCCCGGAGAGGTTCTTGCAGCACGAAGAGGTTGTTGTGTTTGTGTCGAATATTTTGTACGAGTTGGCTTACGGTAGGACTTGGAGTTGTCTTAGGTGTGGATATGATACGAGTAGTATTGGAGTCGAACTCTTGTAGCCTGGGCCTCCCATATAATGTGGGAGCACCACACGTTGTAACCTATGACGACTTGATAGCAATTGGCACGCAGGGGGAGCCGGCGGCTTGTGCCGGCGCCTAGGGTGGCCGTTGCGGTATCTTTGGGGAGGAGCGCCCGTAGTCATGCCCCGCAGATGTAGGCGAGTTCGCCGAACTGCGTTACCAAACATCGTGCCTCGGTGTCGTCTATGATCTTGCATGGCGTAATTATCGTAACAAGTGGTATCAGAGCCTAGGCAAGGCGGGCTGTGCGGAAGATCATCTGGAGGTACGAGGATCATGCTCGGCGGGTGCCCGGAAACGTCTGATGGGCGCAAGGCGGAGCATGGCGGCGATCGCGGAGGCGTTCGGTGGAGTCGGACACTTCGGGCAGGAGGCCTGGACCGTTCGATGGGCTGCAGCGGGCAAGGATGCGCCAGACATGGCGGTCGGGCCGGCACAGTGGCTGTTGAAGACGTCGAAGAGGCGGCGCTTCGGCTCGCGATCAGATCGGTGACCAGATGTGGATGACGACCGAATAGATCGGAGTGGGAGAGCATCGAGAAGATGCGCTCGGTGATGTACAGGGGCGGCGTCGAGGCACTGCAGACGGGCTTGTGTCGGCGACGCAGGTGGCCAGGGTATAACACGGCTCGTGCACGGATGATGCGCGGGGTGGCGGCTGTTGTCGCAGGGTCGGCGAGATGGTACGCGCGACAGGGCAGACAGCAGATCGCTGGCGAGAGTCGAGAAACAGTTTGCTTCGAAATTTTACGGCAAGTTCTTTTTCCAGGAGAGCACGAAAATCGGGAAGAGCTGGCGTACGGCAGCAGGTCTCCGTGTGGTGCAACACGTACAAGAGAAAATCACAAACGAAAGACGTATTGGATCAGGAGCAAGGGATTACCATACATGCATGTGCGTGCACGATGCAAGTTGGACCGATCCAGGGAAAACCATCTATGCGTGAGGCAGTTTTTTGATTGGAAAGGTGACGTGTAGATGCATGTCGTGTCTAACTTGGACTCGATTTATCGGAGACTAAGCAAATACGTGACAGCCTCAGGTTCGGTTCGTGCAAGGCAAGGAAAAGGAAGGGCCGGGTGTCCCGCGGCAATAAAAGGCGCAGGGACAGACGCAGTAAACGCACAGAAAACAATCGCAAGTTCGGGAAAAGGTGGAGCAGGTTGTGTGTTACGAGCAGGGTTCCGCGGAGATTTCTGAAGGGCGACTGTTGGCGGGTGTGTTTTGAGGTTTCTTTGACAGATCGTGGCAAATCTATGTCGGCAGGAAAATCTAATCAGGATACAGGTAGTACATCGAGGAGGCGTCGACGATCAAGGCAAGCTAAAGCATAGGAGTTGAGCAGAAGTTATTTTTCGCCAGTCAGCTATTATGGCACCAACGGGTACCAGGTTTGAAGTGCACAAGTTCGATGGAACTGGTAACTTCGCGTTATGGCAGACAAGGGTGAAAGATTTGTTAGCACAACAGGGATGCTTGAAGGCGTTGCGGGATGTCATGCCAGCTAAGATGGACAAGGATGACTGGGAGGAGTTGCAGATACAAGCAGCCGGGACCATATGGTTGTGTCTTTCGGACCAGGTCATGTATCATGTGATGGATGAGAATGTGCCGAAGAAGATTTGGAAGAAGCTGGAGAGTCAGTTTATGTCCAAGACTGCGACGACCAAGGTGTATTTGAAGCAAAAGTTATATAAGTTGTCAATGCAAGAGGGGTCGGATCTTGTGGAGCACATGAATGCCTTTAATCAGATTGTCACGGATCTAGCACGACTGTGTGTGGAGGTTGACGATGAGGATAGGGCGATTCTTCTTCTTTGTTCGTTGCCACCGTCCTATGAGCATTTGATCACTACTTTGACGTATGGCAAGGAGACCGTCAAGCTTGAGGATATCACTGCGGCCTTATTATCCTATGATATGAGGAAGAAGAAGATCACAGAGGAAGTCGCTCATGGTGATGGTTTGCTGGTCAAGGGTGAGCTAGGCAGGAAAGGACATGAGGCAATGAAGAAAAAGAAGAAGGTGCAATGTTACAAGTGTAAGCAGTGGGGACATTATAAGAGGGATTGTCCAGTTCTCAGTGGTGGCTCAAGTGCTAATATTGCAACTCATAGTGATGACTTGGACAGCAACGTTCTCTTAGTTGCAGGTGGAGTCAAGAAGGATGAGGTTGCGGGAATAGCAGCTGTGTTCCACGGAGGCGGCGAGTTTGAGGAAGACTCGTCGGGTAGCGTTCTATAAGCTACAAAGAAGACAACTCAAGTCCGGAGTACATGGAGTTCGACGCTTGGCAAAATTCAAGGTGGTGGAGAATATTCGTCAAGGTGGAGTTTGTTGTGTTTGTATCGAATATTTTGTACGAGTTGGGTTACGGTAGGACTTGGAGTTGTATTAGGTGTGGATAGGATACGAGTAGTATTGGAGTCGAACTCTTGTAGTCTGGGCCTCCCATATAATGTGGGAGCACCACACGTTGTAACCTATGACGACTTGATAGCAATTGGCACGCAGGGGGAGCCGGCGGCTTGTGCCGGCGCCTAGGGCGGCCGTTGCGGTATCTTTGGGGAGGAGCGTCCGTAGTCATGCCCCGCAGATGTAGGCGAGTTCGCCGAACTGCGTTACCAAACATCGTGCCTCGGTGTCGTCTATGATCTTGCATGGCGTAATTATCGTAACAGAGGTCAATTTCGAAGGGGCGGACTTCAGATTTATCCCATTCAGCGCCGGGAGACGCATCTGCCTCGGATTGCCGCTTACGATTAGGATGCTTCACACCATGCTCGGCTCGCTACTACATCGCTTTGAATGGTCACTTCCCTCTGAGGTGAAGGAAAATGGTGTGGATATGTCGGAGAAGCTCGGCCTGACGATGACGATGGCTACTCCCCTCCAAGCTATAGCGGAAAGAATTTGAGAACTTGGTTGGGCGGGATGTTTCTTCTGACAATATGCACGTATGTTCAACATTAAAAATAAGCGAAAAAGGGATGGGGAACATGTATTTACTATTGTGTAATGTGGTGGATATTATGCGATTTCTTAATGTAACGTACTTGTACTATAAAAAACTTTAAAGTTGTATTTTGTGGCCACATAACCGTGAAATTTGTGTGCCTTTGTTGGACGGAATGGAACACCGGGATGTTGTTTTTTTTTGGAACTGTAGGATTTGTGGATTCGGTCTTTTTGACTGTGTTTGGCTGATATGAAGTCCAGAAGTATTTTGTATGATTTATTGTGGATTTAATATCAGAAACACGGAAAATTTGTGTGATTTTGGATAATGTCAGCCTAAATATTTTGTTATTCACGCGAGGCCGTTAAAGATGTCCCTGGAGCCCAACGTATCGGACTTCTTCCCGGCGCTGCGTAATGCCGACCTCCAGTGAGTGCAACGCTTCTTCGCGGGGCACCTAGCAATAATTTATCAGCTCATCGTCCAACAGACCGAGCAGCACAGGCGCAACCGGGGAGCTAGTGCAAGTGGTGGCAATGAGTGAAAAAACAACCTGCTAGGGGTGATGATTGACATGGAGGAACAAGGGAATGACGGTACCAGGGACCGTCGGGGTGATGGTTGACAGGGATTATATGAGCGCATTTCTAACAATTTAAATCCTGTGACTTCTCCTTTTGCATCTTGCGTTGGTAGTTTTGTTGATTTACTAACTCTGGGTCATGCTTGAAGATTCATGCACCTTCTTCTGCATCAATTGCAAGATAGGAAAAATGGCGAAGTATCCGGTGAAAACCGCCGTCCGGTGAAAACGTGAAAACTTCCTTTCCCCCCTGGCCTAACCCACTTAAACGTACATATCAGCAAAAGTACATTTAAGTGGCTGGACGTTTCCCACTTTAAATCTTGGATGTCCACTGTCGATCCGATGGCAGGGAACGGAATTTTTCATGTTTTCACCAGACGGTGTTTTCACCGGATACTTCGCCAGGCAGAATATTCTAATGTTCTTTTCATTCTATTTCTGGACCAACGATCCGACTATTCTCACATCAAAGAAACAGCAAAATGAGGTCAACAAAGAACATCGATAAACTCTAAAGAAGATCAAGAACTCTAAGATGTTCTCTGATGTAGCTGGTAAAGAATTCACCGATGACCATATGTGGACAAGTCTGACTTACGTCTAAGGTTTTGAATAGAAGCATAAGCCGGCCACAACAGAGGCAAAGAATCTTGGACCGTTGGATGTGCAATGGTCGTGGACACATCCCTCATAAGGCAAGTTCCACAACTCCGGGGTGCTTTAAGTAAGATGTATAGTTAAAAGATTCAAGAAATATCAAGAAATATTGCTTGCAACCACCGAGTACAGTTGATGATGATGGCAGAGTTGACCCACATATATCACAAAAGTACAACAAGAGTTCAAAAGGGTCCTCGGCTCAAAGAGGCACGCTGAATACTCGGACATCCATGAACTTCCCTATCTCCAAACAGTTGTCAAAAGAATATACACTCCATCTGAAACGTGGTTCTGCCCCATTGCCATCCTTAGATTTCATTCATACTACATTTTAAGTTTTAAATCGTTCATTCGAGCTAAGTAAATGAGACTACCATCTACTAGTTGACAGGGTTCTCTTCATTCAAGGACTCGAAACAAAAGTTCATCGAGACAAGTATGACAACAACACGGATTAGCATAAAGTACTAGGAAGAAATTAGACAAGGGACAAAAAATTCAAATCTTAATTAATTTGCTCATATTACCTAGTCAAGTCAAACTTAATCTGCGCACATTAAGTAACACTACAGAAAAAATGCAGATACAGCAGACACATGCAACTTAAGAAATATGACCTACAGTAAGACCGCATAATATATACCACAAACCACCCACTTAAGAGACACCATTCTTATGCTAGTGGAAATGTGGCTCGTTCGGCACAAGAGACCATGCGACAGTGACTTCCAACTTACAAGAGAGAACTTCCAGCGTACACGTGCTTCTGGAGGCTTTCTGGGTTTTGAATGTTGTAGAATCTCTCTCAACAGTTTGATCCTCCAAACAAGTTGCCATTACAGAGACTCTCAGCTCTCCATCAGCTTCAACAGACACAACACGGCGTGCAAGTTGTATCGTGCCATCATCTGCAACAGGCAATTTATCATCTCCGAAAGCAAGCAGCTCGACTTTTTTGTGATCAATACTGCTGGTATTGGCCAAAAATAGCCCTCGAAAACCTTCTGGCCATTCCGCCCCTGCCACTTTCACACTGATGGTGGCCTCCACAGACTCAACCATGTCACCCAATGTCAATTCCACTGTGCTAAGCTTGCTAGTCTCGACACATTTAAACACGTACGATTCACTAGAGCCAGAATCACGATAGCACACAGATAGATAGCTCAAAACTCTATCCTCAGACTCAGCAGTGCCCTTTACTTTCAAGGTACCCTCGAAGTGCACAGGATCCACAACCACAATGGCACGGGTAGGACCTGTCAGTGTCAGACATGGATTCTGCATGCAAAATTTATTTAGTAAATAATGTATCATTTATCTCAAACTAGGAAATGTGCCCGTGCGTTGCAACGGGAGACGAACAAATTTAGAAGGATGTTTTTCCACATAGATCCAGCACAAAACGCCATAATTTGGAGTATTTAGTTGCAGAGAATAGTAATTTTGTGATTCACAATTTGTCCTGAATTATACACGTCAGGCCCTCTGTACCAACGTGTCATCCCTGCCCGGTCATATTTTTTCTTAGCCACCAGCCGAGCTCTCTCTCTACTTTTCCTATCAGCAGTTCAGCACCGCCACACAAGTAGACAACTCGGTCGGAAAATTTTCAGGATCTAGCAGCCGAGCCATCTGCTACGCTAGATTACAGAAAATAGAGAGTAGATAGAATAGATGGCTATAAATTAGAGGATTAAATCTAAGGATACCACTTCAGACTACTGAGTACACCGGAGATCAACTTCTCCAAATTAGACTGCTAGATCCGACGACTAAAGTGTTTTAATACATACATGGATCACGCTCTTGCAAGATTAAGGAAACAGCCTTATCGTCAGGGAGCAAGCATGAACCAGCAACAACCACTTTGAGGCATACACGGCGAGACTGAACGGCGTACCTTGGGGAGCACGTGTTAACGGAGTTCAGGCGCGGTCAGCAGGATGGCGAAACAGCAATAATGAGCGCCGGTGGAATTGCGAATTTGACGCTTCGGCCGCGCAATGTCGACCATGGAAGTATGCAATTGAGCTGTGGTTTCGGTCGAGGGAACCGGCAGGCGAAATCCATTCTTCTGTACTCTCGAGGTCGAACTCCACGATCGTGTGCTCTTCTTGTTCATGGCCGTGTAAACTGGATTCCATACATAAGTAGGAGACCACCTTGATGACGGCACCGGGCCAGTCGCTGTGCCGCTGACGGCCATCGCCGGAGCGCTTTCTACCTCCCTCCATCAGCTGCCGCTGTTGGTTCCGAGAGTGAGCACCATGCCTGTTTATGCCAGACATCGCCCAAGCAGCCAAGGTCCTATGCGTTTTTTGTTGGTTTTCCGCCGTGGTCCGCGGCTGTGTCATGCTCGGAGGTGGCGACGAGAGCTCTCTGTTCATCATAGCTAAGATCGGTGTCGCCGCCGTCGGCTACTATGGTCATGGTGACGAGAGATCCACTTGCTCGCACGTCAAGTGGCAGGAGGTCGTCCTGACTTTGGACGTCGTCGCTGCCGGTGCTGACGCGAGGTCCGCTATCGCTATCAGCTGGCAGGTCCAGGTCGACGATGGCGCAGCAGCTTGCAGCTGCAGAACACCGTCGTCAATGGCGTCCAGGGGCAGGGACAGGAGTAGGTCGTCATCGACGTTGTTGTTTCGATGAGAGTAGGTAGCGGTCTTCGCTATCCGGACGGGATAAGAACCGCCGCCTCGCACGTCTCCATCTTCGAGACTTCGACAGCCTTTTCGGTGAGAGGATCCACCGGTTAATCGGATTTTCTCTTGTAGCATCGTACTTGTTGATCAACTCGTCTACTTATACACACATCATGAAGACGTGTTGATCAAACCAAGTAACCGAACGAGAATTGGCTACATAAACTCAGAGTTACAAACCGGTTGGCTATGGGACTGAGCGACAACGTACGATTGTACGAAGCAGATCGACGTAGGGAAAAAACGATACGGTACATAACTTAACGGGTGGCAGTGGTGACAAGAAGCCTTAATGCTTTTATTATTAATTAGGTATAGATAAGACTAGACTGGAATATAACCAATATATGCATATGATGAGGGATTGGGTCCCATCGATAAATAATCCATTTATTAACTTAAACTTACCAATAAGAGCTTGAATGAAACATCTGTTGGTTGAAACACAAAAGACTCAAAATTTGCCACAAGGTGAGAACCAATGAACTTGAGTTGGGTGAGCAAGCCTTTTCCGTCTTCAAAACCCCATATGTTTTCAAGAGTCCAAATTTAAACAAGCAATGCGTGTGCAACCAAAGGAGAGGCAAACATTGAACATCACAATTCCCCAACAAAACCTACACTAGAGCATTTTCAAGCAGGCTTTCACAGGAGAAAACAAGGAATTATCACGTTAAAAAAAAGAGTAGACTACTAGTCTCAAGCAGACTGAGGGACAAAATAGACTCAAGAATTAATGTGCCTATTCTGTGGCAGCACGTACGTCATCATGGCCCAATTATGTTTTTGAAGAACATTACTGTAGGCCGGGTGGCCCCTACGGTCGAAGATTGCTTTCTATTACTTATAAAAGGACTCCCTAAAAAAGAGTTACAAAGTCTACGGAGCTGAAATTGAAAAGAGGAATACATGACTATACAAAGATATCCCTAGCCCACTCAATGAGTAAGCAGCATATGGAGCCTTGACTCTGTATTGGTGAATCATCATATCGCTCTGGAATTTGCCTCCATCTTGTCATAAAATTGAAACAGTCTAGAGAGGTAAAAGTTGTAGGCACATTTCCATAGGATTCCCCTATACTATATAAGAAAAAAAAGACTTTAAAACAGAGTATGGAAGCAACAACATATGTCAATTCCCCCCCCCCCCCCCCCCCCCTCCCCACCCCCCCCCCCCCAAACAAAAAAAAACAACATATGTGAATTTAGAAAAAAAAAATATGACCACCATGCAAAACTTACATGTCATTTCATCTCGGCGTTGGTTTATTATGTGACATACATTTTAAAACTTAGAAATAATAGCAGATAGAAAAGTATGCTTCCCATTTACACTTTCATTCGCCATGGATTGATCATTTGGCATGTTTTTCCATGACCGTCTGCAATAGCTACTTCCATTTTTTTTCTAAAAGCCAATTCCATGTAACGATCAGGTTTACTATTGTTCCTTTAGAATGACCTATTTAACCATGCAAACTCATTAGCGCTATCACAAAGTCTCCCAAACTTATGATGTCTCACTATGAATTAATAATTCGAAGAAACTCGATGCATTGAGGTATGTATGATCTCAGCGACTCGTCTGATCGTTGAGTACATGTCCTTAATTCCTCGAATGTCTTCGGGCGCTTACACAGAGGCTCGAAGTTTTTGATGAAGTCTCTGCGGAAATCATCCCACGAGTCATATGATGATGGAGGGAGTGATTTGAGCCAGTCGCGGGCAGTTCCTTCGAGCATAAGTCGTATGTACTGCATCGCCGTGGTGTTCGTGCCCCGCTGGCATGCCACGGTGAGTCTGTAATCTTCTAGCCACCCAGAAGGTTCTTGGCGACCGTTGTACTTGGGTTGCTCGCCTGTCAACTTGAACCGTTTGGGCATCCGCGTCTCACAGATGCGTCGAGTGAAGCACAATGCTCCGCATGGCTCTGGTTCGCGATCAGAGTATGAATCGTTGCTATAGGATCTTCGAGACCTGCTCCTGCTGGACCTGTGCCGGCGCGTGCTTCTCCTTCCTTCATCCGAGTGGTGGCTGCGACCACTGCGATGATGTGCTGCGTGTCGTGAGTCGACTATGTCGCGATCGCGATCCCTTGCTGGAGTTTTGTCTTCTGGCTGCATAGCCTGTGCCGCTAGAGCTAGCGATTTGAGTTGTTGGCGATGCAGGGCTGCGTTAGGGTCATTCGCCGGAGGTTGTATTGCCTTGAGGTAAGCACCTACGGAGAATAATGCACCCGCAGCAGTTTTGGGTACTGGGATTCCGTTAGCGTCCTCTGTCATGAACGACAGGTTACGGGTGATTGCTACTCTTTCATGTTCTGGAAGGCTTGCCAACCGCGACCTAGGTCGAGGGGTTGGTTGCTGTGTGGACCCGAGGGATTGCTCCCTTCGTCGGGCACTCGAGAGGCTGGCTTGCCTTTTGCGCTCCTCGAGCGTCGCTCGGTAGTTTTGCAGTCGAATTGACTCCTGCCAGTTGAAGTACTGGAAGGTCAACATCTCCTCTGGAGTGGAGTTTGGCGGCATCATAGTGCACTCCTTTATGACTTTATCTGCTTTTGCTGCCATTTCCTCCGTGATTGTTAAGGTCGTGACCCCATCTGGCATGGTTACCGTGCATGGGAATTGTGCAGGCCTGCGAGCGGCAGCGTCTGCGGATGATTCTGCGGTGAAGGCCACGTAGACCTGATGGGGCGTGACCCGAGGACAGGTGTATGTGCTGTCGATTCCAGTCATGGACTCGACATCGCCATCGAGGCTCATGTCAGAGCCAGTGTGTTCATCGAGTAGATCTTCGAGGCGAATCTCGTTGTCGATGTGCTCATCACCTATGCTCATCTCGGTGTTGGCGAAGCCATTACGGATTTCTGAGTCGAGGTTGGTGTTGGTGAAGATCTCCGAGTCGACGTTACTGTCGTTATGAATCGCGGGCTCGTAGAAGTCATCAAGGGAGATCCCGCAGTCGAAACTCTCGTCGAGTGGTAGGTTGAAGTCGATGTTGCTTGTGTTGTATGCTGATTCTGCTTCCTCGCCTTGGAGTTCCGTCATCATGAACCTATCGAGCTCGCCGGTCGACATGGTTGTTGCGGGCGAGCAGGCTTCAGGAATCGACGATGGGGCGAGCGCAGTCGACGGAGCCTCGAGTGTACCCAGCGCCAGTTGTTGCGGATCTGCTGAGTCCTGCGTGCCAAGATTGTTTACGAAAAAATTGAATGCTCCAACAGTTAAGTTCAAACCTGATTCAAGGCCAGAAAACGCCTCCTGAAGCTCCGGCGAGTGCGGATTGAAATTCCTTGGAAGAGCGGATGCGCTTTTTGCGGTGAAGCGGGCAGGCTGCCGCTTTTCGAGTAGATCGGCGAGTCGCCGTGTGTCGCCTGGATCGGCGAGTTGCTGTTTGCTGACATGGCCGGCGAGTTGCCGTTTGCAGATGAGATCGGCGAGTTGCCGTTTGCTGGTGAGATCGGCGATTTGCCGTTTGCTGTTGGGACCGGCGAAACTTCGAGTCCAGCGCTATTCTTTCCCACATACGGCGCCACTTGACGAGGCGTAGACTCATCAAGACCCATGGTTAAGGTCCCTAGGTTATGAATATGGGGGAGAGAACGTGGTAGAGCTGGAAGTATCGTCGGCTGACAAGCAGGGTAAAGATTTTACCCAGGTTCAGGGCCCTCGTGTGGAGGTAACACCCCTACGTCCTGCCTGTCTGTTATTGATTTGTGAATATGATGGTTACAAGGATCCCGGCGAGATGTCGATCTCGCTAGGGTTTGTGGCTCTGGTGGTTCGTTGTCTGGTTCGATGGCCCTCCCAGTCTTTAAATAATAGGCTGGGTCCCGGGTGTTCGTAACCGACTCGATTTACAAGTAAGGAAACTCTAAACCGACTATTGCTTCGCCAAACTTGGTGGATACTTCATTTCGTGGGCCTCCCTTCATGGGCTTCATGTAGGCTCTGATAGTTGGGCCTAGTCGATACGCGCACCAGGTACCCTCATGGTAGGGTACCCGATAGGCATACCCATGTCAGTAGCCCCCGAGTACTTGTCTGATTCGAAGATTCGGGCATGGACTCATACATCATGCACGTTATACATATTTTTTACATCTGCATTTAGAATTCTTATGAAATAGCACATGTTAGCAATGCCGAGTGTTTTCATCGACTATGTTTTTGCTTATGATAATCAAGGGATATTAGCTTAGCAGGCCCGGCACACACGACGGATCGGAGCCGGTTAACTACCATTTGTGGCAAAACCATACTAGCTTTCAATCAAACTCGAGTCCCCGGACTCGAATCTGGAACAAACTGGACAGACTCGAAACGGCCGTTGAGGTCTTACTGAATCGAACTGCAGTATAGTTTTGAATCTACCCAACGCGTCCGTCGGGGATTTTCGTCATGTCTGCTGACACGGAACATTTAAGGATAACGCTGCTGGAGCGGTCCTTAGCCCAGCTCGACTGATCGGCGGGTCTTACCTTTGCACTTATGCATGCAGCATCCAAGGATCGTCGGATCAACTCGGGAATATTTTGAGTGTGATTTTGCTTATGAACTTAGTCGAATGTTTCGTCGACTGACACTTTTGACATTATTCTATCGGGTGCGCGACAGCGCTCCGATGGGAGTAGCCCCGAGATTGTGCTTTATTGCTTGCAATGGAGGATAATCTCAAATTCTTTTACCCTGCACATTTAGTCAAAGAAATTTTTTGACACGCTCCCGATGGGAGTACGATGCTGCAGTCGAAAGAATTTCGACTGGTCTCTATGACTTTTGCTAAAAAAACCAACCGAACATTATGCGAGAGACCACCCGAAGATATCATCGAGTGACGTTTATGCCAGTTGTGAAAGAGAGAACAACGTCAGCAATGACGCATTTTGCGACTGCTATCTCTGACAAACGATGGCGTGCCTGGAGAGGCTTTGATAAGACGTGACCCTGTTCTGTGGGCCCGTTTTTGCAGAGCTGACCAGGGATGACACCACGTGGACTTGATTTGACCGTTCGGGAACTATTTTCACGGGGCGTGATGATGGCTTCCTGGATTCTCGTGCGTAGTGGGCGGAGTGGCCGGCAACGCGAGGATTATGTTCTCGGGGAGATGGAGCTTGTGAACAGGCAACTCGAGTGTAAGTTCGAATCTTGCTTTGTTTTACAAGCTTTTTGTGTAGCTTTTGTCCTTTTGATCTAACTGGTGCGCCCGTATTTGTAGGCTTTGTCGACAACTTCCAGGCTGAACAGATTCGCGTGGAAGGACGCCTGGATAGCGTGGTTGACGACCCTACAACTGGGCGTCAACACTTTTGGCTTGATAGGTACCATGCCCGCATACTTGCCACCCTGAAGGATCGCGTCTGGCGAAGTGCTGAGCTGCTGGAGTTATGCCGGGCATCGTTTATTCGTCTGAACGAGACTCTTTTTCCTTCGGGGCCACAACCACAAGGGATTCGTGCTGTGTTGAACATCTTCCGCCAAACAAATCCCATTCGAGAGTTGCTGTCTCAAAGACTTGTAATTGGAGCCAACGCTGCAATGGCGTATATGCGTAGTCGAAAACCAAGGTTGGTGTTGCGGACACCTGCAGCCGGTGAGGTTCTCGAACAAAAAGACTTGGATGACACGATCCAAGCTGCGGAGACACTGATCGAGTGCACTCGCGAACAACTTTGCGGCCCCGAGCTGCCCGTAAAAGACGAGCCTGAGGATTAGAATGGTTTGCGAGTGCAATTTTTGTATAGGGGGCAGCCCCCGAGTGTAATTTTTGACTCTTTGTATATTGTATAGTTTGTATACTTTGATTTTTTGCCGAGCCCCCGAGTCAATCGAGCGGGGTTTGTGAAATATGTGTTGGTTATGAACCGATGACTGTGCAGCCCCCGAGTATTCGAGTGCGGCTGCAAAGTTTTTATGTTCTTTGTTCGGATCCTTGTTACGCAGCCCCCGAGGGTCTCGGGTGCGGTTAAGGTATGAATTATGCAGGTGGTAGCCACAAAGGAGTCGAAGGAACATTGATTTTATTCCTCTTTTGAATGTTAGGCTGCAGGCCGCCTCATTAAAAACCTTCCAGTCCCCTTAGGTACCCTGGTAAGGAAAAGAGCGCGTCTGAAACCTGCAGCCATCCGACATATAGCCTATTACATTGTATGACTGTGAGCACTTTATGCGTAGAAACGGCGCAGATGCGCAACGTTCCAGGATTGTGAGAGGGTTCGCCTGTCTTCGCGTGCTTCAGTCGATATGCACCTCCACCAAGGACCTCCGTGATGATGAAGGGCCCTCCCATGGGGAAGCGAGCTTGTGCACCTTCTTTTGCTTCAGTCGAAGAACCAGGTCGCCAACGACGAAGGACCTGGTGCGCAGTCGACGGCTGTGGTAGTTGCGAAGGTCCTGCTGGTAAACAGCTGTGCGGGCTAAGGCCGTGTCGCGCGCCTCATCAAGCAAGTCGACTGCGTCTTCGAGTGCCTCTTCTGCGTCTTCTTCATTGTATGCTTCAACTCGTGGTGCGTTGAACCTTACGTCTGATGGCAGAATTGCCTCTGCACCGTAGACCATGAAGAATGGGGTGAACTGCGTAGAAGTGTTGGGAGTTGTGCGTAGGCTCCATAGCACAGACGGTAGTTCTTCGACCCAAGCACCTGCAGCTCTTTTGAGTGGCACCAGGAGGCGCTTCTTGATCCCACTCGTCACAAGCCCATTGGCCTTTTCGACTTGGCCATTGGATTGCGGATGCGCCACGGATGCGTAGTTGAGCGTAATGTCCTGCTCTTTGCAAAAGGTTTTGAACTCCTCAGCCGTGAAGTTTGTGCCGTTATCAGTGATGATACTGTTTGGGACACCGAAGCGATAGATGATGCTCTTTATGAAGTTGACTGCCGTAGTAGCAGTCGAATTTGTGATGGGGACCGCCTCGATCCACTTTGTGAACTTGTCGACTGCCACCAGTAGGTGAGTATGCCCGCCATGCGATGATTTTTTGAGTGGCCCAACCATATCGAGCCCCCATTGGGCGAAAGGCCAGGCCAGCGGTATAGTCTTCAACGCCGATGCGGGTGCGTGCGGCCTTGTTGCGAATTTCTGGCAGCCGACGCACCTTTTGACTATGTCCTCCGCGTCTTTGAGTGCTGTAGGCCAGTAAAACCCTGCGCGAAAGGCTTTGGCTACGAGTGATCGACTGCTGGCGTGATGCCCACAGGTACCTGCATGAATGTCTCGAAGTATGGCTTGGCCATCTTCGAATGCGATGCATCTTTGGAACATACCTGATATGCTGCGCTTGTATAACTCGCCGTTGATAACGGTGTATGCTTTTGATCTTCGAGTCACGCGTCGGGACTCGGTTATGTCATCTGGTAGCTCGCTACGGAGTATGTAAGCCAGAAAAGGTTGAGTCCAGGTTGGCTCAATGAGAAATACCTCGACAGGGGGGTCCTCTGTGCTAGGCATTTTGCTTTTGGGTGGCGTAGTCGACGGAGGAGGCTCTCGTTTCTCCTTGATAGATCTGTGTTCAATACGCTCGAGGAAGACACCAGGTGGAATTTGTGCGCCAGTTGAGCCAAGATTGGCTAGCATGTCTGCTTCTTCGTTGCTTTCCCTTCCTATGTGCCTCAACTCGCAGCCCTCGAAGCTGCCCTCTAGTGTGTTGTACAGATCGCGATAAGCGATCATGTTGTCCGCGATTGCGTCGCAGGCCTTCATTGTTTGCTGCACCACGAGGTTGGAGTCGCCGTAGATCATCAGTCGAGTGCACCCGAGTGCTTTGCCATCCGCATGCCATGGATCAGAGCCTCGTATTCAGCCTCGTTATTGGAGGGTAGCTTGAATCCCATCTGCAAAACATAACGTAGCTTGTCCCCTTTTGGTGATATGAGGACGACGCCTGCGCCTGCGCCTTCATGTTTCTTGGACCCATCGAAGTACATGGTCCAGGAATTGGACACGTCTGGTGCTCCAGGTAATTGGGCTTCTATCCACTCGGTTGTGAAGTCGGGTAGGACTTGTGCTTTGATAGCCTTCGGGTGCTCGTACTTGATATCTCTTGGAGCCAGCTCGATGAGCCATTTTGCCACTCGACCCGTTGCATTGGGGTTTGTGAGATATCACCGATTGCTGAGTTGCTTACCACGGTAATCGGATGCTCGGTGAAGTAGTGTGTCACTTCCTTGAGGACATGAATACAGCGTATGCCAGCTTTTGATAGTGCGGGTACCGCTGTTTTGATATGGAGAGAACCTCGCTCAGGTAGTAGACTGGACGTTGTATGCTTTGGATGTGCCCCTCCTCCATGCGTTCGACTACCAGTACGGTGCTCACCACCCTGTTTGTAGCCGAGACATACAGGTAGAGTGGTTCCCGTTCCTTAGGTGCGACGAGGATTGGAGGGCTTGTGAGGATCCGCTTGAGATCTGTGAAGGCTGCTTCAGCTTCTGGCGTCCACTCGAACTTGTCCGCCTTCTTCATCAGTCGATAGAATGGTAGAGCCTTTTCACCCAGTTTGCTGATGAATCGACTGAGCGCGCTACTCGTCCTGCTAGTTTCTGCACATCATGAAGCTTTGAAGGCCTTTGCATGTGAGGATGGCCTGTATTTTCTCGGGTCTGCTTCGATTCCACGAGCAGAGACTAGGTACCCTAAGAGCTGCCCGGCTGGAACGCCGAACGTACACTTCTTAGGATTGAGCTTGATATGGAAGCGTTTGAGGTTTGCGAACGTCTCCCTCAAATCGTCGAGTAGTGTGCGTTCTTCCCTTGTGGTAATGACAATGTCATCAACGTAGACCTGGACGTTGCGTCCAATTTGCTTTTTGAGGCAGTCCTGCATCATGCGCTGGTATGTTGCACCCGCGTTTTTTAGCCCAAAGGGCATAGTTGTGTAGCAGTAGACCCCGAGTGGGGTTATGAACGCCGTTTTTTCTTCGTCTTCTTGCTTCATCCTTATCTGGTGATAACCTGAGTAAGCATCCAGAAAGGAGAGTCGTGCGCATCCGGCGGTGGAGTCGACGATCTGTCGATCGGGGTAGCGGGAAGTGATCCTTTGGACAGCACTTGTTCAGCGCTGTGAAATCCACGCACATCCGAAGGATGTCTGTATGCTTCTTTTCTACGAGTACAGGGTTGGCCACCCATTGTGATTTCTTGATTTCCCTAATGAATCCTGCTGCGAGTAACCGGTCGACTTCAGATTCGACTGCGGTTCGCTTTGGGCCGGAGATTCGACGCATCGTTTGCTTGACTGGCTTTGCATCTGGAAACAATTGGAGAGAGTGCTCGGCGAATTCCCTGGGAATACCTGGCATGTCGGCTGGACACCACGCAAATATTTCCCAGTTCTCACGGAGGAATTCGACGAGCGCGCCTTCCTATGCGATAGGCAGGCTCGAAGATATGTTGACTGTCTTGGACGGATCGGTCGGGTGCACCTGATGCGACCTTGTGTCATTTGTAGCATTGAAGGATCTGTCGACTGCCAACTTCTTATGCTCTGGAAGGAGTGTGCGGTCGTTGGTAATCGCTAAGTCAGCGAGTGATTCCTCCACCCCGAACATCTCGGAGATTTTGCTGAACTCGCGGTCGCAAGCATCGGACCTTTGAAAGTTTCCACGGACAGTGATGACTCCCTTTGGTCCTGGCATCTTCAGCGTGAGGTACGCATAGTGTGGCACCGCCATGAATCGAGCAAACGTCGGGCGACCAAGAATAGCATGGTATTGTGATTTCCAGTCGACGACCTCGAACTCAATCGACTCTGTCCTGAAGTGGCTTACGTCCCCGAACGTAACGTCGAGTTGTACGGTGCCTTCTGGGCTAATTGCTTTGCCAGGAACGATACCGTGGAAGGTATTTGAAGATTTTGGGAGGTTTTCGACTGACCTGTTCATTTTGCGGAGTGTGTCCGCGAAGATGATGTTTATGCCGCTGCCTCCATCCATGAAGACCTTGGTCATGGCGTAGCCTCCTATTTGCGCGTCGAGTACCAGAGCCGCATGCCCTGGTCGACTACAGCTGGGGGATGATCCTCTCGACTGAAGCTTATGATGGTTTCCGATCCCTTCAGAAATTCGGCACGGCTGGAGGTGCCATGACAGCCAAGTTCACCTGTCGAGTGATTAGTTTTTGCTGCCTGTTAGAGGGGCGACCCTTTTGTATCATGTACATCTGCCCGTGGGGCTGTGGATATTGATCATCTTCCGCCCGTAGCACAGGTTGTATGGCACCTGCGAGTTTGCGCCTGGAGCAGGCTGTGGTGCGGGTTGCGGTGGCGGCTGTGGCGCCATGAGAGCGGGCACAGCGTTCGGCTGTGGTACGGGTGCAGGCATGGGCTGAGCAGGTGCTGGGCCATTCCTCTTGAGTCGTATCACATAGTCAGTCGCCATTTGGTCGAATTCCCTGCAGTTCCTTAGGGTGTGATTGGAGCGTAGTTTTCCGTCGTCCCCCTTGAAGAGGTGGAATCTGCACCAGTCGTCCATCTTTTCCTCGAACGACCGCTCGGGTTTTGCGTCGCTACGTTTGCGCCATTCTTGCCTTTTGTAGCTATCGCTCCGCTGCTCGCGATCTCGACTGTCACGTCGATCATCCGAGCGTCGATTGCTTCTATCATGGTCCTCCTTTGGCTGTGTGTATCCAGCCGCCATGAACTCGGGTCTGTTATCGTCGTAAGGACGTCTGGACCGTTTACGCCTGCGATCTTCTCTGTATGAATCTCTGCGGCTTCGACTGCCGCTTTCGTAGTTGTCGCGTGTTGGGGAAGCACGGGATCTGCGTACAGAATCCTCTCCATCTGCCCACTCAGTCGCAACTTTGATGAGGTCAGCCAGGGAGGTTGGCTTTTCACGACCAAGTGCCTCTTTGAAGTCCTTCCTGGCGAGACCTTGTATGAAGGCATCCATGGCCCTGTCTTCTGACACTTTGCCAACCGAATTGCGTATTTCGGTCCACCGCCGTATGTATGATCTCAGCGACTCGTCTGATCGTTGAGTACATGTCCTTAATTCCTCGAATGTCTTCGGGCGCTCACACAGAGGCTCGAAGTTTTTGATGAAGTCTCTGCGGAAATCATCCCACGAGTCATATGATGATGGAGGGAGTGATTTGAGCCAGTCGCGGGCAGTTCCTTCGAGCATAAGTCGTATGTACTGCATCGCCGTGGTGTTCGTGCCCGCTGGCATGCCACGGCGAGTCTGTAATCTTCTAGCCACCCAGAAGGTTCTTGGCGACCGTTGTACTTGGGTTGTTCGCCTGTCAACTTGAACCGTTTGGGCATCCGCGTCTCACGGATGCGTCGAGTGAAGCACAATGCTCCGCATGGCTCTGGTTCGCGATCAGAGTATGAATCGCTGCTATAGGATCTTCGAGATCTGCTCTGCTGGACCTGTGCCGGCGCGTGCTTCTCCTTCCTTCATCCGAGTGGTGGCTGCGACCACTGCGATGATGTGCTGCGTGTCGTGAGTCGACTATGTCGCGATCGCGATCCTTGCTGGAGTTTTGTCTTCTGGCTGCATAGCCTGTGCCGCTAGAGCTAGCGATTTGAGTTGTTGGCGATGCAGGGCTGCGTTAGGGTCATTCGCCGGAGGTTGTATTGCCTTGAGGTAAGCACCTACGGAGAATAATGCACCCGCAGCAGTTTTGGGTACTGGGATTCCGTTAGCGTCCTCTGTCATGAACGACAGGTTACGGGTGATTGCTACCCTTTCATGTTCTGGAAGGCTTGCCAACCGCGACCTAGGTCGAGGGGTTGGTTGCTGTGTGGACCCGAGGGATTGCTCCCTTCGTCGGGCACTCGAGAGGCTGGCTTGCCTTTTGCGCTCCTCGAGCGTCGCTCGGTAGTTTTGCAGTCGAATTGACTCCTGCCAGTTGAAGTACTGGAAGGTCAACATCTCCTCTGGGTGGAGTTTGGCGGCATCATAGTGCACTCCTTTATGACTTTATCTGCTTTTGCTGCCATCTCCTCCGTGATTGTCAAGGTTGTGACCCCATCGGCATGGTTACCGTGCATGGGAATTGTGCAGGCCTGCGAGCGGCAGCGTCTGCGGATGATTCTGCGGTGAAGGCCACGTAGACCTGATGGGGCGTGACCCGAGGACAGGTGTATGTGCTGTCGATTCCAGTCATGGACTCGACATCGCCATCGAGGCTCATGTCAGAGCCAGTGTGTTCATCGAGTAGATCTTCGAGGCGAATCTCGTTGTCGATGTGCTCATCACCTATGCTCATCTCGGTGTTGGCGAAGCCATTACGGATTTCTGAGTCGAGGTTGGTGTTGGTGAAGATCTCCGAGTCGACGTTTTGTCGTTATGAATCGCGGGCTCGTAGAAGTCATCGAGGGAGATCCCGCAGTCGAAACTCTCGTCGAGTGGTAGGTTGAAGTCGATGTTGCTTGTGTTGTATGCTGATTCTGCTTCCTCGCCTTGGAGTTCCGTCATCATGAACCTATCGAGCTCGCCGGTCGACATGGTTGTTGCGGGCGAGCAGGCTTCAGGAATCGACGATGGGGCGAGCGCAGTCGACGGAGCCTCGAGTGCCCAGCGCCAGTTGTTGCGGATCTGTCGAGTCCTGCGTGCCAAGATTGTTTACGAAAAAATTGAATGCTCCAACAGTTAACTCAAACCTGATTCAAGGCCAGAAAACGCCTCCTGAAGCTCGGCGAGTGCGGATTGAAATTCATTGGAAGAGCAGATGCGCTTTTTGCGGGTGAAGCGGGCAGGCTGCCGCTTTTCGAGTGGATCGGCGAGTCGCCGTGTGTCGCCTGGATCGGCGAGTTGCTGTTTGCTGACATGGCCGGCGAGTTGCCGTTTGCAGATGAGATCGGCGAGTTGCCGTTTGCTGGTGTGATCGGCGATTTGCCGTTTGCTGTTGGGACCGGCGAAACTTCGAGTCCAGCGCTATTCTTTCCCACAGACGGCGCCACTTGACGAGGGGTAGACTCATCAAGACCCATGGTTAAGGTCCCTAGGTTATGAATATGGGGGAGAGAACGTGGTAGAGCTGGAAGTATCGTCGGCTGACAAGCAGGGCAAAGATTTTACCCAGGTTCAGGGCCCTCGTGTGGAGGTAACACCCCTACGTCCTGCCTGTCTGTTATTGATTTGTGAATATGATGGTTACAAGGATCCCGGCGAGATGTCGATCTCGCTAGGGTTTGTGGCTCTGGTGGTTCGTTGTCTGGTTCGATGGCCCTCCCAGTCCTTAAATAATAGGCTGGGTCCGGGTGTTCGTAACCGACTCGATTTACAAGTAAGGAAACTCTAAACCGACTATTGCTTCGCCAAACTTGGAGGATACTTCATCTTCGTGGGCCTCCCTTCATGGGCTTCATGTAGGCTCTGATAGTTGGGCCTAGTCGATACGTGCACCAGGTACCCTCATGGTAGGGTACCCGATAGGCATACCCATGTCTTTAAATAATAGGTTGGGCTCGAAGTTTCGCCGTGTTAAATAATAGGCATACCCATGTCAACCGCGATCAAAATCGCAACAAAGGTAACAATGGATTCAATTTCATAATGAAATCAAGCCTCCTTATCAGTGGCATATCTTCTAATCTTTCTAATCTTCAACCGGGTTGCATCCATCTTGATCTTGTGATCATGAACGATATCGACAACATACAAATCCAATCACATGTTCTCTTCTTCAAGTTTCTTAACCTTTTTTTCAATTTCCGAATTTCCTTTTCAATAATATCTAACCTCTCAACAACAATTTGCAAATTGGTTTTCACATCCGGCTCACATATGGAATCCTAAACAAAAAGTGTATGTCAACTTTTATCGGCATAATTTTTTGGACACAAAATAAAAGTAATAGTTTTAAAGATAATATATCAACTCCGATTCATCGAAGGTAGGGTAGCCGACGCAAATTCAAATCCATGTGAACGGGCACTATATATCAAACAATGCAATTTAAATTAAGTCGTGAACTTAATTGCATGTTAAAGGAACATCACGATAAACATTATACATATTAAACATTACACAGTCTAAACATCATATCTAAAGATAACTCGAGTACGATAAGTTGCATTTTATGCATGAACCACCGCTCTATACATTAAACGGTCTAAACTCCACTACGAGAAGTCCAAACATCAAACTCTAAACCACCACTCTCTATGGGGTCGGTGGTAAACGATCCGCAACCACTCCCTCTCTGCCCACCGCTCTAGCTGATCCCATAACCTGGGATCGTCCGCGTCGTCAGTCTCCTCCTCTTCCTCGTCTAATGGGGCTGCGTCGTGGGAAGGACCAGCGTCGCCCGTGGGACGGGCCCGTTGTCGTGGGTTTGTCACAACAGATGTCATAGCGAGATGACTTCCTAGGTGTGGAACCGACTTAGGCGTCTTCGAGCTTTAGATCACGAGGCACGAGGAAAACGATTTTACCCAGGTTCAGCCCCTCGATGCGAGGTAAAGACCTACTCCTGCCTATCCTAGATTGGAATTGATATGGTGTTTCTGGTTACAAGGTTGCGATTCACTGGATCGAATCGCGGCTAGTCCTATGACTTGATATCTGTGAGCTTAGGGTTCTAAATCCTACGAGCCGTCCTTATATACATGGAGGCTCGCAGGGTTATAAGGAAACCTCCCTTAATGGAAGGTTTAAGCCGGAGTCCTACTTGGAGTCTAATAAGTCTTCGTGCTTTCCAAGTCTAGTTATCTCCGATCTTCTAGATTCTTCTCTTAGACACGTCATGATTTTGAGTCGGCCCATATTCGTGTAATCCCACGAGTGGTGCGGCGGTGAATCAGCGATGAGCCGCATTAGTTTTGCGGGCTGCGGGTTAACTATTAAGTATTCCCCGACACCCGCACCGTGCGAAGGGCCGACAGCGTGGGAAGGGGCTGCGCGGGTGACCCAAACACGTCCAGCTGGTACTCCATCACATCCGGCTGCTCCATGTAGTGTCTCACCAACGTGTCATTCTCGGGGCGGGCTCGGCTCCGTGCGATCTGCTATTCCGCCATACAGTGCTCCCTCTCCTCGGCCCCCCTGGCGTATCTTATTCTTGGTGGCGCGAGGTGGCCACGCGGTGGCGATCCACTGGGAAGTTGAGACTCCAAATTGCATGTACCATCCCCATACTTTTCGATTGCAAAGTAGTCATAGGCGCGCTCCGCCTGCTCTGTGATCGGCCAACTGCCAACCCAACGCTTAATGCTACCAATGTTGAGCTCGGTTCCATACGTGGCTGTCCCATCAACCCTTTCCTCCCGCCTCACACCGGAATACCTCATATTGTGGGAAAACTAAAAGGCAAGAAAAACTAGTCGGTAATTAGTTATAATTTACGGAAAAAACTCAAATTTAAGTTTAAATTTACAAGTAGTCTAGGTTTTGCCAGAATGTCTTGATTAATTTCCGCCAAATTTTGGACACTCGATATTTCTTATTTTAGTAATGTCATGCCGATGTCCAGATCTTTCGTGGCTTTGTCCAGATCTTTTGTGGGAAACATGTTTTTTTTTTTGCGGACGCATCACTTTGTACGGGATGTGTTGTGTATATATTCCATCTACATCTATTGATTTTACATTATTATGTATATGTATATATGTGATTGATGTCTAATTAGGGGCAGGCAGACTGCCGGCAAAGCGAAAACAGCCGCCAAGGACTTTTGCTGACAGGACTATAAAGCGCATGCTAGTCTGCTGGGAAAGAACCTTTGCCGGAAGTTTCATTGCCCTCTATAGTGACTTTTGCGGCAGCAGAGGTACACTTGGACACTTGGACCATGTTGTAGTGGAACTCGTATGCATGTTTGTGAGTATGTTTTAGATATTATTTTTTGTTGTCTTTGTTGGCGCTAAATTGCTACAACTAAAGTGGAATGTCGCGGATGTGGTCAAAGCCTCTCGGAGGCAGAAAGCCAAGCTGTATAGGTCTTGGCCTTTAAACCGCATTTTTGGTCGGTATACATTTAGCTCCGGACTTCTTTTTTGTTCTAGAGCTCATGGTGGAAGCTGAAAAAAACAACAATAAATCGTGTGGCATATTAATTTTTGCTAGATATATACTAACAAGATAAGATGTATACACCATTTGATAGAAAAGAGTAGTGTAGTGGGAATATATAACTATTACATTTTCGTGTGCCAAAGTAGTAGGACCTGGTTACTATAATCAAATCTCTACTTCAATAACATTTAGCGTTGTTTTATATATTTTTAATGGTAATATATCACAAAGGAAAAAATATATTTTCACAACTCATATATGTTTCAAATGATATACATTCCAGAAAAATAACTGAGAACAATGAAAAAAATATTTGTATGATTAACAATACTAACTAAGAGGTATACAACATATATTTGTTAAAATCACAATATTATTGAAAAAATAAGAAAATGTGAATGTTTAGTGTAATTATATTTATTTAACTCGCTGAGGGAAAAAAATTACTTTTAACAACCCGGTCGCACGTGAGTGAGAAAGACGAGGAAACACAACGCTAGGGTAGAACAAACATGCAGTGTCGGCGTTAGTCGGCCATGTGCACTTCGGGCTCGTAAGACCAACTGCACAGGCTTCACGGCGTTGCACTCGCCTGCTCTCGCCCTGGACATATAACACATTCCGCAAGATTAGTACATGGCCGCGTGATGTGCACGGCGAGAGAGAAGATGAAACGCAACAGCAGATACCTGCGACATCGTCGATTCGCCCAGGCATGTGACCGTCGGTCTCCTAGAACGCCTCTGTCTCTGCCTCGGCCTCCGCGTGGTGGAGGCTACTCTGCCGCACCAGTGACCGTGCCGCTAATGTCGATGTCGTTGTTGTCAGTAGCTGTGTCGCTTCCCATGTGCACCAAACCAGCCCCGCTGCCGATGCCGATGTTGGGGTAGACGGAAGGCGGGCTCCATGGACGGAGAGCGGTCTCCTCATGTCGATGCCGGCGTCGCGTCGAGGACGTAGACGGAATCCGGGCTGCCACGAACAGAGAGCGTCCTGCTCTTACATATGTCGATTGTCGTCGGTTCGCCACCAAAGCCCACCAGGAACCCCTCACCGCCTACGCACAAGAATACCGCCGCCCCGTGACAGAGAAACGGGGAGCCGCAAAGGTAGCATACAGCAGAATACGACGCCGCTTGGCCACCTGGCACGAAGCAGATCACCTCCGCCTTGTTCTCCTCCAAGAACCCAACAACCCAACGACGGGCACTAGTGGCGCTCGGTCCGCCTCCTCCTCCCGTGGGGTAGCCGTCGCGTACCGTCCTCCCACCTCCGTCAAGCCAAAGAGCCTCTCGAAACTCCGCTGCACGAACGGAAGGAATCCAAGGTCATGGAAAGAATAGGGAGGGGCAGCCGGCGGGCCTCCCATCAGCGAGGATTCGGGATGATTTCTTGGGTGTATTGGAGGTGAGGATTGGGGGTAGTTCTTCGGGACTGGAGTTAGACTGTTACGGTTTGTTGGTGGATTGAAGCACAGAGTCCCCTAATGTATACTACCTCCATTCCAATAAATAAGACACGCACGATTTTCAAGATTTGTCTTTGACCAAGAATTAGTCCATAATATAAGAACCCATATATATAACAACTATTTTACCCGGAAAAAATAACTATTTGATATAAAGTTGGTATCATTAGAAACAGAGGGAGTACTAGCATTGAAGTTCAATTCAAGGAACAGAGGAGAGCTCTGCCTCGTTGATGTTTGCTTGCTTGTGCGGGGAAAGGAAGCTTCTGCGGGCGCAGCCGGCCCCCGGCCCACGCAGTCAGCGCGCCGACGAGACAGTGCCCGGCCAACGAGCCGCAACTGGCCCTCGCCGCTGCTGCCTGTCCGTGGCGTTGCTAGGTAAGGAGGTAAGAGCAGCTTCGTTTGTGCCGCTTTGTACCCTTCTTAAAACAACAAGCTGAAATAAGTATTGAACTAGAAAACATGCCCGTGCGTTGCAATGGAAAAGAAAAATCTATCTCGCAAAGACGCAATAAGAAATTTCTCGTTGTAATTGCTACGGTTTATTTTTTACAATTTCAATGAAGTTAGCCACCATATTGATTGGGATCCTCGCCGCCCCTATCCTCATCGGTCCCATTGTGTTGGTGCAAAAGCCTGTACCATGACACATGGGACACTCGAGAGGCGAGGAGTCCCTTCATGAAGACGTCGAGAATAATTCAACAACGCATCAGATGACCTTGAGGCAAGCCGTCACGCTTGTCATTTAATGAAGTAAAATATACTTAAACCTTGAACTGATAGACCCGAAATCAAATGACCTAACTACCAATCCCCTAAAATTGGTATAGGCATTGTATAAAAACCTAACAACATTTAATAAACCCTAAAAATTATCTTTGCAATTCTATTTGTTTAATAAATTGTTCATTAGGTTTTATAAATTGCTCATTAGGTTTTATAAAACCTTCTTCCCTTTATCATTTTTTAAATTAAACCAAAATAATAATATTTCGGGTAAGTTTGCAAAACTTTTTAAGAACATTGAAAAGTTTTCCAAAGTTTCAAACTTGTCTCTTTTTTCCCCAAATCCTTTCCTTTTCTTTTCCTATTTATTTTTTCTGTTAATTAAATGGGAAAAGGAAAATAGAAAAAGGGAAGGGAGCCCATTCCGCGCACTCCAGCCCAAGTCGGCCCAAGGCCCAACCGCCACTGCCTCTCTCCTCCTTATCTTCTTCTCCTCACCCAGTCGACGACGACCGCCGCCAGCGCGTCCAGCAGCCGCTCGCCACCTCCCTCCACTGCTCCAGCGCGCTGCACCGTGCCGTCTCATGAGCCCTCTCGTCGTAGCGCGCCTCCAGGAACCCACAAGCTCCGCCGCCAGCTACGGCCTTCTCGCGGAGTCTCACGGTCGCGCTCTCCTCAGTCCATGTGGAGGTCGACGATGTGGTGCTCCTCAACTCGCTCGCCTCCTCCCTCCATCACGCTGCGCAACGCCTACTCCAGCTATGGCAGCAACAACTCTGCTAGGTCATGGGAGGCTGCAGACCACAGACGCATCCAAGTCCATCAGAGGAGTGGAGCGGACATGGCCACCAGCCCCGCCAGTGTCGCATTGGAGGAAAGGGGAGGGCAGGGCGCCGAGGATTCCGGGGGGCGACGCTTGTGGCAGCTCCCCCACCGTGTGAGCTCGTTTCGTGGCTGGCCTAGGGCAGGAGCACCAGCACACGGAGGCAGCGGTGCGGGACCTGCACAACGGCGTTTTATTTTACTTGTGCGCAGCGAGCAGCGGCGTTGGGCCTGCGCGCAGTGTACAGGGGAGGGGGAGAAAAAAATCGTCGAACCGATACGATGGCATGAGTGCGTTATATGAGATTGCTTCTTTTATTTTATCATCCTCCTATCTAAAAGAAGAATTTGGTTCCACATTCTGCCTCTCACCCTCCGATTTTCGTCCAACCCTCTATCTCCGTCGTACCTCCATCCTGCAGCGATTAATCATCAGTAATTAGTTCGTCCTCTCCCTCAAAATCTACACGATCCCTTCCTCTAACTAGGTTCCGCCCTGGGGCATGGCCGCCGGCTCGAACCATTAACGTGCCCTGTGCCCACGCGCCCGCCTGCGACGAGCTCATGCCGGTGGCTCGACTTGGGATGGAGATGCCGCTGGCGCGCACGGGATGGAGGTCGACGGTGCGGAGCTCCGTCACCAACGCTATAGATCCTCGCGCACCGTCGCCGCGGCCGGGCACTGGAAATCGAGACGCCGCCGCACCTTGCGTCATCAGCGTACTTGTCGTGGCATCACCACACGCCGTACTCGACCTCGGTCGCCACCCGCTGAACCCTCGCATCCTCCTACAAGATGCAAGAAGAGGACGAGGCAATCCGATCTTATCCATGCCAGGGACATGTTCGGTGGTGGTATGGTATGATATTCTCGATCTTTTATTCTTGGAGGTAGAACACATGATGCTTCATAGGTTTAATTTTTTTTTGATGCATTCATATTCAGTTGTTCCATATCAAAGTATTAGCTCGTGGCCATAATGGTGTTTCGTATCCCATGACAATTTGGATTATTTGGATTAGGCAGTGCACCAAAGAACTTTGAGGACAAGATCGAGATTTTACCCCAGTCTGCTTGTATTCTGTTTTTTTCCTTCTAATATTGTGTGGAGTCTATTAGAAAAGCAGAATGCAGCATTGAATTCTGCACTTGGAAATCGGGGCGTCATCTGAAATAGCTTTCTCATAGTTCTAATCCAATATAACTTGCATAAAAAGCTTGGGCACAAATTTCAGGACAGCCGACCCCAACTCAGCAGTTCAGCGAGCATTGTATCCTCAAATTGATGCTTCTTTTATGCATATATTGTTACTGTCCTAATTGCAAGCATTGCAAATTTTGCATTTTATGTTACTAATGCAGCATTACCTGATAATTTGATATAAGTTGAATTACTTGACATCGTAACACATGCATGTTGACTTCAATTAGCTTATCTTGTTTAGTATATGTGTGCGAGCTCTCCTTTTGTTACATACTTGGACAATATGTAGTGCGTAAAATCTGGATAATCCTTCGTTTAATATTTGAATAATGATTAAGCTAATAGTTACTCGTATTGTTGCAGTAAAATCTTATTATGTTCACTTGTTACCTCATACAGCGAGGTCATAAACAAACCATACGTGTTGCATCATTGGACACTAAGCCAGTATTCCAACAATGATATTTTCTTTTGTGTCCACGGTTCGTCAGTCCATTCACATTTATTAACGGTTGTGATTCCTAGCGATTGTTACCGGCCTAAAATAGTAAAATGTCACCTAATGTTATGCTTCCCATTTAGAATAGCATTTTGCAGAATGACGATAACATTAGAAAGGAGCATCCGGTTCTAGGAATTTATGTTGCTGTTTTTCGTTGGCGGCTGTTTTTCGTCCAATGTAGAACACCAAGCTGAGGACTTGGAAGATTTCAAAACTTGCGCAGCAGCTTTGGCTGCAGAAAATGTTAAACTGCAGGTATTTACCAACATCAGTTGGATCACTCGGTCCTCACAAGCATGAAGTACAACTTGCCCATCTTATTTACTATTGTTATGTGCCTGCTCTTTTTTATCCTTAATTTTAGTTAAAACTATAGGAAGTTGAAAATTCTGCCGAGCCTAGCGAGAGAACAACGGAGCATGAGGACAATGGGCGAAATTGGAGAGCTGAGACAAGGGAGTTACAGAGAACATATAAGAACCTGCTCTCAGAGAAGGATAAGGAAGTTTCTGCATTGGTTGCACAAAAGGATTTTGTCTGGCACCAGTCAAGACAATGAACAAGGACTATGAAAATAGAGGTATCACAAAAGCTTTAGCAGAAGGTGGAGGAGCTGCATAAGCAACGGCTAATACAATCTACTGAGTGCATGAGTGATTCTTTTTCCGCATGTCATGTGTATACCTATTATAGTTAGGATGGGAAATAAGTTTCACAAAATTGGATGTGTGCTTTGAAATGTTAGTTGCACACTATTAGTTCTAGAAGGGCAGGTTTGTGTGCTTTGGAATGGTGGTTTCGTGGAAGTCATTGTACTTCTGTGTTAAAAAATACACTTGTTTCGTGGAAGTGATTGTACTTTTGTGTTAAAAAATACAGTTGATTGGAAATAATGTTTGGCCTGCCCTATATAATGATGTTTGATGTGCATGATAATCCTGAAATTACATGTTCAACACAATTAGTGTTTGATGTGCATGATAATCCTAAATCCACATGTTTAACACAATTAGTGTGAAACTACTAGAACATTTGTGCTCCCGTTGCAATCGCACGGGCACATTGCTAATTAGGTAAAGATAAGAGGTTTTTATTTCGAGCAGCTATTGGCCTGATGGTTAGCGTCCATCCTGAGTAGCTATAACTTCCAAGTTCGAGCCATACGAGGTTTTTATTTTATTATTTTGGGGGAATTTTTTGAGTTTAAGGTGGTCGATATCCACCGCTCGAATAGATAGAATAAAATTGACCCAGTTTATAAGGTAAACCGGGTCAAAAAACCATACAAACTGTACAAAAGAATCACAGACTAAGCGACCCGCCGCCCACGACACAAGTCAATCAAACGCCACACAACACCACCCGCTCCGAAGCCGCCGCCCCGGCGTAGCAACCAGATCGACCTTCACATTGCCCGAAAGCGATCCAGTCATGGTCGGCGAACCCTCTGCCCGCGCAGTCTTCATCTAGGTTGACACTAAAACCACCCTGTTCCGGGGCCGCCGCCCCGGCGTAGCAACCAGATCGACCTTCGCATTGCCCGAAGGTGATCCAGTCAGTTCGACGAACCTCTACCCGCGCAGTCCTCATCCAGGTCGCCACCCAGACCCCTGCTAGACAACGCCTCTGCCTCATAGAACCGTCATAGCGTGGGAGACCGAGACCGCCGCCTCGACGTACCGCCACCGTCCGGGGCCGCCGCCCTGGTCATCCACTCCCCTGACAACAGAACCGCCCTCCCCGAGCGCCGCGAGCCCATCACACCGTGAGGGCTAAGAACCTCCAAGGCGGCGCCTCAAACAAGGAAACGACGCGTCCGTCGCCGCCGCCCGCTCCCGATGGAGCTTAGGCTTTCACTCGGAAATCTTAGCACCACCCACGTCGGCGGGAACGAGCACTCCACAGCGATGCCCCCAAGAGAGAAAACGACGCCCAAAAGCGCCGCCGTCGCCGACTCCGACTAAGTCCGAGCAAGGCTTTTGCCCGGAGGTCGCCCCGACCGCAAAGTAAGGGAGCGACACCACTGGCAGTGCTGCCCTGCCGTCATCCACCAAGCTAGACCACCGGCCATGGCGGCCGCGGCGCCCGTGGCCGCGCCAACCATGCCGCACCGCAACAGACCTTGTTCCAGGGCCGCCGCCCGAGCGCCAGAGCATGTCGGCAGGAGATGCCACCCCCTGCGTCCACGCCGGAGCCTCCTCCTCTGCCACTGCGCCCTGCTCGATCCGACGCGCCGCATCAGCCCGCCTGAGTTCGGGCCCGACGAGCCCAGATCGGGCCCGCCAAGCCCATCTGGCGCGCCATCTTCTCCGCTCCAGGCAACGGCGTCCCAGCCTCCCGCACCGCCGCCTGTAGCCAGCACACCATTCGCCGCCTCCGCCCGAGCCCGCCGGCCCGGCTTCCTCCGCCCCGACCGTCGCCGCCCCCACGGGCCGATCATCCCCCAACCAAGAACTAGGACCATTCCCCCCCCCCCCCCGACCACCCTTTTGGCAGTGGAGGGGTGCCGCCACCGCCTGGGACGAGGCCGGCGACGGCAGCGGCAGGATGTGGCGGTTGTGGGGGGACCGGCGGCGCTGAATTTTGGCCCCTGGAGCCGCCTGGGGGGGGGGGGGGGGGGCGACGCGAGGGGAAGGCCCGTCGGGCGTTTTTTTCCTAATGATAGCTACTCAATTTTTGTGGGGGGGGGGGGGGGGGGGGGGAATTCCTATTACAATGTACATATAGGTCTCCATTCCCACTTCAACAATGTTGGAAACACCTTTATAGAATTTTAATCAATCCCATCTGCTCCTTGTTTGAACGAAAGAAAGGAAACCTAAAATTTTAATTGAATACCGACGGCGACAATAGGGTGCAAATTCGCGACTTCATTTCCACATCTTTCCGACTCCAACATGCTTTGAATATGATCGTGTGAGAAAACAAGTTGGTCACGACTCTTAATATTTTTTCCTTGTATGCCCTCAATACTTATTGTTGCTTAAAATTCGGTTTTAAATTGCCCTCTATTCTCATATAACATGGTTCATTTGCTTTAAAATGAGCATTGCAAACTGGTTTAACTTTGGGGGTAGTATTCCTGAAAATTTTGTTTGTGTGTTTCAGGCTTGCCATTGAGAAAAAGCTCCCTCCCTACTTTTGAAGGCTCACTTTATGAGCTCCTGTGATTTGGTCTCTTGATAAGCTCTTTGCACTATAAGAAAACTGTTTATACCTGTCAGGTAATCACCGGCGGGTCACGTCAAACAGACACCGGTGATATGTTGGGACCACCAGAGTTTATCACCGGCGTGGAAAAATTCTCCGCCACTGATAGGTCAATACCACTAGCGTGTCACCCTGAGCGCCAGGCTGGTGATAAGTTGGCATGGAGGTGCTCTGACAGCGTAAAGTACTACTGGCATGGGATGTACAACACGTCAGTAATGTCCATAGTGTTAGTGGCATGGTGTCTGGTGCCCCAACAATTTGACAGGACGGTACCATACTACTGGCGTGTGGATATAGGACACGCCGATATTCTAGAGCATATCACCGGGATGTCTTAAATTCACACGCCGGTAATTTCGACATGGCTGGATACTACAATACCCACCCCACATTCCCGCTCGTTTCTATATATAGGACTCTTTACCCCTGTTGGAAATATTGCATATGCAGTTGGTTTGGGTAGCTTAGCTAGCTAGCTAGTATTGATCATTAGCTACATGTCAGTTGATTCTTGTGATCGTGGTTTTACCGGTATGATGTCTCATTTGGTAGCGTGGATTAGCCGTGCGTGTTAGACGGCCTGTGGGCTGGCCCAACAGTGGAGTCTTTGAGTGCTTGGGCCCATGGCAGGTGAGTCGACGTTGTAGTTACCTTCGAAAGCTCTACCAGTGCAGGATCAACTTTGGTCCCGCAGCTGACCTCACTTTTCTGACTCTAGGTGCAGGTGCCACTAAGCTGAGATCTGACAAGAAGCTTTGTAAAGAATTGTGCGTTGGCAGCGGGCTTTGAAATATACCTGCATGGATCGCATTCTGTCTCGCGTGCCACAACACTCATAACGTGACTACAACTATATTCAGTTGATCCTGAGGTAGAGCATGAAATAGCGCTACGTACTAGCCACCCACGCGCACGAGGCTCCTGAATATTTGCAATCATATCAGTTATGTCGTCCGGAGCAAGAGCCCAAACACATCTCGCCATGTTGCATTCCAGCATTGAATGTTTCCAGGAGTAAGGGCCACCGCAGATCGCAAATGAGCTCTGCATCGGCATAGTTCTGTGGTGGAGCACGTCGACTGATGGTAGCCACTGCCTTGCAAGCCTCCACATGAATTTTGAAGGTACTTTTACTTGCCAAGGCATGGACGAACACTTATTTTCTCATATAGCATCCGAAGAAGTGAAGAATCTTCTTTCTCGTCCAGCCAATCCATCGGTTCTCGCAGCATGTGGTTGGCTGACCGAACGGAAATCACACGTCTCCTGTCATAGTGTCATGCCTAGAAGTTCTGCCGCCTTCTAGTCGGGCAAGGCCATTTCGGGCCGGGGCTGAAAAAGCCTGACGGGCAAAATCCAGTCCCAAACCCCTGGCTAGGACGAAAAAATGATACTCTTGGCCCTCGCCTAACCCGAATAGGAAAAAGTCACTGGCCTAAATTGCATTTTTTGTAAGCCCGATCCCGACGAGGCAACCGGTCTCAAATTTTGTACGAGCCCAGCAAATTCGGACCGGGTCAGGTCGGTCCATCCGGGCCGGGCTGCCCAGTGAAATCATGATGTAGATGGGACTCGCAGAATTCTAACTTTGTAGGTGAAACTTGTTAGGGCATGTACAATGAGCTGACGTCATACTTCTCTTAGCGTTCACATGTAGGATATTTTTATAATTGGAGGAGAGAGAATGAGAAAATGGGAGTCTGCCTTCGCTTAGATAAGAGATGATCTCTTACGAAATAAGATAAGGCTAATTCACCATTGTACCATTTGTCTTCACTTAAAAAATAATTTCCTACTAAAATATAATTAATTCTCATTAATTGCTAGGGATGGCAATAAAATATAATGCATTGTACAATTTATAATTTTAGCTTCTCTATGGACTTCTATACCATTGTACATGCCCTTATGTTATTCTAGAGTCGGCTAAGCTATTTAAAAAAATTCGGACGTGGGAACGACTGGATGCACTATTTAATCCCGAATCACGGACCTGGTCCGTTCGTGGAGGATCCGACAGTAGAGAGCGCGCTCACCCGTAAGCAAAGTTTACAGAACGCTCCAAATAGATTTGCTGAAAGAAACTACCAATAGTATTGATCTGCCGTCATGTAAATCACACCTCTAGCCTAAACCGCTGTTATTAAACTCTGGTTTGTAGCTTCTACAGCAACAACAAAAAGCTGGATCTTTTTTTTCTATAGAGGTGAAGTCATTTCCTGCAACTGTAAGTCGTACTTCCTCCGTTTCAAATTAATTGACTTCCATTTTATCCATATGTGGATGTATCTATATGTGTAACATGTCTAGATACATCCATGTGTGGACAAATGGAAGTCAATTAATTTGGAACGGAGGGAGTAGTAGCTTCGTGTAATTTTGAAGAAACAGAATTGAGGCTTTGCGGGCATAATGTCTAAGACTTTTGAATGTGTGTTCGTTTGTAACTTGTAGGCTTTTTTGGCTCTATGTTTAGATGTGGGAGCGCAGAATAATAAATTAAAAGCTGAGTGGTCAGTCTTCAAGTGTCACATGTGTGAAACAATGTTTATTTTCAGAAATTGTCTTTTTCTTATGATTAATATAGCAGGCTTTGTGTAATTTTGATTAGTTATATTATTGTTATTGATTCCTATAAAAAAGTAAAATGAGCAAATGTTACAATCATCGATTTACACAAATCACTTTCATAGGCAAATTCAGATTATTTCCAATACCCTTGACTTATTAATAAAAACAAAAATTTAGAAATGAAATTTTTTCTATTTTTTGGCTCGATTATAAAACGTTCATTCATAAGGTTGGACGTATCAAAGCTTGTCGTCCCTGACGCTCGGCCTTCTCCGTGCGCCGCCGCCTCCTCAGCGATGGCCGGCGAGCAATTTCGGCCGCCTCGGCTCTTGATGCTCGACCTGGTCCGAGCCCCGCCGGCCTCCAGCGCGCCACCCGTGGCCTTGACGGCCGCGATCCAAAAATCGCGTCGCAAACCGCCCACGGCTCATTCCTACAATCCTCCACCCCTTCTGTCCATTGCCGCCGCAGCGGAGCGCTGGGAACAGATACGCCGCTGCACCTCCCCTCATCGGCGTACTTATCCATCTCTACGTGGCGGCGCCGATGAGCCCGCCGTCCTCGACCTCCGCACTTGTCCCCGCCTAGGTGCGATCCAGCAACACCTCGGTCAGGCCCTCTTCCTCGCCTGATCGCCCCTGCCTGTCATCCACCGTGTCCTCGCCTTGCTTCCAACAGCACGCCCGTCTTCTCGCGTAATTCTCATCGAGGAGACGACGAGGACCTTGGTCACCCTGCCGTCCTCGCCCAGTCGTCGCATGTCGCACTGACCCCGTCTATCATCCATCCGAGCTGAACCGCTCTGCTCAGGGGAAAGACCGCACCAAACCTGATGGTTAAATCAGGCACTTCCGCACCGGAACCACTGAAATCGACCAAGGTTTGACTCATAATCGCCATTAATAATGAATTGATTGTTTTTCAACAATATTTTTGGCCTAATAACCAGCGCCCGCTATCAGGCCGATGCCTCGAATGGTTCCTGAGTTTGACTGCAGGGCCGGTGCTTTGTGTTTCACTTCCTAATTAAGATGGATGGCATCAGCATATTCATCATGTTTTTTTCACTCATCGATTAACTCTGCATAGTGGTGTTCGTCTGATTGCTTCAGTTTTTCTACCCGTGCATGTGGAGTTATTGCTTAAGAATGGTGAGCTACTCTTTCATATCTGGTGTCAATTTTGGTCAGTCTATGAGTTATGAATTCTCTCCAGAAATAAAGAAATGAGGCCATTCAGATGATACATGCTCGCTCCCAGCATCAATGAATTAATTGTGGACCAATTGGTATAACAGATTACTGCAAGTGGCACAATATACAAGTTCTTGCTTAAAATTCGATGGCTGCATGCCTCTGCGCATATGATTAAAGGCATATTTTTTCTTCACTCTCATTGTATATAAAGCGGACATGCAATTTTAATAGTAAGTAGTCCCTTTTTGCTCTAATTTATCTGTTGTCTTTCAATACTGAATGTTTTCTCAGTCATATCATATACACTGATAGATGGAACCCACACCAATTTAATTAAAAATCATAGCATTGTAATGTTAACTAAATGTTAGCTATTTCTGATATTTTTTGTGGCAATACCAGACACGTTATTCCATAAAAGAATACCAGATATGTTCGTATCTGATTCCCCCTTTCCATGTGAAGTATATTTGCAGGTTCAATTTGGCCTTGAATGGTGACCGTTATTTGAAAAAAAAAACATAATACACCTGCTAATATGGAACTCGTTTGCAGCGGTTTGCAAGTGACTGAAAATTTGAGGAGGACTGCACTGCCAACAAAGATCACCCACAAGGTACATCACGACAACCCGGTCCCTGTCCTGTTGAGATCGACATGATCCATGTTCTTTAAATCAATTTGGCATGGTGGTCTTCTATTCGGATAATTGGGTGTGTGGCGCTAATTACTATGTTCCGGTTGGTATTTTCTGTCACGACAAACCATTTTTACTCCCATGATAGCGTTCTAATAGTTTATCTCAATTGACAACGAGGTGTAGGTTATTGAAGATACAAAGTTCAAATAAGTTATCAGACATCAGGGCGGAGCTATTGGTTCCAACTACGCTTTCGTTGTGAACTTGTGATAAGAGCTCTCACGGACACATTCAGCCTTATGCACTTTTTATTGTGAGTAGAAGCCTGATCAATAATTTGGTCTGGATTAGAAATTTGCTCAACCAGCGTGAGAGATTAGGCATACCTCATTCTAGATACGAGCAAGGGAGGCTTCGGAATTCTTTAGAAGGCAAGAGGAAATGGTGTTAAAGCTTGAGACACTATACAAAAATCACCAGACGATGTTTTATTGAGCAACTGTATTGACGTGCGTTGCACGTGCACGTGTACTAGTTGGCATGTACGTGCAACGCACGTCTTCACGATTAAAGTGGCGATTTACAAGTAGAAAAGACCATACCAGGATCTACATGGATTACTTATGTAATCATCATAGAGCACACAAACCTCACATCGACAGAGCTAGCTTCTCGGCACAAATTATGAAGGCATGCTCCTTGAGCGGATTCTCGATACAAATTATGTGATATTCTTAATGTCACACTCGTATGATTTGCGGCTTAATCAAACAGCAATCATGCATGTACACGATTTGCTAGGCACTATAGTTTCTATGAGATAATATGACAAATTCAAGGAAATACGTGTGGGGAAGCTTTATCTCAACGTACCAAGCCATAATAAGCAGCCAGATACTGGAATCCTTTATCTTAATCCGTGCAAGTTAAAGGAATAAAAACAAATCAATCTCATAGAAATCTGGAATAGATGAAGCTAAGAAAAAGGATATATGTGACTGTGAACATGCGGCAATAACTAAACACCAAATTATTTGATAATCAAGGAAAAAAAGAAACAATACTCTGTTTTGTACTTCGAATGCCTCGAACATGTGACATTGCCGGTTGGCATCTTAACATCGGCCTCGTCCTGAGTATGAGAGTTTATCATGAAAATTTATGTCATTATATGCAATGATGTCTCAAATAGCAGGATTTCAATACTTTCATCACCAACAACCTAAATTAATTGATTCATCATCAACCAAAGGACTGACCTGTGTCATGGTATGTAATATGTCCATACCAAATCGCTGCAGAAGTTTAGACTGATCAGACAATAACTTCTCCTAGCCTGAATTTGAATATAACAACTGTGAAAAAAGGCATTGTCCAAAGAAACGACATCATAATCGTCACTGTTCTGATCACGGGATTCCACTGAAGTAACATCCCACCACGCAAACTCAGCTCTAAAATGCATCAAAGAAACAGCAGCTACAATTAACAACGCTGGAGCAATGATCCACCATGGGGATGTACAGAGCCTCTGATGACAACAAACTGAGAGCTGATTCATGGATAACTCAGAAAAAAATCTATACTACTATTAAAAGAGCAAACTTGTGTTGATACATTGAATCTGATCCCTTTAATATTTGGCCAACGGTCCAGATCGCTCCAATGTTTGACAACTCAATACAAATCCACTTTTGCCCGTTTTAACCCTCCCACCAAATCACATAATACTGCTAATGCCATCGTACCGGTTTGTTTTATTTCGACAGGGGCAGCTGCGGGTGGTGCGGATCTGCGAAGTTTCGTCGTGACGCCGGCGGCGTCTGTGGGATTCTACAACGTGCAGATGGTTCTTCCGGTCGTGCCACTGGGCGGCGGGGATTAGGTATAGGAGGAAGTGTTCGCCGACCACCGGTTTCTTGGTAAGCTCGCCAGACCTTTTTCCGTCGCTCCGGCTTAGCACAGCCAGGGAGTAGCTGACCAGGAAGGATTTCGGCGCCGTTTCTGGTTTCAGCTATGCGCTGCCTCCAATTCCGGCTGCAAGCTGGGTTCAGTTCCGTCTTGGGTCAACACGGTACTACTCCGGCAGCAGCCAATAGTGGTTCACCTAGCCGTCCCCGCTCAACGGAATCACAGCGCATCAAAAGATGAATCAGCAGCCCAAGCCTCAACAACCAGTAAACCCCTGTCCCGATTCCGCTTTTCGTCATGCGATGAATCTGATCCCCTTTCTATGGCCTGATTAGCCTGGTCGTTTTATGTGGAGATGCCTGTGCTTTGCTACTATATCTGAAGGAATATTTATTAGTAAATCATCGGTTCCGTTTGTTTTGGTTCAGACACACATCTAACTTCACCCTGTAGATAATACAATACACTTTGCTGGATTCTGACGCCTGCAGAAAATTTAACTGAACCATTTGGTTGGCACGGTGGCACCTTCGACGTACAGGGCTGACGGCTCTGCATTGGGCATTGGCTCTGGACCAGTTATAACAATTGTTATGGTTAGAAAACCACAACTTTTAATTTCCAAAACTACATAAATATTGCCAACCATCTAAGAATGTTAATCTAAATCTGTTTTCGCGTGTTTGTAGCCATCTCTAACAAGTGCAGTTTACACTGATCACGTCAAGAAGAGAGGCGTGAATGGTCCAACAAGAAGAAAATGCAGGCGATGATGCCCAAGACGGTGTCGTCGCATGAGGTCGCGTTGAAAGATATAAATGTGACAGTGAGTATATGACATAATTTATGCCAAAAATCCGCCCACCTTCATCGCCACTCACGTTGGCTTCGGTGTGAGGTTTGTGTGCTCCATGATGCTTACATTAATATCATTGTCTTTGCAATATAAAATATAAGACTGATGGAAAAAAATAAAATAAAAGTAATCGTGTAAGCCCGTAGACATACTTTTATAATTCTAAATTGTCTCGAAGACGTTGCACGTACGTACATTCCAACTATTCAAAAGCTAGCTAGCACGAACACAACGCAAACATATATTAATTGATACGTGCTTTACACGTGCAATGCACGTCTCCAAACTATAACACAACATACGTTCTTCTGAAGATCATTCCTCTTTTTAATGAAGTCACTTTTCGACATATATACTATTTGAAGAGATACAAGTGTATTCCTACCAATAAATGTAGAAATACAATATACCGAACACCCTTACTTGTCGATATATACACCATTGCAACCATTAGCAAAAACTGTCGTAAAGAAATTGTTCTGCTTTGCAGAAGTACCGTGTGAAAACAAACTTCATTTCATCGAACTGAAGTAAAATAATCTATTTTTAATGTAACATATAATTACAGTGACATGAGAGGACAAGATACATACTTATGTTCTGTTCTAGTAAACTTAGAGCTTGCAACTGTAATGTCCTGCAGAACACTTTATAAGACAAGATATAATTCAGTACAAACTTGGAATAGCGGTACTTGACCTTCTGCATCTTGTAAAATATACAAACAGGGATTAGTTGGAACACGCCCACGTCCGAGTCTGATTCCATCCGCAACATCCAGGCGCCACCGCTTCCAGAGAAAACATTAAAAAATAAAATGTATAATTATCCCCAAAGCCAGTGAATCTCCTCTCCAGCCTCATAATTAAAATTAAAAAACATATTAGAACTACTCAAGTTACCCAAATGTATAATCTTGTTATCCCCAAATGTATGGGCGAATAGCTCCTATGCGACGTCTTTGTAGCGAATTGGCTGCAAAGCGACATCGTTCGCAATAATAGCTGTGGTGCGACATCTCTCTGCGCAGAAATAGCCCAGGCACGACATGGCCGTTAATTCATTATCCCCACGCGGTAAACCCCGTTTGACCGTTACATGGATTAGTTTATTACGAGTGGGACCTCACGCGTGCTCTGTAGCGGTGGTAATAGCTCCTATGCGACATTTGCCACTGTTCGTGGGGGAACAATCTCTGCCCCTCTGCCACGCGCCGGCGTCCCTTGGAGCTCACTCCTGTCCTGTCGTCGGGTCTCGGCTTCTCCGGCCTGGAGGAAATCATCCTTGCGACGGCGGTAGATGGAGCGGGCGAGTCGAGCGGCGGCGCGAGAAGAGAAGCGGCAATCGGAGTCGAGCAGGCGGGCGGCGACGCAGGGCTTGCGGTCGCAATCGCAGGTAAGGCCGACGAGGGAGGGTGGAGGATGGGGTGGTGCGGGTACGCGATCGCAGAGGAGACCGGCGGCCCGATTCGTGACTCGGGCAGCGGCGAGGGATTCAACCTTTCGTCTTTGCAAGCGATACCGGATTTCGGTGAAGCAGGTGTTGAAGCTGGCGTGGCTGCGTCACGGCTACGGCGGCAAGGGTTTTCCACTTTGCCGTCATTCGCCGCCGAGGCCGAGACAGAGGCTTGCCTCAATGCGCAACATTGCTGCAGACGACCAGAGCAGCTCGGGCCGGAGCTCATCGAGCAGGATTTCAACCCGAGCCTGGACTTCGAAGTAGCGGTGAGCCTAGAGGATTTCAGTCTAGTTGCCGGGCTGGCGGAGGACAGATTGGTGTGCTCAGAAATTATCTGCGAGATGAAGTTGAGCTAGAGGAAACAGTTACAGAGCCAGCTCCAGGGCCAGCGCTGGGAGCGTGTGGGGGAGTACTTTTGTGAACTGGCCATATAATCACCATGTCGAACACCTTCGGGGCGTGCTCTGGACATGCCGATGTTGGTATTCGCACGTTTTTGTGTTCACCATGTCCAACACTTTTGTGAAACCTTGTCAACTAGGTAGAGGCTTACAAAAGATGTCATCTATAGACAATGATTTACTTCTTTATTTACCAAGTGGTAAATAAAGTGCCATTTGTCACTATAAAAGATGTCATCTATTGAAGCATTTTTTGTTTGAATATATCTAGATCTTGTTTATCAATTGGAGTTGTTAGCATATGACAAAGTAAGAACATGTGCACTGGCTTTTTCATTTTTTGATTGTTTTTGAATTTTTTATGCTTATTTTAAAATCGGTCAAACCCAAGTTTGACCAACATTTAAACAAGTTTGAACTCATTTGAAAGTGTGCACATGAAATAAGTTTAAGACATGAACATGAACAATTTTAATACATGAACATGAAATATATTTTGAATGTTTTTGAGTTAGTTATGCTAAACCGCAAGTGCACAAGTTTTTTTTAGTTTAGTTTTTTGAATATGTCAAACACGCATTAGCCACGGCCCAAATGGTGTTTTTTTCTATTCTCACCGCCTCGCCACGGCCGAACGGCACGGCCCAACCAACTAAGGCCCAAATACCTCGCCACGGCCCAATACCACGGCCCAATGCCACGCGTTCTTATCCGCCCATTTTTCCCCACTCACTCGCCGCTCCCACTGTCGCCGCCGCTCCCACTTGCTCGCCGCCGGCGACCAATCCACCTCCAGCTGCAGATCGAGCACCGCGTAGCCACAATGTTTAGGAGGGGGTTCAAACTCGGGCTGCGGTGGCCATTCCGGTGGCGGTAACCGCTCCGACGAGGACGACGAAGAGTTCGTCCTTCCGGACGATTTGCCGCCGATTCCGCCGGGCGGGTGCCGCGTCACGCGCGGCGGCCGCACCGGCACCTGCAGCTTCCGCGTCCTCCTCGACGTCGTGTTGCCAGCATGGAAGAGGGTGGACGACGCCGACGCCGAGCTGGCCGCTGCGGAGGAGGCGTTCAAGGCCGGCGAGGAGGGCGCCGAGCAGCGCTTTCGTGTGGCGGTGGACGCGCGGGAGGTCGCCGTGGCCGTCCTCCGCATCGTAGAGCAGGAGGACCTCGGCGTCGATCCGTAGATTGACGACACCGCCGCCGCACCATCGCCGGCAACCGAAGGGCAAATTTTTTAGTTTTTATATTTTTTTTATTATTAGAAGTACTATGTAAAATTGCCGTTTGTGGCCCACCCCCTAAATATGAATGAAAATGGCGCTTGTCCATTAAAAAACATTCACCAAAGCTTCATTTTGGAGTGACTAAGAAGGATCCAGGCTTAGTTTTTCATTTTCATGTTTTAAACTTGTTTAAATCTTGGTC